>CM065483.1:43457782-44016782 GCA_032873175.1 Leptopilina drosophilae
TATATGATTGGATACATATCTTAATATACTAGAGTTATTTTTTTTGGGGGATTTATAAATTTTGAATAAATTTCTACTAATTGACATGGAAATTTAATTATTGATATAAAAGATTATTGGAAAAAGAATAACAAATGAAAATTAAACAATATTCATTTTATTTATTAATTCAATTTTAATTAAAAAAGTCATAAATTTAAAAACAAATTTTTAATATTAATTTCAACATGATTTAAATTTAAGATGAAATAAGACAATTTCCGAAATTATATAACTTTTTTTTCCTTTTTCTCTACTTTAACTTTTCTTAAATCTATTTTTTTTCTTAAAACTTCTATTTTTCTTATTTTGATATTTGAATTTTTCTTTTTTGGCCTTTCTTCTGTTTGTTGTTGCTTCTTGTCTTGTGATGGAGGATGGTCGACGATTAAATTTTTTTTCATCATTTTCAAAACTGAAAAAAATCATTTTAATTAATAAAAAGTACAATTATATTTTTTTATCATATTACGTATATTATATAACTTACGTTCAGATTTATTCTCCTTGGCAAACCTTATAATTTTTAATGAAATATCGACTAGACTCAACATAGTTTCCATTCGAATGTTAAAAAAAAGTAACATCAACATCACTCTTAGATTTTCGTCGGGAATAGAATCTCTCAAAACAGGTAAGATAATATCAATAAAGTTTTTCATTGGTCCATTAGAAATCGCCATTTTTCCTATAAAATAAAAATGAGTTAATTATATTAGAAGGAAATTCCATTTAGTTATAAAAAAATTAGCACAATTGGATAAAATTTAATTGGATTGCACTAATTTTTGAATTATTTACACTAAAAATATTTAATTAAACAATTGGAACATTAAAAGGTATAAGAAATTTAAGGAATTTTATAATTAAGTATTTTCAAAATATTTATTTTTATAATCCGTTTTTTGGACTTCGGAGATCAAAATACGTCGAAATTTTTTTTTATTTATTTAGAACATTTATACGGGGATTTCCTGTGCATATATAAAGTACTAAAGTATTAGACATAATAAAAAAAAATTTATAAATATGTCAAAAAATGCCAATCCAAAATTTTGCTAATACAAAGCTTCCTTTATGAGGAAGCAATTTCTTAAATTTCTTATACCATTTAATGATCCAATCACAATAATATTTATTAAATTGTAGTATTAAAAGATACAAGAAATTTAAGGAATTTTGTAGTTAAGTATTTTATATTCCAATATTTTTACTTTAAAATAAAAATAAATTAATTTTATTACAAGAAAATTTAATTTTTGTTATAAAACATTAATACAATCGGACAAAATTCCCTTCAGTTGTACTAATTTTTGAATTATTTTCATAAAAAAAACTATTAAATTAAAAAAGCTTTTTTTCATAAATTTTATACTTTACCATCAGCATATGAATGAATCGAAGAAATTTTCATTATTCCATCATTCATTTTGAATTGATTACTTTTATTGTTTTATTCCACTTTGTCGTTATTTGACATCTACTCACAACAACATTCACTAATAAATTGAGGTTAGGAAATGTATCCAAAATATTACACAAAGTCTTACTCATACGCATGTGTTTGGTATACAATTTATTCAATTTGATAATTTATGCAGTATTTAAAATTTGTCTAATTATATAATTTATTTATTTGTTTAACTATTTGTCTAAAAGTATTTGAATTTTATTTGTTTTTAAATAAAATACAATATTGGGAAAAATAAAAAAGGACTTTGAAATTAATTAGAAAATAATTTTCATTTTTCAAATAAAATTGGCGTTTAAAATTAGATTGTTTTATTGAATAGAAAAATTCTAGCTAAATAAAATTTATTTATGTAATAATATAAAATAATATTCCATTTAATCAGATAATTCGTAACAATTTTATTATAAAAGAAAAACACATTATTTTGAACCAATTATATAGTTCCTTATCAAATTGGTGAAATTCGAGACAACAAAAAATCTATAACTCCTTCCTATAAAAATCACAAATAAATCATATATTATAAAATTGGACGCGGTAATCTATCCGATTATTTATTCGTATAAAGATTCTGATCCAATTAAATGAAATAGAATAATTGTTTTATGGAGGAAGGAGTAAACATTCTATCCAATCACACAATTCCTTATCCGATTGGGTAAATTTTTTGCCGACCAAAAAAAACAATTACTCCTTCCTCCAAAAAGCACAAATAAATCATATATTATAAAATTGGACGCGGTAATCTATCCGATTATTTATTCGTATAAAGATTCTGATCCAATTAAATGAAATAGAACAATTGTTTTATGGAGGAAGGAGTAAACATTCTATCCAATCACACGATTCCTTATCCAATTGGGTAAATTTTTTGCCGACCAAAAAAAACAATTACTCCTTCCTCCAAAAAGCACAAATAAATCATATATTATAAAATTGGACGTGGTAATCTGTCCGATTATTTATTCGTGTAAAGATTCTGATCCTATTAAATGAAATAGAACAATTGTTTTATGGAGGAAGGAGTAAACATTCTATCCAATCACACAATTCCTTATCCGATTGGGTAAATTTTTTGCCGACCAAAAAAAACAATTACTCCTTCCTCCAAAAAGCACAAATAAATCATATATTATAAAATTGGACGCGGTAATGTATCCGATTATTTATTCGTATAAAGATTCTGATCCAATTAAATGAAATAGAATAATTGTTTTATGGAGGAAGGAGTAAACATTCTATCCAATCACACGATTCCTTATCCAATTGGGTAAATTTTTTGCCGACCAAAAAAAACAATTACTCCTTCCTCCAAAAAGCACAAATAAATCATATATTATAAAATTGGACGTGGTAATCTGTCCGATTATTTATTCGTGTAAAGATTCTGATCCTATTAAATGAAATAGAACAATTGTTTTATGGAGGAAGGAGTAAACATTCTATCCAATCACACAATTCCTTATCCGATTGGGTAAATTTTTTGCCGACCAAAAAAAAACAATTACTCCTTCCTCCAAAAAGCACAAATAAATCATATATTATAAAATTGGACGCGGTAATGTATCCGATTATTTATTCGTATAAAGATTCTGATCCAATTAAATGAAATAGAACAATTGTTTTATGGAGGAAGGAGTAAACATTCTATCCAATCACACAATTCCTTATCCGATTGGGTAAATTTTTTGCCGACCAAAAAAACAATTACTCCTTCCTCCAAAAAGCACAAATAAATCATATATTATAAAATTGGACGCGGTAATCTATCCGATTATTTATTCGTATAAAGATTCTGATCCAATTAAATGAAATAGAACAATTGTTTTATGGAGGAAGGAGTAAACATTCTATCCAATCACACAATTCCTTATCCGATTGGGTAAATTTTTTGCCGACCAAAAAAAACAATTACTCCTCCCTCCAAAAAGCACAAATAAATCATATATTATAAAATTGGACGCGGTAATCTATCCGATTATTTATTCGTATAAAGATTCTGATCCAATTAAATGAAATAGAATAATTGTTTTATGGAGGAAGGAGTAAACATTATATCCAATCACACAATTCCTTATGCAATTGGGTAAATTTTTTGCCGACCAAAAAACAATTACTCCTTCCTCCAAGAAAGGATAGTAATTCTTTACTTTTCTGATGAGATAAAGTTTTATAAAATCATTCTTACTGATACGATCAATTGGTTTAACATTTGATTGTATGGTAAAGTCCGTCTAGTTAAATATAATATTTTAAAGAGGTACTAAACTGATACTTCGAGGAAACAGATTATTGGGATAAAATATGGGCATGGAGTGGTGGTGGTTTTTTATAATGCGATTCGATATTATTTAATTGTATAAATTTTTGTCAAATTATTTGTTAACTTATTTATTTATTTATTTTTTTATCTTTTTTTAGTTTCTTAACTCATATTATTCGTTTTTTCTTCTAATTGGATAAAATTTTACCAAATTATTCGTATATATGTAATTGATTGATTGAGGATCTGATTGTATAAGAAATTTTTTTATTTATTGTTTGAATATGTGAATCAAAATTAAATGTATTTTTACAGAAAATTTTGAAAATAACTTATATTTTTTCCATTTTTCAAATCTTTTATTCAATTCCAGCAACATTGTTAATTCTGATTTTTTCTTTTTTTTTGGTTTTTGTCGTGTCGTTTCTCTGTAATTTATAAATGAATTATTATAATTAAAATAATTGTATACAATAAAAAAATGCTATCAGTCAAATAATAATAAGAGATTTTGAGAATTTAATATAACTTGACTGATATTATTACTTTGAATTTCACAAATTTATCATTATTGTATATTATGGTTCATTATTTAAAATTTAATCTCTACTATTAAAAAATAAAAAAGCTACATACACATTCTCAACAGTTGTAATTACTGTATTGCATTGATTTAATATGCTGTGATTTAAATTTAGAATTTCGTTTGAAAAGTTAGGTTCAATATTCTCTTCAACATTTAATTCAACGGTTTGATTTTCTTGAATATTGTTTAATCGTGAGAACAAATTGTTTATTTTCGAATTAATTGGTAAATTTTCAAAGTTTTCGGAAAGATCTTGTAAATTTTCAGTTTCGTCAATTTTTGAAGAATAAAGTGTTTTTAAAATTTGAATTTTTCGATTAAACATATTTTTAATTTTTTGAATTTTAGATTTTGAAATTTTTTGTTCTGGATACATCAACAAATGAATTTCTTTACTTTCATCTTCATTTAAATATAATTTTTGAATTGAAGTGTTGAAATTATTAATCATTTTTAATTTTATGACATTGATTTTCAGAATAGCTTCTAATAAATCTTCTAAATAGTTATTTAATTCTTTATCTTTAGGTACTATTATAGCTTCACTGGGATACAACATTTTCACTATATATCAAAAATATAATTAATATTAATTTAAAATGGTAGTTTAGTAAAAATAGTATCATTTCATATATATAAATAATATATTAAATTTAAATTACATTTTAATTATAGTGTATAATAGTAACAAATGCAATTAACTAAAAGAAATAATATTAATTAAATGATAGTAAGTTATCTAAAAACTCTCTGTATAATAGAATTAATATTATCCCTTTTACTTTATACTTTCGTTATTTTTGTACAATATGGTTCAATTACTGAAAATTAAAACATTAATACTTTAACAAACTAATTTTTCTTAATTAAAAAAATATAAATTGATAATTTATCTTAACCATTCAAGTCATGTTTTATTTCTTGAAAATATTTTCCCTTGCAGAATTTTCTTATCGAATCCAGATGTTTACTTTGATATCGAGAATAAATAATTTCAATAATTTGCTTTAAATATATTAACGGAAGATAACCTTTGTTTTTAATAAACGATCTAACAAGTTTTAATTCGATAATTGCAACTAAGAATTTATTATATAAGATTTCATTTGATTCAATATCCATTTTAATTCTGATTTTATTTAAATTTAAATGAAAAATAGTTACTAAAAATTTTAATATTTACTGTTTGAGAATGTATTAACAAATAAATGATGACATTGAAATTGTATGCTTGTAGCTTTCGTTTGTTATTATTTATAACAATTATACAATTTAATAAGATTTTTACATAATTGGATGAGATTTTGATTTGATTAAATAAATAATATTTAGTATTAGAAAGTATTTTATTATAGAATAATTTGTATTCTATACAGTTATCATCTATAATAAAAGTTAATAATATTAAGGACTGCATTTATAAGTATTATTTATAGTATTCATTAATTAATATTTAAAATATTTATTTTAATATTGATTATTATTGATGATTTTTTTTTCTTTTATCCTATCTCATTAACAATGGAAATATCCATATAAGAATTTACAATTAGATAAGTTTCTTTATCCTAGTGTCCAATTAAATTATAAAGCTATTTAATTGGATACAATTATTAACTTAATTTTTTATTTTTATGGTAATTGTGGTGAAAATAATTTTTATAGAAAAAAAAACAAATTAGAAGAGAAAAATTATTTACTGCAAAGTAAATAAGTTTTTTTTTATTGTTTCCAATGATTTGTTTTTTATTTAATTGGATACAATTTATTATAATGTAACGAAAATTTGAATAATGTGATAATATTATATTCCTTTATAATCAATTGTATCCAATTAGCTTTCACGTATATATACAGAAAATTTAGAATCTATATTCATTTCTATTAAAATACACATGATGGAGGGTTCTAAGTTTAAACTGAAAATCAACATTTCTCCAAATGTGGAACTTTCTGAAGAAGAATTGTAAGTATATTCATATTTATTCTTCTTAATTTCATATTCCTATATTTAAAATTTATTTTTATTGTATTTTAGAAATTTGCGGATTCTAAAAGAAAATTTCGGTACATTGAAGAAAACAAATCCATGGATAGATTTTCAATATCAATTGGGAAAATCGCCAAAAATTCCAAACTTCATAAGGAATATTATCTTCTCTGATTCTCCGTATAATCAAACTAAGCAACTGCAAATTGTCATGTTTGCGTACAGTAATAGAATTTCTACAAATTGTTTAATGGAATTGATGATTTGGAAGTTCAAGGAAAATTTTAGTGAAATTTTTCAAATAGAAATTATAAATATGTATCACTATTGGAATGACCCAAAATTAGGTTATAAACGCCGAAACGATTATATAAGTTACAATTGTTTTTTAAATAAATTCTGTACATTGAATTTAACGACTATAAATGAATCATTAAATTATAAGTGTGCTATGATGAAACAAAATGTCATCGAAGAAAATGAAATTAGAAGATATAGTACACAATAAAATATGTTAAAAAAAATTGTAATAATATTACATGATTAAAAAATAATTATGTAAATTTTATTGTATAAATATTGCTCAATAAATATATTATACACATTTTAAAATAATGAAATAAAATTATTTTAAAGATATTAAAAATTAATTAATAATGTTTTAATTTTTCGTATTATGTAATCTAGTAAGATAAAATTATCTAAGTGAATAATATTTTTATTTATTTAATTTAGTTCATAAAATTTTTTAAGCTTTATCTAATTTAATTATTCAAAAGAATTTATCTGATTGAATACTCAATTACGTAAATTTCGGATAATTGGTAAACAATTTAAAATTAAATTTTTAATTTATTGTTTTATTTTGTTTTGTTTTATTTTTTTGTTTTTTTTTCAAAATTATCTAATCCAAAAGAATTTATCTGATTGAATACTCATCTATATAATCTTTAAAATTATTTTAATTGGATAAACATTAAAAGTTGGCTAGCCAAATTCAGTGTATAATAGTAAAACAAATTAAATCATGGGTTTTCGGTTTAAAGGTAAATATCCGGGCGGGGGTGGTGGTGGTCAGGTCTTGTCTTATCCAATTAGGTAAATTTCGGATAATTGGTAAACAATTTAAAATTAAATTTTTAATTTATTATTTTATTTTGTTTTATTTTTTTGTTTTTTTTTCAAAATTATCTAATCCAAAAGAATTTATCTGATTGAATACTCATCTATATAATCTTTAAAATTATTTTAATTGGATAAACAAGAAAAGTTGGCTAGCCAAATTCAGTGTATAATAGTAAAACAAATTAAATCATGGGGATTCGGGTTAAAGGGAAATATCAGGGCGGGGGTGGTGGTGGTCAGGTCTTGTCTTATCCAATTACGTAAATTTCAGATGATTGGTAAACAATTTAACATTGAATTTTTAATTTATTGTTTTATTTTGTTTTGT
Organism: Leptopilina drosophilae; assembly: GCA_032873175.1. Classification (NCBI taxonomy): domain Eukaryota; kingdom Metazoa; phylum Arthropoda; class Insecta; order Hymenoptera; family Figitidae; genus Leptopilina; species Leptopilina drosophilae. Next base: position 43,465,588 of record CM065483.1, read on the forward strand.
TTTATTTTTTTGTTATTTTGTTTTTTTTTCAAAATTATCAAATGTCACAAGACGTACAGTTAAAATCATTTAAATTTACACATTCTTCTCTTCTGCTGAACAAAATCAACAAAAATTTCCATCTACAAATAGCAACATTTTCACAGTAACTTATCATCAGATATAAATTATCTATTTCCCTTTTAATTGCTATTTTTGATTTTTGATTACTTATTGCGCTTTTTTTATCATTGTTTTAATTAATTTATAATCTTTAAAATTATAAAAAATTAAACAAGTAGCGTTGTTGTCATCTCTGCCCGCTCTTCCGGATTCCTGAATATAATTTATTAAAGAATGTGAGATTTTTTTATGTATAATAAAACGAATATTTTTTTTTATCGATTCCCATTCCTAATGCTATTGTTGCACATAAAATCGAAATTATATAAAAATTAATTTTTAATTTAAAAAATTAATTTAATGAATGTAATTATAACTTTCATTAAATTAATTAAAAAATATAAATACCTCTCCATTTATCCAAGAATCATATGTTATTTTCTTTTGTTCATTATTCAACGAAGCATAATATTCACTAACCGAAATATTATTATCTCTTAAATATTGTGCTGTTTCAATACATTTATTTACTGTTAAACAATAAATAATTCCATTATCATTGATGTAGTTATTATTTAAAAATTCTAAAATTTTTTCGTTTCTGTTATCTTCCTTTTCAACGTGAATAACTTGATATTCTAAGTTATTTCTAAATAAAGAAAAATAAAACCTAAAATATAAAAATAACATTAACAAATAATTTATAAATACAAAAAAAGTAAATTTATTTAAAAAATATATTCTATAAATAATTTTGAACTTTAAATTTTCTGCAACAGTAATATAATAAAAAAAAATAATAAAATTTAATACTTTTCCTATAAATATACAAAAATTATTTTTATAAATTTGATATTATAATTAAAAAATAAACTTACTTATTTGGATTGTTTAATTTTAATAATTGAATCAAATCAGTTTCCATAGTTTTTGTACACGTAGCAGTAAATAGAGCAATTTGAATTTCGGAAAACATAGTTTTTAAATACTGCAATTTTAAATAAATTGGTCTAAATGTTGTTCCCCATTCCGTAATACAATGACATTCGTTGATAATAAATCGTTCTAAATTATTCCTTCTATGACATTCTTGTAACAATCGAATTAATTTTCTTGAAGAAAATAATTTTTCTGCTGTAATGTATAATAATTTTGCTACAACTGGTTCTTGTATTAAATCGTCATATATAAATTCTGTTTCTTCTAATTCTGAAGACAGAACAGCAACATCAACCTGCATAAAATAAACGTTATAAAATGTAATAAAAACATTTAAAATTTTAGAAATTTGATGAAAATTAATTATTAATTTAAAACAAAAATTAATATAAAAAATTGAAATTTTTCAATCCAATTGAATGAATATTGTATCTAGTTGGGACAATACAATTATCCAATTTAGTGAAAATTAATTATTTATTATCAGTTTAATATATTTATTAATGTATTAGTTTTATTAAAAAAATAAATTAATGTATAATCTAACATTTAAATTTCGTAATTTGTTAATTTGATCATATATCAATGATGTTAATGGGAATATAACCACTGTTAAACCTTTACTGCATACTGCTGGTAATTGATAACACAATGATTTTCCCCCAGATGTTTTCATTAAAACAAATAAATCTTTTTTTTCAAGAATACACTTTATAATTTCAAATTGTCCATCTCTAAAATTTTCTAATTTAAAAGTATCATGTAACACTTGAATTATCGTTTCGTCCATTTTAATAGACGTTTGCACTGTATAACGGTCACCTTAAAACTGTCTCAATATATCATCCAAACGAATACATATTTAATATGAAAAATTGGAAGTTCCTAATCCAATAGGATGAATACTAAATAATTGGTAAATTCATTTTACATTATTCAAGCGTTTCCTATTACATAAATAATTTATCTGTTTAGACCAAAAATTGTGCCAATCAGATTTGATTAAAATTTTCATTTTTCTTTTTGACTACATAAATAAATTTTATTTAGCTAAATTTTTTTTATCAAATAAAACGATTTAATTAAAATCAATAATTTTATTTAAAAAATTAAAATTATTTTCCAATTAAGTTGTTCAATCATCGATATTCATAAAAAAAATAATTCTAGTGCATTAAGAACTGTTTATCAAGTAATTTCAAAATAATTTATAATTTTTCATAAATATTGTTTAATTTTCATTAATTATTCTTTTTTTAATAATCTTTTATATCAATGATTGAATTGCCATGTCAATTAGTATAAATTTATTCAAAATTATCGTGTTCAAGCGTATCCAATTACATAAATAATTTATCTGTTTGGACCAAAAATTGTGCCAATCAGATTTGATGAAAATTTTCATTTTTCTTTCTGACAACATAAATAAATTTTATTTAGGTAAATCTTATTTTATCAAATAAAACGATTTAATTATAAACAATAATTGTATTTAGAAAATTAAAATTATTTTCCAATTAAGTTGTTCAATCATCGATATTCATAAAAAAAATAATTCTAGTGCATTAAGAGCTGTTTATCAAGTAATTTCAAAATAATTTATAATTTTTGATAAATATTGTTTAATTTTCATTAATTATTCTTTTATCAATAATCTTTTATATCAATGTTTAAATTGCTATGTCAATTAGTATAAAATTATTCAAAATTATCGTGTTCAAGCGTATCCAATTACATAAATAATTTATCTGTTTGGACCAAAAATTGTGCCAATCAGATTTGATGAAAATTTTCATTTTTCTTTCTGACAACATAAATAAATTTTATTTAGGTAAATCTTATTTTATCAAATAAAACGATTTAATTATAAACAATAATTGTATTTAGAAAATTAAAATTATTTTCCAATTAAGTTGTTCAATCATCGATATTCATAAAAAAAATAATTCTAGTGCATTAAGAGCTGTTTATCAAGTAATTTCAAAATAATTTATAATTTTTGATAAATATTGTTTAATTTTCATTAATTATTCTTTTATCAATAATCTTTTATATCAATGTTTAAATTGCTATGTCAATTAGTATAAAATTATTCAAAATTATCGTGTTCAAGCGTATCCAATTACATAAATAATTTATCTGTTTGGACCAAAAATTTAGCCAATCAGATTTGATGAAAATTTTCATTTTTCTTTCTGACTACATAAATAAATTATATTTAGCTAAATCTTATTTTATCAAATAAAACGATTTTATTATAAACAATAATTTTATTTGGAAAATTAAAATTATTTTCCAATTAAGTTGTTCAATCGTCGATATTCATAAAAGAAATAATTCTAGTGCATTAAGACCTGTTTATAAAGTAATTTCAAAATAATTTATAATTTTTCATAAATATTGTTTAATTTTCATTAAATATTCTTTTTTCAATAATCTTTTATATCAATGATTAAATTGCCATGTCAATTAGTATAAATTTCTTCAAAATTATCGTGTTCAAGTGTATCCAATTATATAAATAATTTATCTGTTTGGACCAAAAATTTAGCCAATCAGATTTGATGAAAATTTTCATTTTTCTTTCTGACTACATAAATAAATTATATTTAGCTAAATCTTATTTTATCAAATAAAACGATTTTATTATAAACAATAATTTTATTTGGAAAATTAAAATTATTTTCCAATTAAGTTGTTCAATCGTCGATATTCATAAAAGAAATAATTCTAGTGCATTAAGACCTGTTTATAAAGTAATTTCAAAATAATTTATAATTTTTCATAAATATTGTTTAATTTTCATTAAATATTCTTTTTTCAATAATCTTTTATATCAATGATTAAATTGCCATGTCAATTAGTATAAATTTCTTCAAAATTATCGTGTTCAAGTGTATCCAATTATATAAATAATTTATCTGTTTGGACCAAAAATTTAGCCAATCAGATTTGATGAAAATTTTCATCTTTCTTTCTGACTACATAAATAAATTATATTTAGCTAAATCTTATTTTATCAAATAAAACGATTTAATTATAAACAATAATTTTATTTAGAAAATTAAAATTATTTTCCAATTAAGTTGTTCAATCATCGATATTCACAAAAAAAAAATTCTAGTGCATTAACAGCTGTTTATCAAGTAATTTCAAAATAATTTATAATTTTTCATAAATATTGTTTAATTTTCATTAATTATTCTTTTTTCAATAATCTTTTATATCAATGATTAAATTGCCATGTCAATTAGTATAAATTTATTCAAAATTATCGTGTTTAAGCGTATCCAATTACATAAATAATTTATCTGTTTGGACCAAAAATTGTGCCAATCAGATTTGATGAAAATTTTCATTTTTTCTTTCTGACTACATAAATAAATTATATTTAGATAAATCTTATTTTATCAAATAAAACGATTTAATTATAAACAATAATTTTATTTAGAAAATTAAAATTATTTTCCAATTAAGTTGTTCAATCATCGATATTCATAAAAAAAAATAATTCTAGTGCATTAAGAGCTGTTTATCAAGTAATTTTAAAATAATTTATAATTTTTTCATAAATATTGTTTAATTTTCATTAATTATTCTTTTTTTAATAATCTTTTATATCAATGTTTAAATTGCCATGTCAATTGGCATAAAATTTATTCAAAATTATCGTGTTTAAGCGTATCCAATTACATAAATAATTTATCTGTTTGGACCAAAAATTGTGCCAATCAGATTTGATGAAAATTTTCATTTTTCTTTCTGACAACATAAATAAATTTTATTTAGGTAAATCTGTTTTTATCAAATAAAACGATTTTATTATAAACAATAATTTTATTTAGAAAATTAAAATTATTTTCCAATTAAGTTGTTAAATCATCGATATTCATAAAAAAGATAATTCTAGTGTATTAAGAGCTGTTTATTAAGTAATTTCAAAATAATTTATAATTTTTCATAAATATTGTTTAATTTTCATTAATTATTCTTTTTTCAATAATCTTTTATATCAATGATTGAATTGCCATGTCAATTAGTATAAATTTATTCAAAATTATCGTGTTCAAGCGTATCCAATTACATAAATAATTTATCTGTTTAAATCGAAAATTGTGCCAAATAGATTTGATTAAAATTTTCATTTATCTTTTTACTATATAAATAAATTTTATTTAGCTAAATTTTTTTTATCATATAAAACGATTTAATTATAAACAATAATTTTATTTAAAAAATTAAAATTATTTTCCAATTAAGTTGTTCAATCGTCGATATTCATAAAAGAAATAATTCGAATGCATTAAGAGCTGTTTATCAAGTAATTTCAAAATAATTTATAATTTTTCATAAATATTGTTTAATTTTCATTAATTATTCTTTTTTCAATAATCTTTTATATAAATGTTTAAATTGCCATGTCAATTGGCATAAATTAATTCAAAATTATCGTGTTCAAGCGTATCCAATTACATAAATAATTTATCTGTTTGAACCAAAAATTGTGCCAATCAGATTTGATGAAAATTTTCATTTTTCTTTTTGACTACATAAAAAAATTATATTTAACTAAATCTTATTTTATTAAATAAAACGATTTAATTATAAACAATAATTGTATTTAGAAAATTAAAATTATTTTCCAATTAAGTTGTTCAATCATCGATATTCATAAAAAAAAATAATTCTAGTGCATTAAGATCTGTTTATCAAGTAATTTCAAAATAATTTATAATTTTTGATAAATATTGTTTAATTTTCATTAATTATTCTTTTTTCAATAATCTTTTATATCAATGTTTAAATTGCCATGTCAATTAGTATAAATTTATTTAAAATTATCGTGTTCAAGTGTATCCAATTATGTAAATAATTTATCTGTTTGGACCAAAAATTTAGCCAATCAGATTTGATGAAAATTTTCATTTTTCTTTCTGACTACAAAAAATAAATTATATTTAGCTAAATCTTATTTTATCAAATAAAACGATTTTATTATAAACAATAATTTTATTTAGAAAATTAAAATTATTTTCCAATTAAGTTGTTCAATCATCGATATTCATAAAAAAGATAATTCTAGTGTATTAAGAGCTGTTTATCAAGTAATTTTAAAATAATTTATAATTTTTCATAAATATTGTTTTAATTTTCATTAATTATTCTTTTTTCAATAATCTTTTATATCAATGATTGAATTGCCATGTCAATTAGTATAAATTTATTCAAAATTATCGTGTTCAAGCGTATCCAATTACATAAATAATTTATCTGTTTAAATCGAAAATTGTGCCAAACAGATTTGATTAAAATTTTCATTTTTCTTTTTACTATATAAATAAATTATATTTAGCTAAATCTTATTTTAACAAATAAAACGATTTAATTATAAACAATAATTTTATTTAGAAAATTAAAATTATTTTCCAATTAAGTTGTTCAATCATCGATATTCATAAAAAAAAAATAATTCTAGTGCATTAAGAGCTGTTTATCAAGTAATTTTAAAATAATTTATAATTTTTCATAAATATTGTTTAATTTTCATTAATTATTCTTTTTCAATAATCTTTTATATCAATGTTTAAATTGCCATGTCAATTGGCATAAATTTATTCAAAATTATCGTGTTCAAGCGTATCCAATTTACATAAATAATTTATCTGTTTGGACCAAAAATTGTGCAAATCAGATTTGATGAAAATTTTCATTTTTCTTTCTGACAACATAAATAAATTTTATTTAGGTAAATCTGTTTTTATCAAATAAAACGATTTTATTATAAACAATAATTTTATTTAGAAAATTAAAATTATTTTTCCAATTAAGTTGTTAAATCATCGATATTCATAAAAAAGATAATTCTAGTGTATTAAGAGCTGTTTATTAAGTAATTTTAAAATAATTTATAATTTTTCATAAATATTGTTTAATTTTCATTAATTATTCTTTTTTCAATAATCTTTTATATCAATGATTGAATTGCCATGTCAATTAGTATAAATTTATTCAAAATTATCGTGTTCAAGTGTATCCAATTACATAAATAATTTATCTGTTTAAATCGAAAATTGTGCCAAACAGATTTGATTAAAATTTTCATATTTCTTTTTACTATATAAATAAATTTTATTTAGCTAAATTTTTTTTATCATATAAAACGATTTAATTATAAACAATAATTTTATTTAAAAAATTAAAATTATTTTCCAATTAAGTTGTTCAATCGTCGATATTCTTAAAAGAAATAATTCGAATGCATTAAGAGCTGTTTATTAAGTAATTTCAAAATAATTTATAATTTTTCATAAATATTGTTTAATTTTCATTAATTATTCTTTTTTCAATAATCTTTTATATCAATGATTGAATTGCCATGTCAATTAGTATAAATTTATTCAAAATTATCGTGTTCAAGCGTATCCAATTACATAAATAATTTATCTGTTTAAATCGAAAATTGTGCCAAATAGATTTGATTAAAATTTTCATTTATCTTTTTACTATATAAATAAATTTTATTTAGCTAAATTTTTTTTATCATATAAAACGATTTAATTATAAACAATAATTTTATTTAAAAAATTAAAATTATTTTCCAATTAAGTTGTTCAATCGTCGATATTCATAAAAGAAATAATTCGAATGCATTAAGAGCTGTTTATCAAGTAATTTCAAAATAATTTATAATTTTTCATAAATATTGTTTAATTTTCATTAATTATTCTTTTTTCAATAATCTTTTATATAAATGTTTAAATTGCCATGTCAATAAGCATAAATTAATTCAAAATTATCGTGTTCAAGCGTATCCAATTACATAAATAATTTATCTGTTTGAACCAAAAATTGTGCCAATCAGATTTGATGAAAATTTTCATTTTTCTTTCTGACTACATAAAAAAATTATATTTAACTAAATCTTATTTTATTAAATAAAACGATTTAATTATAAACAATAATTGTATTTAGAAAATTAAAATTATTTTCCAATTAAGTTGTTCAATCATCGATATTCATAAAAAAAATAATTCTAGTGCATTAAGAGCTGTTTATCAAGTAATTTCAAAATAATTTATAATTTTTGATAAATATTGTTTAATTTTCATTAATTATTCTTTTTTCAATAATCTTTTATATCAATGTTTAAATTGCCATGTCAATTGGCATAAATTTATTCAAAATTATCGTGTTCAAGCGTATCCAATTACATAAATAATTTATCTGTTTGGACCAAAAATTGTGCCAATCAGATTTGATGAAAATTTTCATTTTTCTTTCTGACAACATAAATAAATTTTATTTAGGTAAATCTGTTTTTATCAAATAAAACGATTTTATTATAAACAATAAGTTTATTTAGAAAATTAAAATTATTTTCCAATTAAGTTGTTAAATCATCGATATTCATAAAAAAGATAATTCTAGTGTATTAAGAGCTGTTTATTAAGTAATTTCAAAATAATTTATAATTTTTCATAAATATTGTTTAATTTTCATTAATTATTCTTTTTTCAATAATCTTTTATATCAATGATTGAATTGCCATGTCAATTAGTATAAATTTATTCAAAATTATCGTGTTCAAGCGTATCCAATTACATAAATAATTTATCTGTTTAAATCGAAAATTGTGCCAAATAGATTTGATTAAAATTTTCATTTATCTTTTTACTATATAAATAAATTTTATTTAGCTAAATTTTTTTTATCATATAAAACGATTTAATTATAAACAATAATTTTATTTAGAAAATTAAAATTATTTTCCAATTAAGTTGTTCAATCATCGATATTCACAAAAAAAAATTCTAGTGCATTAACAGCTGTTTATCAAGTAATTTCAAAATAATTTATAATTTTTCATAAATATTGTTTAATTTTCATTAATTATTCTTTTTTCAATAATCTTTTATATCAATGATTAAATTGCCATGTCAATTAGTATAAATTTATTCAAAATTATCGTGTTTAAGCGTATCCAATTACATAAATAATTTATCTGTTTGGACCAAAAATTGTGCCAATCAGATTTGATGAAAATTTTCATTTTTCTTTCTGACTACATAAATAAATTATATTTAGCTAAATCTTATTTTATCAAATAAAACGATTTAATTATAAACAATAATTTTATTTAGAAAATTAAAATTATTTTCCAATTAAGTTGTTCAATCATCGATATTCATAAAAAAAAATAATTCTAGTGCATTAAGAGCTGTTTATCAAGTAATTTTAAAATAATTTATAATTTTTCATAAATATTGTTTAATTTTCATTAATTATTCTTTTTTTAATAATCTTTTATATCAATGTTTAAATTGCCATGTCAATTGGCATAAATTTATTCAAAATTATCGTGTTTAAGCGTATCCAATTACATAAATAATTTATCTGTTTGGACCAAAAATTGTGCCAATCAGATTTGATGAAAATTTTCATTTTTCTTTCTGACAACATAAATAAATTTTATTTAGGTAAATCTGTTTTTATCAAATAAAACGATTTTATTATAAACAATAAGTTTATTTAGAAAATTAAAATTATTTTCCAATTAAGTTGTTAAATCATCGATATTCATAAAAAAGATAATTCTAGTGTATTAAGAGCTGTTTATTAAGTAATTTCAAAATAATTTATAATTTTTCATAAATATTGTTTAATTTTCATTAATTATTCTTTTTTCAATAATCTTTTATATCAATGATTGAATTGCCATGTCAATTAGTATAAATTTATTCAAAATTATCGTGTTCAAGCGTATCCAATTACATAAATAATTTATCTGTTTAAATCGAAAATTGTGCCAAATAGATTTGATTAAAATTTTCATTTATCTTTTTACTATATAAATAAATTTTATTTAGCTAAATTTTTTTTATCATATAAAACGATTTAATTATAAACAATAATTTTATTTAAAAAATTAAAATTATTTTCCAATTAAGTTGTTCAATCGTCGATATTCATAAAAGAAATAATTCGAATGCATTAAGAGCTGTTTATCAAGTAATTTCAAAATAATTTATAATTTTTCATAAATATTGTTTAATTTTCATTAATTATTCTTTTTTCAATAATCTTTTATATAAATGTTTAAATTGCCATGTCAATTGGCATAAATTAATTCAAAATTATCGTGTTCAAGCGTATCCAATTACATAAATAATTTATCTGTTTGAACCAAAAATTGTGCCAATCAGATTTGATGAAAATTTTCATTTTTCTTTCTGACTACATAAAAAAATTATATTTAACTAAATCTTATTTTATTAAATAAAACGATTTAATTATAAACAATAATTGTATTTAGAAAATTAAAATTATTTTCCAATTAAGTTGTTCAATCATCGATATTCATAAAAAAAATAATTCTAGTGCATTAAGAGCTGTTTATCAAGTAATTTCAAAATAATTTATAATTTTTGATAAATATTGTTTAATTTTCATTAATTATTCTTTTTTCAATAATCTTTTATATCAATGTTTAAATTGCCATGTCAATTAGTATAAATTTATTTAAAATTATCGTGTTCAAGTGTATCCAATTATGTAAATAATTTATCTGTTTGGACCAAAAATTTAGCCAATCAGATTTGATGAAAATTTTCATTTTTCTTTCTGACTACAAAAAATAAATTATATTTAGCTAAATCTTATTTTATCAAATAAAACGATTTTATTATAAACAATAATTTTATTTAGAAAATTAAAATTATTTTCCAATTAAGTTGTTCAATCATCGATATTCATAAAAAAGATAATTCTAGTGTATTAAGAGCTGTTTATCAAGTAATTTTAAAATAATTTATAATTTTTCATAAATATTGTTTAATTTTCATTAATTATTCTTTTTTCAATAATCTTTTATATCAATGATTGAATTGCCATGTCAATTAGTATAAATTTATTCAAAATTATCGTGTTCAAGCGTATCCAATTACATAAATAATTTATCTGTTTAAATCGAAAATTGTGCCAAACAGATTTGATTAAAATTTTCATTTTTCTTTTTACTATATAAATAAATTATATTTAGCTAAATCTTATTTTAACAAATAAAACGATTTAATTATAAACAATAATTTTATTTAGAAAATTAAAATTATTTTCCAATTAAGTTGTTCAATCATCGATATTCATAAAAAAAAATAATTCTAGTGCATTAAGAGCTGTTTATCAAGTAATTTTAAAATAATTTATAATTTTTCATAAATATTGTTTAATTTTCATTAATTATTCTTTTTCAATAATCTTTTATATCAATGTTTAAATTGCCATGTCAATTGGCATAAATTTATTCAAAATTATCGTGTTCAAGCGTATCCAATTACATAAATAATTTATCTGTTTGGACCAAAAATTGTGCAAATCAGATTTGATGAAAATTTTCATTTTTCTTTCTGACAACATAAATAAATTTTATTTAGGTAAATCTGTTTTTATCAAATAAAACGATTTTATTATAAACAATAATTTTATTTAGAAAATTAAAATTATTTTCCAATTAAGTTGTTAAATCATCGATATTCATAAAAAAGATAATTCTAGTGTATTAAGAGCTGTTTATTAAGTAATTTTAAAATAATTTATAATTTTTCATAAATATTGTTTAATTTTCATTAATTATTCTTTTTTCAATAATCTTTTATATCAATGATTGAATTGCCATGTCAATTAGTATAAATTTATTCAAAATTATCGTGTTCAAGCGTATCCAATTACATAAATAATTTATCTGTTTAAATCGAAAATTGTGCCAAACAGATTTGATTAAAATTTTCATTTTTCTTTTTACTATATAAATAAATTTTATTTAGCTAAATTTTTTTTATCATATAAAACGATTTAATTATAAACAATAATTTTATTTAAAAAATTAAAATTATTTTCCAATTAAGTTGTTCAATCGTCGATATTCTTAAAAGAAATAATTCGAATGCATTAAGAGCTGTTTATTAAGTAATTTCAAAATAATTTATAATTTTTCATAAATATTGTTTAATTTTCATTAATTATTCTTTTTTCAATAATCTTTTTATATCAATGATTGAATTGCCATGTCAATTAGTATAAATTTATTCAAAATTATCGTGTTCAAGCGTATCCAATTACATAAATAATTTATCTGTTTAAATCGAAAATTGTGCCAAATAGATTTGATTAAAATTTTCATTTATCTTTTTACTATATAAATAAATTTTATTTAGCTAAATTTTTTTTATCATATAAAACGATTTAATTATAAACAATAATTTTATTTAAAAAATTAAAATTATTTTCCAATTAAGTTGTTCAATCGTCGATATTCATAAAAGAAATAATTCGAATGCATTAAGAGCTGTTTATCAAGTAATTTCAAAATAATTTATAATTTTTCATAAATATTGTTTAATTTTCATTAATTATTCTTTTTTCAATAATCTTTTATATAAATGTTTAAATTGCCATGTCAATTGGCATAAATTAATTCAAAATTATCGTGTTCAAGCGTATCCAATTACATAAATAATTTATCTGTTTGAACCAAAAATTGTGCCAATCAGATTTGATGAAAATTTTCATTTTTCTTTCTGACTACATAAAAAAATTATATTTAACTAAATCTTATTTTATTAAATAAAACGATTTAATTATAAACAATAATTGTATTTAGAAAATTAAAATTATTTTCCAATTAAGTTGTTCAATCATCGATATTCATAAAAAAAATAATTCTAGTGCATTAAGAGCTGTTTATCAAGTAATTTCAAAATAATTTATAATTTTTGATAAATATTGTTTAATTTTCATTAATTATTCTTTTTTCAATAATCTTTTATATCAATGTTTAAATTGCCATGTCAATTAGTATAAATTTATTTAAAATTATCGTGTTCAAGTGTATCCAATTATGTAAATAATTTATCTGTTTGGACCAAAAATTTAGCCAATCAGATTTGATGAAAATTTTCATTTTTCTTTCTGACTACATAAATAAATTATATTTAGCTAAATCTTATTTTATCAAATAAAACGATTTTATTATAAACAATAATTTTATTTAGAAAATTAAAATTATTTTCCAATTAAGTTGTTCAATCATCGATATTCATAAAAAAGATAATTCTAGTGTATTAAGAGCTGTTTATCAAGTAATTTTAAAATAATTTATAATTTTTCATAAATATTGTTTAATTTTCATTAATTATTCTTTTTTCAATAATCTTTTATATCAATGATTGAATTGCCATGTCAATTAGTATAAATTTATTCAAAATTATCGTGTTCAAGCGTATCCAATTACATAAATAATTTATCTGTTTAAATCGAAAATTGTGCCAAACAGATTTGATTAAAATTTTCATTTTTCTTTTTTACTATATAAATAAATTATATTTAGCTAAATCTTATTTTAACAAATAAAACGATTTAATTATAAACAATAATTTTATTTAGAAAATTAAAATTATTTTCCAATTAAGTTGTTCAATCATCGATATTCATAAAAAAAAATAATTCTAGTGCATTAAGAGCTGTTTATCAAGTAATTTTAAAATAATTTATAATTTTTCATAAATATTGTTTAATTTTCATTAATTATTCTTTTTCAATAATCTTTTATATCAATGTTTAAATTGCCATGTCAATTGGCATAAATTTATTCAAAATTATCGTGTTCAAGCGTATCCAATTACATAAATAATTTATCTGTTTGGACCAAAAATTGTGCCAATCAGATTTGATGAAAATTTTCATTTTTCTTTCTGACAACATAAATAAATTTTATTTAGGTAAATCTGTTTTTATCAAATAAAACGATTTTATTATAAACAATAATTTTATTTAGAAAATTAAAATTATTTTCCAATTAAGTTGTTAAATCATCGATATTCATAAAAAAGATAATTCTAGTGTATTAAGAGCTGTTTATTAAGTAATTTTAAAATAATTTATAATTTTTCATAAATATTGTTTAATTTTCATTAATTATTCTTTTTTCAATAATCTTTTATATCAATGATTGAATTGCCATGTCAATTAGTATAAATTTATTCAAAATTATCGTGTTCAAGCGTATCCAATTACATAAATAATTTATCTGTTTAAATCGAAAATTGTGCCAAACAGATTTGATTAAAATTTTCATTTTTCTTTTTACTATATAAATAAATTTTATTTAGCTAAATTTTTTTTATCATATAAAACGATTTAATTATAAACAATAATTTTATTTAAAAAATTAAAATTATTTTCCAATTAAGTTGTTCAATCGTCGATATTCTTAAAAGAAATAATTCGAATGCATTAAGAGCTGTTTATCAAGTAATTTCAAAATAATTTATAATTTTTCTTAAATATTGTTTAATTTTCATTAATTATTCTTTTTTTAATAATCTTTTATATCAATGATTAAATTGCCATGTCAATTGGCATAAATTTATTCAAAATTATCGTGTTCAAGCGTATCCAATTACATAAATAATTTATCTGTTTGAACCAAAAATTGTGCCAATCAGATTTGATGAAAAAATTTCAATTTTCTTTCTGACTACATAAATAAATTTTATTTAGGTAAATCTTTTTTTATCAAATAAAACGATTTTATTATAAACAATAATTTTATTTGGAAAATTAAAATTATTTTCCAATTAAGTTGTTCAATCATCGATATTCATAAAAGAAATAATTCGAATGCATTAAGAGCTGTTTATCAAGTAATTTCAAAATAATTTATAATTTTTCATAATATTGTTTAATTTTCATTAATTATTCTTTTTTCAATAATCTTTTATATCAATGTTTAAATTGCCATGTCAATTGGCATAAATTTATTCAAAATTATCGTGTTCAAGCGTATCCAAATACATAAATAATTTATCTGTTTAAATCGAAAATTGTGCCAATCAGATTTGATGAAAATTTTCATTTCTCTTTCTGACTACATAAATAAATTATATTTAACTAAATCTTATTTTATCAAATAAAACGATTTAATTATAAACAATAATTTTATTTAGAAAATTAAAATTATTTTCCAATTAAGTGGTTCAATCATCGATAATCATAAAAAAAAATAATTCGAATGCATTAAGAGCTGTTTATCAAGTAATTTCAAAATAATTTATAATTTTTCATAAATATTGTTTAATTTTCATTAATTATTCTTTTTTCAATAATCTTTTATATCAATGATTAAATTGCCATGTCAATTAGTATAAATTTATTCAAAATTATCGTGTTCAAGCGTATCCAATTACATAAATAATTTATCTGTTTAAATCGAAAATTGTGCCAATCAGATTTGATGAAAATTTTCATTTTTCTTTCTGACTACATAAATAAATTATATTTAACTAAATCTTATTTTATCAAATAAAACGATTTAATTATAAACAATAATTTTATTTAGAAAATTAAAATTATTTTCCAATTAAGTTGTTCAATCGTCGATATTCTTAAAAGAAATAATTCGAATGCATTAAGAGCTGTTTATCAAGTAATTTCAAAATAATTTATAATTTTTCATAAATATTGTTTAATTTTCATTAATTATTCTTTTTTCAATAATCTTTTAATATCAATGATTAAATTGCCATGTCAATTAGTATAAATTTATTCAAAATTATCGTGTTCAAGCGTATCCAATTACATAAATAATTTATCTGTTTGGACCAAAAATTTAGCCAATCAGATTTGATGAAAATTTTCATTTTTCTTTTCTGACTACATAAATAAATTATATTTAGCTAAATCTTATTTTATCAAATAAAAACGATTTTATTATAAACAATAATTTTATTTGGAAAATTAAAATTATTTTCCAATTAAGTTGTTCAATCGTCGATATTCATAAAAGAAATAATTCTAGTGCATTAAGACCTGTTTATAAAGTAATTTCAAAATAATTTATAATTTTTCATAAATATTGTTTAATTTTCTTTAAATATTCTTTTTTTCAATAATCTTTTATATCAATGATTAAATTGCCATGTCAATTAGTATAAATTTCTTCAAAATTATCGTGTTCAAGTGTATCCAATTATATAAATAATTTATCTGTTTGGACCAAAAATTTAGCCAATCAGATTTGATGAAAATTTTCATTTTTCTTTCTGACTACATAAATAAATTATATTTAGCTAAATCTTATTTTATCAAATAAAACGATTTTATTATAAACAATAATTTTATTTGGAAAATTAAAATTATTTTCCAATTAAGTTGTTCAATCGTCGATATTCATAAAAGAAATAATTCTAGTGCATTAAGACCTGTTTATAAAGTAATTTCAAAATAATTTATAATTTTTCATAAATATTGTTTAATTTTCATTAAATATTCTTTTTTCAATAATCTTTTATATCAATGATTAAATTGCCATGTCAATTAGTATAAATTTCTTAAAAATTATCGTGTTCAAGTGTATCCAATTATATAAATAATTTATCTGCTTGGACCAAAAATTTAGCCAATCAGATTTGATGAAAATTTTCATCTTTCTTTCTGACTACATAAATAAATTATATTTAGCTAAATCTTATTTTATCAAATAAAACGATTTAATTATAAACAATAATTGTATTTAGAAAATTAAAATTATTTTCCAATTAAGTTGTTCAATCATCGATATTCATAAAAAAAATAATTCTAGTGCATTAAGAGCTGTTTATCAAGTAATTTCAAAATAATTTATAATTTTTGATAAATATTGTTTAATTTTCATTAATTATTCTTTTTTCAATAATCTTTTATATCAATGTTTAAATTGCCATGTCAATTAGTATAAATTTATTTAAAATTATCGTGTTCAAGTGTATCCAATTATGTAAATAATTTATCTGTTTGGACCAAAAATTTAGCCAATCAGATTTGATGAAAATTTTTCATTTTTTCTTTCTGACTACATAAATAAATTATATTTAGCTAAATCTTATTTTATCAAATAAAACGATTTTATTATAAACAATAATTTTATTTAGAAAATTAAAATTATTTTCCAATTAAGTTGTTCAATCATCGATATTCATAAAAAAGATAATTCTAGTGTATTAAGAGCTGTTTATCTAAGTAATTTTAAAATAATTTATAATTTTTCATAAATATTGTTTAATTTTCATTAATTATTCTTTTTTCAATAATCTTTTATATCAATGATTGAATTGCCATGTCAATTAGTATATAAATTTATTCAAAATTATCGTGTTCAAGCGTATCCAATTACATAAATAATTTATCTGTTTTAAATCGAAAATTGTGCCAAACAGATTTGATTAAAATTTTCATTTTTCTTTTTACTATATAAATAAATTATATTTAGCTAAATCTTATTTTAACAAATAAAACGATTTAATTATAAACAATAATTTTATTTAGAAAATTAAAATTATTTTCCAATTAAGTTGTTCAATCATCGATATTCATAAAAAAAAATAATTCTAGTGCATTAAGAGCTGTTTATCAAGTAATTTTAAAATAATTTATAATTTTTCATAAATATTGTTTAATTTTCATTAATTATTCTTTTTCAATAATCTTTTATATCAATGTTTAAATTGCCATGTCAATTGGCATAAATTTATTCAAAATTATCGTGTTCAAGCGTATCCAATTACATAAATAATTTTATCTGTTTTTTGGACCAAACATTGTGCCAATCAGATTTGATGAAAATTTTCATTTTTCTTTCTGACAACATAAATAAATTTTATTTAGGTAAATCTGTTTTTATCAAATAAAACGATTTTATTATAAACAATAATTTTATTTAGAAAATTAAAATTATTTTCCAATTAAGTTGTTAAATCATCGATATTCATAAAAAAGATAATTCTAGTGTATTAAGAGCTGTTTATTAAGTAATTTTAAAATAATTTATAATTTTTCATAAATATTGTTTAATTTTCATTAATTATTCTTTTTTCAATAATCTTTTATATCAATGATTGAATTGCCATGTCAATTAGTATAAATTTATTCAAAATTATCGTGTTTCAAGCGTATCCAATTACATAAATAATTTATCTGTTTAAATCGAAAATTGTGCCAAAACAGATTTGATTAAAATTTTCATTTTTCTTTTTACTATATAAATAAATTTTATTTAGCTAAATTTTTTTTATCATATAAAACGATTTTAATTATAAACAATAATTTTATTTAAAAAATTAAAATTATTTTCCAATTAAGTTGTTCAATCGTCGATATTCTTAAAAGAAATAATTCGAATGCATTAAGAGCTGTTTATCAAGTAATTTCAAAATAATTTATAATTTTTCTTAAATATTGTTTAATTTTCATTAATTATTCTTTTTTTAATAATCTTTTATATCAATGATTAAATTGCCATGTCAATTGGCATAAATTTATTCAAAATTATCGTGTTCAAGCGTATCCAATTACATAAATAATTTATCTGTTTGAACCAAAAAATTGTGCCAATCAGATTTGATGAAAAATTTTCAATTTTCTTTCTGACTACATAAATAAATTTTATTTAGGTAAAATCTTTTTTTATCAAAATAAAACGATTTTATTATAAACAATAATTTTATTTGGAAAATTAAAATTATTTTCCAATTAAGTTGTTCAATCATCGATATTCATAAAAGAAATAATTCGAATGCATTAAGAGCTGTTTATCAAGTAATTTCAAAATAATTTTATTATATAATTTTTCATAAATATTGTTTAATTTTCATTAATTATTCTTTTTTCAATAATCTTTTATATCAATGTTTAAATTGCCATGTCAATTGGCATAAATTTATTCAAAATTATCGTGTTCAAGCGTATCCAAATACATAAATAATTTATCTGTTTTAAATCGAAAATTGTGCCAATCAGATTTGATGAAAATTTTCATTTCTCTTTCTGACTACATAAATAAATTATATTTAACTAAATCTTATTTTATCAAATAAAACGATTTAATTATAAACAATAATTTTATTTAGAAAATTAAAATTATTTTCCAATTAAGTGGTTCAATCATCGATAATCATAAAAAAAAATAATTCGAATGCATTAAGAGCTGTTTATCAAGTAATTTCAAAATAATTTATAATTTTTCATAAATATTGTTTAATTTTCATTAATTATTCTTTTTTCAATAATCTTTTATATCAATGATTGAATTGCCATGTCAATTAGTATAAAATTTATTCAAAATTATCGTGTTCAAGCGTATCCAATTACATAAATAATTTATCTGTTTAAATCGAAAATTGTGCCAATCAGATTTGATGAAAATTTTCATTTTTTCTTTCTGACTACATAAATAAATTATATTTAACTAAATCTTATTTTATCAAATAAAACGATTTAATTATAAACAATAATTTTATTTAGAAAAATTAAAATTATTTTCCAATTAAGTTGTTCAATCGTCGATATTCTTAAAAGAAATAATTCGAATGCATTAAGAGCTGTTTATCAAGTAATTTCAAAATAATTTATAATTTTTCATAAATATTGTTTAATTTTCATTAATTATTCTTTTTTCAATAATCTTTTATATCAATGATTAAATTGCCATGTCAATTAGTATAAATTTATTCAAAATTATCTTGTTCAAGCGTATCCAATTACATAAATAATTTATCTGTTTGGACCAAAAATTTAGCCAATCAGATTTGATGAATATTTTCATTTTTCTTTCTGACTACATAAATAAATTATATTTAGCTAAATCTTATTTTATCAAATAAAACGATTTTATTATAAACAATAATTTTATTTGGAAAATTAAAATTATTTTCCAATTAAGTTGTTCAATCGTCGATATTCATAAAAGAAATAATTCTAGTGCATTAAGACCTGTTTATAAAGTAATTTCAAAATAATTTATAATTTTTCATAAATATTGTTTAATTTTCATTAAATATTCTTTTTTCAATAATCTTTTATATCAATGATTAAATTGCCATGTCAATTAGTATAAATTTCTTCAAAATTATCGTGTTCAAGTGTATCCAATTATATAAATAATTTATCTGTTTGGACCAAAAATTTAGCCAATCAGATTTGATGAAAATTTTCATTTTTCTTTCTGACTACATAAATAAATTATATTTAGCTAAATCTTATTTTATCAAATAAAACGATTTTATTATAAACAATAATTTTATTTGGAAAATTAAAATTATTTTCCAATTAAGTTGTTCAATCGTCGATATTCATAAAAGAAATAATTCTAGTGCATTAAGACCTGTTTATAAAGTAATTTCAAAATAATTTATAATTTTTCATAAATATTGTTTAATTTTCATTAAATATTCTTTTTTCAATAATCTTTTATATCAATGATTAAATTGCCATGTCAATTAGTATAAATTTCTTCAAAATTATCGTGTTCAAGTGTATCCAATTATATAAATAATTTATCTGTTTGGACCAAAAATTTAGCCAATCAGATTTGATGAAAATTTTCATCTTTCTTTCTGACTACATAAATAAATTATATTTAGCTAAATCTTATTTTATCAAATAAAACGATTTAATTATAAACAATAATTTTATTTAGAAAATTAAAATTATTTTCCAATTAAGTTGTTCAATCATCGATATTCACAAAAAAAAATTCTAGTGCATTAACAGCTGTTTATCAAGTAATTTCAAAATAATTTATAATTTTTCATAAATATTGTTTAATTTTCATTAATTATTCTTTTTTCAATAATCTTTTATATCAATGATTAAATTGCCATGTCAATTAGTATAATTTTCTTCAAAATTATCGTGTTCAAGTGTATCCAATTATATAAATAATTTATCTGTTTGGACCAAAAATTTAGCCAATCAGATTTGATAAAAATTTTCATTTTTCTTTCTGACTAAATAAATAAATTATATTTAGCTAAATCTTATTTTATCAAATAAAACGATTTAATTATAAACAATAATTTTATTTAGAAAATTAAAATTATTTTCCAATTAAGTTGTTCAATCATCGATATTCATAAAAAAAATAATTCTAGTGCATTAAGAGCTGTTTATCAAGTAATTTTAAAATTATTTATAATTTTTCATAAATATTGTTTAATTTTCATTAATTTTTATTTTTTTAATAATCTTTTATATCAATGTTTAAATTGCCATGTCAATTGGCATAAATTTATTCAAAATTATCGTGTTCAAGCGTATCCAATTACATAAATAATTTATCTGTTTGGACCAAAAATTGTGCCAATCAGATTTGATGAAAATTTTCATTTTTCTTTCTGACTACATAAATAAATTATATTTAGCTAAATCTTATTTTATCAAATAAAACGATTTAATTATAAACAATAATTTTATTTAGAAAATTAAAATTATTTTCCAATTAAGTTGTTCAATCATCGATATTCATAAAAAAGATAATTCTAGTGTATTAAGAGCTGTTTATTAAGTAATTTTAAAATAATTTATAATTTTTCATAAATATTGTTTAATTTTCATTAATTATTCTTTTTTCAATAATCTTTTATATCAATGATTGAATTGCCATGTCAATTAGTATAAATTTATTCAAAATTATCGAGTTCAAGCGTATCCAATTACATAAATAATTTATCTGTTTAAATCGAAAATTGTGCCAAACAGATTTGATTAAAATTTTCATTTTTCTTTTTACTATATAAATAAATTTTATTTAGCTAAATTTTTTTTTATCATATAAAAACGATTTAATTATAAACAATAATTTTATTTAAAAAATTAAAATTATTTTCCAATTAAGTTGTTCAATCGTCGATATTCTTAAAAGAAATAATTCGAATGCATTATTAAGAGCTGTTTATCAAGTAATTTCAAAATAATTTATAATTTTTCTTAAATATTGTTTAATTTTCATTAATTATTCTTTTTTTAATAATCTTTTATATCAATGATTAAATTGCCATGTCAATTGGCATAAATTTATTCAAAATTATCGTGTTCAAGCGTATCCAATTACATAAATAATTTATCTGTTTGAACCAAAAATTGTGCCAATCAGATTTGATGAAAAATTTCAATTTTCTTTATGACTACATAAATAAATTTTATTTAGGTAAATCTTTTTTTTATCAAATAAAACGATTTTATTATAAACAATAATTTTATTTGGAAAATTAAAATTATTTTCCAATTAAGTTGTACAATCATCGATATTCATAAAAGAAATAATTCGAATGCATTAAGAGCTGTTTATCAAGTAATTTCAAAATAATTTATAATTTTTCATAAATATTGTTTAATTTTCATTAATTATTCTTTTTTCAATAATCTTTTATATCAATGTTTAAATTGCCATGTCAATTGGCATAAATTTATTCAAAATTATCGTGTTCAAGCGTATCCAAATACATAAATAATTTATCTGTTTAAATCGAAAATTGTGCCAATCAGATTTGATGAAAATTTTCATTTTTCTTTCTGACTACATAAATAAATTATATTTAACTAAATCTTATTTTATCAAAAAAAACGATTTAATTATAAACAATAATTTTATTTAGAAAATTAAAATTATTTTGCAATTAAGTGGTGCAATCATCGATAATCATAAAAAAAAATAATTCGAATACAGTAAGAGCTGTTTATCAAGTAATTTCAAAATAATTTATAATTTTTCATAAATATTGTTTTAATTTTCATTAATTATTCTTTTTTCAATAATCTTTTATATCAATGAATAAATTGCCATGTCAATTAGTATAAATTTATTCAAAATTATCGTGTTCAAGCGTATCCAATTACATAAATAATTTATCTGTTTAAATCGAAAATTGTGCCAATCAGATTTGATGAAAATTTTCATTTTTCTTTCTGACTACATAAATAAATTATATTTAACTAAATCTTATTTTATCAAATAAAACGATTTAATTATAAACAATAATTTTATTTAGAAAATTAAAATTATTTTCCAATTAAGTTGTTCAATCGTCGATATTCTTAAAAGAAATAATTCGAATGCATTAAGAGCTGTTTATCAAGTAATTTCAAAATAATTTATAATTTTTCATAAATATTGTTTAATTTTCATTAATTATTCTTTTTTCAATAATCTTTTATATCAATGATTAAATTGCCATGTCAATTAGTATAAATTTATTCAAAATTATCGTGTTCAAGCGTATCCAATTACATAAATAATTTATCTGTTTGGACCAAAAATTTAGCCAATCAGATTTGATGAAAATTTTCATTTTTCTTTCTGACTACATAAATAAATTATATTTAGCTAAATCTTATTTTATCAAATAAAACGATTTTATTATAAACAATAATTTTATTTGGAAAATTAAAATTATTTTCCAATTAAGTTGTTCAATCGTCGATATTCATAAAAGAAATAATTCTAGTGCATTAAGACCTGTTTATAAAGTAATTTCAAAATAATTTATAATTTTTCATAAATATTGTTTAGTTTTCATTAATTATTCTTTTTTCAATAATCTTTTATATCAATGATTAAATTGCCATGTCAATTAGTATAAATTTATTCAAAATTATCGTGTTCAAGCGTATCCAATTACATAAATAATTTATCTGTTTAAATCGAAAATTGTGCCAATCAGATTTGATGAAAATTTTCATTTTTCTTTCTGACTACATAAATAAATTATATTTAACTAAATCTTATTTTATCAAATAAAACGATTTAATTATAAACAATAATTTTATTTAGAAAATTAAAATTATTTTCCAATTAAGTTGTTCAATCGTCGATATTCTTAAAAGAAATAATTCGAATGCATTAAGAGCTGTTTATCAAGTAATTTCAAAATAATTTATAATTTTTCATAAATATTGTTTAATTTTCATTAATTATTCTTTTTTCAATAATCTTTTATATCAATGATTAAATTGCCATGTCAATTAGTATAAATTTATTAAAAATTATCGTGTTCAAGTGTATCCAATTATATAAATAATTTATCTGTTTGGACCAAAAATTTAGCCAAATCAGATTTGATGAAAATTTTCATTTTTCTTTCTGACTACATAAATAAATTATATTTAGCTAAATCTTATTTTTATCAAATAAAACGATTTTATTATAAACAATAATTTTATTTGGAAAATTAAAATTATTTTCCAATTAAGTTGTTCAATCGTCGATATTCATAAAAGAAATAATTCTAGTGCATTAAGACCTGTTTATAAAGTAATTTCAAAATAATTTATAATTTTTCATAAATATTGTTTAATTTTCATTAAATATTCTTTTTTCAATAATCTTTTATATCAATGATTAAATTGCCATGTCAATTAGTATAAATTTCTTTAAAATTATCGTGTTCAAGTGTATCCAATTATATAAATAATTTATCTGTTTGGACCAAAAATTTAGCCAATCAGATTTGATGAAAATTTTCATTTTTCTTTCTGACTACATAAATAAATTATATTTAGCTAAATCTTATTTTATCAAATAAAACGATTTAATTATAAACAATAATTTTATTTAGAAAATTAAAATTATTTTCCAATTAAGTTGTTCAATCATCGATATTCATAAAAAAGATAATTCTAGTGTATTAAGAGCTGTTTATTAAGTAATTTTAAAATAATTTATAATTTTTCATAAATATTGTTTAATTTTCATTAATTATTCTTTTTTCAATAATCTTTTATATCAATGATTGAATTGCCATGTCAATTAGTATAAATTTATTCAAAATTATCGAGTTCAAGCGTATCCAATTACATAAATAATTTATCTGTTTAAATCGAAAATTGTGCCAAACAGATTTGATTAAAATTTTCATTTTTCTTTTTACTATATAAATAAATTTTATTTAGCTAAATTTTTTTTATCATATAAAACGATTTAATTATAAACAATAATTTTATTTAAAAAATTAAAATTATTTTCCAATTAAGTTGTTCAATCGTCGATATTCTTAAAAGAAATAATTCGAATGCATTAAGAGCTGTTTATCAAGTAATTTCAAAAATAATTTATAATTTTTCTTAAATATTGTTTAATTTTCATTAATTATTCTTTTTTTAATAATCTTTTATATCAATGATTAAATTGCCATGTCAATTGGCATAAATTTATTCAAAATTATCGTGTTCAAGCGTATCCAATTACATAAATAATTTATCTGTTTGAACCAAAAATTGTGCCAATCAGATTTGATGAAAAATTTCAATTTTCTTTCTGACTACATAAATAAATTTTATTTAGGTAAATCTTTTTTTATCAAATAAAACGATTTTATTATAAACAATAATTTTATTTGGAAAATTAAAATTATTTTCCAATTAAGTTGTTCAATCATCGATATTCATAAAAGAAATAATTCGAATGCATTAAGAGCTGTTTATCAAGTAATTTCAAAATAATTTATAATTTTTCATAAATATTGTTTAATTTTCATTAATTATTCTTTTTTCAATAATCTTTTATATCAATGTTTAAATTGCCATGTCAATTGGCATAAATTTATTCAAAATTATCGTGTTCAAGCGTATCCAAATACATAAATAATTTATCTGTTTAAATCGAAAATTGTGCCAATCAGATTTGATGAAAATTTTCATTTTTCTTTCTGACTACATAAATAAATTATATTTAACTAAATCTTATTTTATCAAATAAAACGATTTAATTATAAACAATAATTTTATTTAGAAAATTAAAATTATTTTCCAATTAAGTGGTTCAATCATCGATAATCATAAAAAAAAATAATTCGAATGCATTAAGAGCTGTTTATCAAGTAATTTCAAAATAATTTATAATTTTTCATAAATATTGTTTAATTTTCATTAATTATTCTTTTTTCAATAATCTTTTATATCAATGAATAAATTGCCATGTCAATTAGTATAAATTTATTCAAAATTATCGTGTTCAAGCGTATCCAATTACATAAATAATTTATCTGTTTAAATCGAAAATTGTGCCAATCAGATTTGATGAAAATTTTCATTTTTCTTTCTGACTACATAAATAAATTATATTTAACTAAATCTTATTTTATCAAATAAAACGATTTAATTATAAACAATAATTTTATTTAGAAAATTAAAATTATTTTCCAATTAAGTTGTTCAATCGTCGATATTCTTAAAAGAAATAATTCGAATGCATTAAGAGCTGTTTTATCAAGTAATTTCAAAATAATTTATAATTTTTCATAAATATTGTTTAATTTTCATTAATTATTCTTTTTTCAATAATCTTTTATATCAATGATTAAATTGCCATGTCAATTAGTATAAATTTATTCAAAATTATCGTGTTCAAGCGTATCCAATTACATAAATAATTTATCTGTTTGGACCAAAAATTTAGCCAATCAGATTTGATGAAAATTTTCATTTTTCTTTCTGACTACATAAATAAATTTATATTTAGCTAAATCTTATTTTTATCAAATAAAACGATTTTATTATAAACAATAATTTTATTTGGAAAATTAAAATTATTTTCCAATTAAGTTGTTCAATCGTCGATATTCATAAAAGAAATAATTTTCTAGTGCATTAAGACCTGTTTATAAAGTAATTTCAAAATAATTTATAATTTTTTCATAAATATTGTTTAGTTTTCATTAATTATTCTTTTTTCAATAATCTTTTATATCAATGATTAAATTGCCATGTCAATTAGTATAAATTTATTCAAAATTATCGTGTTCAAGCGTATCCAATTACATAAATAATTTATCTGTTTAAATCGAAAATTGTGCCAATCAGATTTGATGAAAAATTTTCATTTTTCTTTCTGACTACATAAATAAATTATATTTAACTAAATCTTATTTTATCAAATAAAACGATTTAATTATAAACAATAATTTTATTTAGAAAATTAAAATTATTTTCCAATTAAGTTGTTCAATCGTCGATATTCTTAAAAGAAATAATTCGAATGCATTAAGAGCTGTTTATCAAGTAATTTCAAAATAATTTATAATTTTTCATAAATATTGTTTAATTTTCATTAATTATTCTTTTTTCAATAATCTTTTATATCAATGATTAAATTGCCATGTCAATTAGTATAAATTTATTTATTCAAAATTATCGTGTTCAAGCGTATCCAATTACATAAATAATTTATCTGTTTGGACCAAAAATTTAGCCAATCAGATTTGATGAAAATTTTCATTTTTCTTTCTGACTACATAAATAAATTATATTTAGCTAAATCTTATTTTATCAAATAAAACGATTTTATTATAAACAATAATTTTATTTGGAAAATTAAAATTATTTTCCAATTAAGTTGTTCAATCGTCGATATTCATAAAAGAAATAATTCTAGTGCATTATGTCCTGTTTATAAAGTAAATTCAAAATAATTTATAATTTTTCATAAATATTGTTTAATTTTCATTAAATATTCTTTTTTCAATAATCTTTTATATATCAATGATTAAATTGCCATGTCAATTAGTATAAATTTCTTTAAAATTATCGTGTTCAAGTGTATCCAATTATATAAATAATTTATCTGTTTGGACCAAAAATTTAGCCAATCAGATTTGATGAAAATTTTCATTTTTCTTTCTGACTACATAAATAAATTATATTTAGCTAAATCTTATTTTATCAAATAAAACGATTTAATTATAAACAATAATTTTATTTGGAAAATTAAAATTATTTTCCAATTAAGTTGTTCAATCGTCGATATTCATAAAAGAAATAATTCTAGTGCATTAAGACCTGTTTATAAAGTAATTTCAAAATAATTTATAATTTTTCATAAATATTGTTTAATTTTCATTAAATATTCTTTTTTCAATAATCTTTTATATCAATGATTAAATTGCCATGTCAATTAGTATAAATTTCTTCAAAATTATCGTGTTCAAGTGTATCCAATTATATAAATAATTTATCTGTTTGGACCAAAAATTTAGCCAATCAGATTTGATGAAAATTTTCATCTTTCTTTCTGACTACATAAATAAATTATATTTAGCTAAATCTTATTTTATCAAATAAAACGATTTAATTATAAACAATAATTTTATTTAGAAAATTAAAATTATTTTCCAATTAAGTTGTTCAATCATCGATATTCACAAAAAAAATTCTAGTGCATTAACAGCTGTTTATCAAGTAATTTCAAAATAATTTATAATTTTTCATAAATATTGTTTAATTTTCATTAATTATTCTTTTTTCAATAATCTTTTATATCAATGATTAAATTGCCATGTCAATTAGTATAATTTTCTTCAAAATTATCGTGTTCAAGTGTATCCAATTATATAAATAATTTATCTGTTTGGACCAAAAATTTAGCCAATCAGATTTGATAAAAATTTTCATTTTTCTTTCTGACTACATAAATAAATTATATTTAGCTAAATCTTATTTTATCAAATAAAACGATTTAATTATAAACAATAATTTTATTTAGAAAATTAAAATTATTTTCCAATTAAGTTGTTCAATCATCGATATTCATAAAAAAAATAATTCTAGTGCATTAAGAGCTGTTTATCAAGTAATTTTAAAATTATTTATAATTTTTCATAAATATTGTTTAATTTTCATTAATTATTCTTTTTTTAATAATCTTTTATATCAATGTTTAAATTGCCATGTCAATTGGCATAAATTTATTCAAAATTATCGTGTTCAAGCGTATCCAATTACATAAATAATTTATCTGTTTGGACCAAAAATTTAGCCAATCAGATTTGATGAAAATTTTCATTTTTCTTTCTGACTACATAAATAAATTATATTTAGCTAAATCTTATTTTATCAAATAAAACGATTTTATTATAAACAATAATTTTATTTAGAAAATTAAAATTATTTTCCAATTAAGTTGTTCAATCGTCGATATTCTTAAATGAAATAATTCGAATGCATTAAGAGCTGTTTATCAAGTAATTTCAAAATAATTTATAATTTTTCATAAATATTGTTTAATTTTCATTAATTATTCTTTTTTCAATAATCTTTTATATCAATGATTAAATTGCCATGTCAATTAGTATAAATTTATTCAAAATTATCGTGTTCAAGCGTATCCAATTACATAAATAATTTATCTGTTTGGACCAAAAATTTAGCCAATCAGATTTGATGAAAATTTTCATTTTTCTTTCTGACTACATAAATAAATTATATTTAGCTAAATCTTATTTTATCAAATAAAACGATTTTATTATAAACAATAATTTTATTTGGAAAATTAAAATTATTTTCCAATTAAGTTGTTCAATCGTCGATATTCATAAAAGAAATAATTCTAGTGCATTAAGACCTGTTTATAAAGTAAATTCAAAATAATTTATAATTTTTAATAAATATTGTTTAATTTTCATTAAATATTCTTTTTTCAATAATCTTTTATATCAATGATTAAATTGCCATGTCAATTAGTATAAATTTCTTCAAAATTATCGTGTTCAAGTGTATCCAATTATATAAATAATTTATCTGTTTGGACCAAAAATTTAGCCAATCAGATTTGATGAAAAATTTTCATTTTTTCTTTCTGACTACATAAATAAATTATATTTAGCTAAATCTTATTTTATCAAATAAAACGATTTAATTATAAACAATAATTTTATTTAAAAAATTAAAATTATTTTCCAATTAAGTTGTTCAATCGTCGATATTCATAAAAGAAATAATTCGAATGCATTAAGAGCTGTTTATCAAGTAATTTCAAAATAATTTATAATTTTTCATAAATATTGTTTAATTTTCATTAATTATTCTTTTTTCAATAATCTTTTATATAAATGTTTAAATTGCCATGTCAATTGGCATAAATTAATTCAAAATTATCGTGTTCAAGCGTATCCAATTACATAAATAATTTATCTGTTTGAACCAAAAATTGTGCCAATCAGATTTGATGAAAATTTTCATTTTTCTTTCTGACTACATAAAAAAATTATATTTAACTAAATCTTATTTTATTAAATAAAACGATTTAATTATAAACAATAATTGTATTTAGAAAATTAAAATTATTTTCCAATTAAGTTGTTCAATCATCGATATTCATAAAAAAAATAATTCTAGTGCATTAAGAGCTGTTTATCAAGTAATTTCAAAATAATTTATAATTTTTGATAAATATTGTTTAATTTTCATTAATTATTCTTTTTTCAATAATCTTTTATATCAATGTTTAAATTGCCATGTCAATTAGTATAAATTTATTTAAAATTATCGTGTTCAAGTGTATCCAATTATGTAAATAATTTATCTGTTTGGACCAAAAATTTAGCCAATCAGATTTGATGAAAATTTTCATTTTTCTTTCTGACTACATAAATAAATTATATTTAGCTAAATCTTATTTTATCAAATAAAACGATTTTATTATAAACAATAATTTTATTTAGAAAATTAAAATTATTTTCCAATTAAGTTGTTCAATCATCGATATTCATAAAAAAGATAATTCTAGTGTATTAAGAGCTGTTTATCAAGTAATTTTAAAATAATTTATAATTTTTCATAAATATTGTTTAATTTTCATTAATTATTCTTTTTTCAATAATCTTTTATATCAATGATTGAATTGCCATGTCAATTAGTATAAATTTATTTAAAATTATCGTGTTCAAGCGTATCCAATTACATAAATAATTTATCTGTTTAAATCGAAAATTGTGCCAAACAGATTTGATTAAAATTTTCATTTTTCTTTTTACTATATAAATAAATTATATTTAGCTAAATCTTATTTTAACAAATAAAACGATTTAATTATAAACAATAATTTTATTTAGAAAATTAAAATTATTTTCCAATTAAGTTGTTCAATCATCGATATTCATAAAAAAAATAATTCTAGTGCATTAAGAGCTGTTGATTTATTTATTGGTTTATACACCTGTCTTCAGCCTTACATACTTGGCTATACAAGTGTTTCTTACAATTTCTTGCTTTACAAATTTTTCCTTACATACAATTCTTAATACTAGGTTTGCGCCTACAGAACGTCTTTCGAAATTTAGGAGTACTCGCATTAGCCTGGACTACCCGTCTAATGGGTTTTCTCGCCAGAGGAGAGGGAAACTGTAGAAAACCTTCTCCTGAGTACAACCGGTTTATCGACAGTCGAGTTCTAATCTTTTATATCAATGTTTAAATTGCCATGTCAATTGGCATAAATTTATTCAAAATTATCGTGTTCAAGCGTATCCAATTACATAAATAATTTATCTGTTTTGACCAAAAATTGTGCCAATCAGATTTGATGAAAATTTTCATTTTTCTTTCTGACAACATAAATAAATTTTATTTAGGTAAATCTGTTTTTATCAAATAAAACGATTTTATTATAAACAATAATTTTATTTAGAAAATTAAAATTATTTTCCAATTAAGTTGTTAAATCATCGATATTCATAAAAAAGATAATTCTAGTGTATTAAGAGCTGTTTATTAAGTAATTTTAAAATAATTTATAATTTTTCATAAATATTGTTTAATTTTCATTAATTATTCTTTTTTCAATAATCTTTTATATCAATGATTGAATTGCCATGTCAATTAGTATAAATTTATTCAAAATTATCGTGTTCAAGCGTATCCAATTACATAAATAATTTATCTGTTTAAATCGAAAATTGTGCCAAACAGATTTGATTAAAATTTTCATTTTTCTTTTTACTATATAAATAAATTTTATTTAGCTAAATTTTTTTTATCATATAAAACGATTTAATTATAAACAATAATTTTATTTAAAAAATTAAAATTATTTTCCAATTAAGTTGTTCAATCGTCGATATTCTTAAAAGAAATAATTCGAATGCATTAAGAGCTGTTTATCAAGTAATTTCAAAATAATTTATAATTTTTCTTAAATATTGTTTAATTTTCATTAATTATTCTTTTTTTAATAATCTTTTATATCAATGATTAAATTGCCATGTCAATTGGCATAAATTTATTCAAAATTATCGTGTTCAAGCGTATCCAATTACATAAATAATTTATCTGTTTGAACCAAAAATTGTGCCAATCAGATTTGATGAAAAATTTCAATTTTCTTTCTGACTACATAAATAAATTTTATTTAGGTAAATCTTTTTTTATCAAATAAAACGATTTTATTATAAACAATAATTTTATTTGGAAAATTAAAATTATTTTCCAATTAAGTTGTTCAATCATCGATATTCATAAAAGAAATAATTCGAATGCATTAAGAGCTGTTTATCAAGTAATTTCAAAATAATTTATAATTTTTCATAAATATTGTTTAATTTTCATAAATTATTCTTTTTTCAATAATCTTTTATATCAATGTTTAAATTGCCATGTCAATTGGCATAAATTTATTCAAAATTATCGTGTTCAAGCGTATCCAAATACATAAATAATTTATCTGTTTAAATCGAAAATTGTGCCAATCAGATTTGATGAAAATTTTCATTTTTCTTTCTGACTACATAAATAAATTATATTTAACTAAATCTTATTTTATCAAATAAAACGATTTAATTATAAACAATAATTTTATTTAGAAAATTAAAATTATTTTCCAATTAAGTGGTTCAATCATCGATAATCATAAAAAAAAATAATTCGAATGCATTAAGAGCTGTTTATCAAGTAATTTCAAAATAATTTATAATTTTTCATAAATATTGTTTAATTTTCATTAATTATTCTTTTTTCAATAATCTTTTATATCAATGATTAAATTGCCATGTCAATTAGTATAAATTTATTCAAAATTATCGTGTTCAAGCGTATCCAATTACATAAATAATTTATCTGTTTAAATCGAAAATTGTGCCAATCAGATTTGATGAAAATTTTCATTTTTCTTTCTGACTACATAAATAAATTATATTTAACTAAATCTTATTTTATCAAATAAAACGATTTAATTATAAACAATAATTTTATTTAGAAAATTAAAATTATTTTCCAATTAAGTTGTTCAATCGTCGATATTCTTAAAAGAAATAATTCGAATGCATTAAGAGCTGTTTATCAAGTAATTTCAAAATTTATAATTTTTCATAAATATTGTTTAATTTTCATTAATTATTCTTTTTTCAATAATCTTTTATATCAATGATTAAATTGCCATGTCAATTAGTATAAATTTATTCAAAATTATCGTGTTCAAGCGTATCCAATTACATAAATAATTTATCTGTTTAAATCGAAAATTGTGCCAATCAGATTTGATGAAAATTTTCATTTTTCTTTCTGACTACATAAATAAATTATATTTAACTAAATCTTATTTTATCAAATAAAACGATTTAATTATAAACAATAATTTTATTTAGAAAATTAAAATTATTTTCCAATTAAGTTGTTCAATCGTCGATATTCTTAAAAGAAATAATTCGAATGCATTAAGAGCTGTTTATCAAGTAATTTCAAAATAATTTATAATTTTTCATAAATATTGTTTAATTTTCATTAATTATTCTTTTTTCAATAATCTTTTATATCAATGATTAAATTGCCATTTCAATTAGTATAAATTTATTCAAAATTATCGTGTTCAAGCGTATCCAATTACATAAATAATTTATCTGTTTAAATCGAAAATTGTGCCAATCAGATTTGATGAAAATTTTCATTTTTCTTTCTGACTATATAAATAAATTATATTTAACTAAATCTTATTTTATCAAATAAAACGATTTAATTATAAACAATAATTTTATTTAGAAAATTAAAATTATTTTCCACTTAAGTTGTTCAATCGTCGATATTCATAAAAGAAATAATTCTAGTGCATTAAGACCTGTTTATAAAGTAATTTCAAAATAATTTATAATTTTTCATAAATATTGTTTAATTTTCATTAAATATTCTTTTTTCAATAATCTTTTATATCAATGATTAAATTGCCATGTCAATTAGTATAAATTTCTTCAAAATTATCGTGTTCAAGTGTATCCAATTATATAAATAATTTATCTGTTTGGACCAAAAATTTAGCCAATCAGATTTGATGAAAATTTTCATCTTTCTTTCTGACTACATAAATAAATTATATTTAGCTAAATCTTATTTTATCAAATAAAACGATTTAATTATAAACAATAATTTTATTTAGAAAATTAAAATTATTTTCCAATTAAGTTGTTCAATCATCGATATTCACAAAAAAAAATTCTAGTGCATTAACAGCTGTTTATCAAGTAATTTCAAAATAATTTATAATTTTTCATAAATATTGTTTAATTTTCATTAATTATTCTTTTTTCAATAATCTTTTATATCAATGATTGAATTGCCATGTCAATTAGTATAAATTTATTCAAAATTATCGTGTTCAAGCGTATCCAATTACATAAATAATTTATCTGTTTGAACCAAAAATTGTGCCAATCAGATTTGATAAAAATTTTCATTTTTCTTTCTGACTACATAAATAAATTTTATTTAGGTAAATCTTTTTTTATCAAATAAAACGATTTTATTATAAACAATAATTTTATTTGGAAAATTAAAATTATTTTCCAATTAAGTTGTTCAATCGTCGATATTCATAAAAGAAATAATTCGAATGCATTAAGAGCTGTTTATCAAGTAATTTCAAAATAATTTATAATTTTTTATAAATATTGTTTAATTTTCATTAATTATTCTTTTTTCAATAATCTTTTATATCAATGTTTAAATTGCCATGTCAATTAGTATAAATTTATTCAAAATTATCGTGTTCAAGCGTATCCAATTACATAAATAATTTATCTGTTTGAACCAAAAATTGTGCCAATCAGATTTGATGAAAATTT
This sequence comes from Leptopilina drosophilae, assembly GCA_032873175.1. Classification (NCBI taxonomy): domain Eukaryota; kingdom Metazoa; phylum Arthropoda; class Insecta; order Hymenoptera; family Figitidae; genus Leptopilina; species Leptopilina drosophilae. The sequence continues at coordinate 43,500,309 of CM065483.1, forward strand.
TCATTTTTCTTTCTGACTACATAAAAAAATTATGTTTAGCTAAATCTTATTTTATCAAATAAAACGATTTAATTATAAACAATAATTTTATTTAGAAAATTAAAATTATTTTCCAATTAAGTTGTTCAATCATCGATATTCATAAAAAAATAACTCTAGTGCATTAAGAGCTGTTTGTCAAGTAATTTCAAAATAATTTATAATTTTTCATAAATATTGTTTAATTTTCATTAATTATTCTTTTTTCAATAATCTTTTATATCAATGATTGAATTGACATGTCAATTAGTATAAATTTATTCAAAATTATCGTGTTCAAGCGTATCCAATTACATAAATAATTTATCTGTTTAAATCGAAAATTGTGCCAAACAGATTTGATTAAAATTTTCATTTTTCTTTTTACTATATAAATAAATTTTATTTAGCTAAATCTTATTTTATCAAATAAAACGATTTAATTATAAACAATAATTTTATTTAGAAAATTAAAATTATTTTCCAATTAAGTTGTTCAATCATCGATATTCATAAAAAAAATAATTCTAGTGCATTAAGAGCTGTTTATCAAGTAATTTCAAAATAATTTATAATTTTTCATAAATATTGTTTAATTTTCATTAATTATTCTTTTTTCAATAATCTTTTATATCAATGATTAAATTGCCATGTCAATTAGTATAAATTTATTCAAAATTATCGTGTTCAAGCGTATCCAATTATATAAATAATTTATCTGTTTAAATCGAAAATTGGGCCAATCAGATTTGATGAAAATTTTCATTTTTCTTTCTGACTACATAAATAAATTATATTTAGCTAAATCTTATTTTATCAAATAAAACGATTTAATTTTAAACAATAATTTTATTTAGAAAATTAAAATTATTTTCCAATTAAGTTGTTCAATCATCGATATTCATAAAAAAATAATTCTAGTGCATTAAGAGCTGTTTATCAAGTAATTTCAAAATAATTTATAATTTTTCATAAATATTGTTTAATTTTCATTAATTATTCTTTTTTCAATAATCTTTTATATCAATGATTAAATTGCCATGTCAATTAGTATAAATTTATTCAAAATTATCGTGTTTAAGCGTATCCAATTACATAAATAATTTATCTGTTTGAACCAAAAATTGTGCCAATCAGATTTGATGAAAATTTTCATTTTTCTTTCTGACTACATAAAAAAATTATATTTAGCTAAATCTTATTTTATCAAATAAAACGATTTAATTATAAACAATAATTTTATTTAGAAAATTAAAATTATTTTCCAATTAAGTTGTTAAATCATCGATATTCATAAAAAAGATAATTCTAGTGTATTAAGAGCTGTTTATCAAGTAATTTCAAAATAATTTATAATTTTTCATAAATATTGTTTAATTTTCATTAATTATTCTTTTTTCAATAATCTTTTATATCAATGATTGAATTGCCATGTCAATTAGTATAAATTTATTCAAAATTATCGTGTTCAAGCGTATCCAATTACATAAATAATTTATCTGTTTGAACCAAAAATTGTGCCAATCAGATTTGATGAAAAATTTCAATTTTCTTTCTGACTACATAAATAAATTTTATTTAGGTAAATCTTTTTTTATCAAATAAAACGATTTTATTATAAACAATAATTTTATTTGGAAAATTAAAATTATTTTCCAATTAAGTTGTTCAATCGTCGATATTCATAAAAGAAATAATTCGAATGCATTAAGAGCTGTTTATCAAGTAATTTCAAAATAATTTATAATTTTTCATAAATATTGTTTAATTTTCATTAATTATTCTTTTTTCAATAATCTTTAATATCAATGTTTAAATTGCCATGTCAATTGGCATAAATTTATTCAAAATTATCGTGTTCAAGCGTATCCAATTACATAAATAATTTATCTGTTTGAACCAAAAATTGTGCCAATCAGATTTGATGAAAATTTTCATTTTTCTTTCTGACTACATAAAAAAATTATATTTAGCTAAATCTTATTTTATCAAATAAAACGATTTAATTATAAACAATAATTTTATTTAGAAAATTAAAATTATTTTCCAATTAAGTTGTTCAATCGTCGATATTCTTAAAAGAAATAATTCGAATGCATTAAGAGCTGTTTATCAAGTAATTTCAAAATAATTTATAACTTTTCATAAATATTGTTTAATTTTCATTAATTATTCTTTTTTTAATAATCTTTTATATCAATGATTAAATTGCCATGTCAATTGGCATAAATTTATTCAAAATTATCGTGTTCAAGCGTATCCAATTACATAAATAATTTATCTGTTTGAACCAAAAATTGTGCCAATCAGATTTGATGAAAAATTTCAATTTTCTTTCTAACTACATAAATAAATTTTATTTAGGTAAATCTTTTTTTATCAAATAAAACGATTTTATTATAAACAATAATTTTATTTGGAAAATTAAAATTATTTTCCAATTAAGTTGTTCAATCATCGATATTCATAAAAAAATAATTCTAGTGCATTAAGAGCTGTTTATCAAGTAATTTCAAAATAATTTATAATTTTTCATAAATATTGTTTAATTTTCATTAATTATTCTTTTTTCAATAATCTTTTATATCAATGATTAAATTGCCATGTCAATTAGTATAAATTTATTCAAAATTATCGTGTTCAAGCGTATCCAATTACATAAATAATTTATCTGTTTAAATCGAAAATTGTGCCAATCAGATTTGATGAAAATTTTCATTTTTCTTTCTGACTACATAAATAAATTATATTTAACTAAATCTTATTTTATCAAATAAAACGATTTAATTATAAACAATAATTTTATTTAGAAAATTAAAATTATCTTCCAATTAAGTTGTTCAATCGTCGATATTCTTAAAAGAAATAATTCGAATGCATTAAGAGCTGTTTATCAAGTAATTTCAAAATAATTTATAATTTTTCATAAATATTGTTTAATTTTCATTAATTATTCTTTTTTCAATAATCTTTTATATCAATGATTAAATTGCCATGTCAATTAGTATAAATTTATTCAAAATTATCGTGTTCAAGCGTATCCAATTATATAAATAATTTATCTGTTTAAATCGAAAATTGGGCCAATCAGATTTGATGAAAATTTTCATTTTTCTTTCTGACTACATAAATAAATTATATTTAGCTAAATCTTATTTTATCAAATAAAACGATTTAATTATAAACAATAATTTTATTTAGAAAATTAAAATTATTTTCCAATTAAGTTGTTAAATCATCGATATTCATAAAAAAGATAATTCTAGTGTATTAAGAGCTGTTTATCAAGTAATTTCAAAATAATTTATAATTTTTCATAAAGATTGTTTAATTTTCATTAATTATTCTTTTTTTCAATAATCTTTTATATCAATGATTGAATTGCCATGTCAATTAGTATAAATTTACTCAAAATTATCGTGTTCAAGCGTATCCAATTACATAAATAATTTATCTGTTTGAACCAAAAATTGTGCCAATCAGATTTGATGAAAAATTTCAATTTTCTTTCTGACTACATAAATAAATTTTATTTAGGTAAATCTTTTTTTATCAAATAAAACGATTTTATTATAAACAATAATTTTATTTGGAAAATTAAAATTATTTTCCAATTAAGTTGTTCAATCGTCGATATTCATAAAAGAAATAATTCGAATGCATTAAGAGCTGTTTATCAAGTAATTTCAAAATAATTTATAATTTTTCATAAATATTGTTTAATTTTCATTAATTATTCTTTTTTCAATAATCTTTTATATCAATGTTTAAATTGCCATGTCAATTGGCATAAATTTATTCAAAATTATCGTGTTCAAGGCGTATCCAATTACATAAATAATTTATCTGTTTGAACCAAAAATTGTGCCAATCAGATTTGATAAAAATTTTCATTTTTCTTTCTGACTACATAAAAAAATTATATTTAGCTAAATCTTATTTTATAAAATAAAACGATTTAATTATAAACAATAATTTTATTTAGAAAATTAAAATTATTTTCCAATTTAGGTGTTAAATCATCGATATTCATAAAAAAAGATAATTCTAGTGTATTAAGAGCTGTTTATCAAGTAATTTCAAAATAATTTATAATTTTTCATAAATATTGTTTAATTTTCATTAATTATTCTTTTTTCAATAATCTTTTATATCAATGATTGAATTGCCATGTCAATTAGTATAAATTTATTCAAAATTATCGTGTTCAAGCGTATCCAATTAAATAAATAATTTATCTGTTTAAATCGAAAATTGTGCCAATCAGATTTGATGAAAATTTTCATTTTTCTTTCTGACTACATAAATAAATTATATTTAACTAAATCTTATTTTATCAAATAAAACGATTTAATTATAAACAATAATTTTATTTAGAAAATTAAAATTATCTTCCAATTAAGTTGTTCAATCGTCGATATTCTTAAAAGAAATAATTCGAATGCATTAAGAGCTGTTTATCAAGTAATTTCAAAATAATTTATAATTTTTCATAAATATTGTTTAATTTTCATTAATTATTCTTTTTTCAATAATCTTTTATATCAATGATTAAATTGCCATGTCAATTAGTATAAATTTATTCAAAATTATCGTGTTCAAGCGTATCCAATTATATAAATAATTTATCTGTTTAAATCGAAAATTGGGCCAATCAGATTTGATGAAAATTTTCATTTTTCTTTCTGACTACATAAATAAATTATATTTAGCTAAATCTTATTTTATCAAATAAAACGATTTAATTATAAACAATAATTTTATTTAGAAAATTAAAATTATTTTCCAATTAAGTTGTTAAATCATCGATATTCATAAAAAAGATAATTCTAGTGTATTAAGAGCTGTTTATCAAGTAATTTCAAAATAATTTATAATTTTTCATAAATATTGTTTAATTTTCATTAATTATTCTTTTTTCAATAATCTTTTATATCAATGATTGAATTGCCATGTCAATTAGTATAAATTTACTCAAAATTATCGTGTTCAAGCGTATCCAATTACATAAATAATTTATCTGTTTGAACCAAAAATTGTGCCAATCAGATTTGATGAAAAATTTCAATTTTCTTTCTGACTACATAAATAAATTTTATTTAGGTAAATCTTTTTTTATCAAATAAAACGATTTTATTATAAACAATAATTTTATTTGGAAAATTAAAATTATTTTCCAATTAAGTTGTTCAATCGTCGATATTCATAAAAGAAATAATTCGAATGCATTAAGAGCTGTTTATCAAGTAATTTCAAAATAATTTATAATTTTTCATAAATATTGTTTAATTTTCATTAATTATTCTTTTTTCAATAATCTTTTATATCAATGTTTAAATTGCCATGTCAATTGGCATAAATTTATTCAAAATTATCGTGTTCAAGCGTATCCAATTACATAAATAATTTATCTGTTTGAACCAAAAATTGTGCCAATCAGATTTGATAAAAATTTTCATTTTTCTTTCTGACTACATAAAAAAATTATATTTAGCTAAATCTTATTTTATCAAATAAAACGATTTAATTATAAACAATAATTTTATTTAGAAAATTAAAATTATTTTCCAATTAAGTTGTTAAATCATCGATATTCATAAAAAAGATAATTCTAGTGTATTAAGAGCTGTTTATCAAGTAATTTCAAAATAATTTATAATTTTTCATAAATATTGTTTAATTTTCATTAATTATTCTTTTTTCAATAATCTTTTATATCAATGATTGAATTGCCATGTCAATTAGTATAAATTTATTCAAAATTATCGTGTTCAAGCGTATCCAATTACATAAATAATTTATCTGTTTAAATCGAAAATTGTGCCAATCAGATTTGATGAAAATTTTCATTTTTCTTTCTGACTACATAAATAAATTATATTTAACTAAATCTTATTTTATCAAATAAAACGATTTAATTATAAACAATAATTTTATTTAGAAAATTAAAATTATCTTCCAATTAAGTTGTTCAATCGTCGATATTCTTAAAAGAAATAATTCGAATGCATTAAGAGCTGTTTATCAAGTAATTTCAAAATAATTTATAATTTTTCATAAATATTGTTTAATTTTCATTAATTATTCTTTTTTCAATAATCTTTTATATCAATGATTAAATTGCCATGTCAATTAGTATAAATTTATTCAAAATTATCGTGTTCAAGCGTATCCAATTATATAAATAATTTATCTGTTTAAATCGAAAATTGGGCCAATCAGATTTGATGAAAATTTTCATTTTTCTTTCTGACTACATAAATAAATTATATTTAGCTAAATCTTATTTTATCAAATAAAACGATTTAATTATAAACAATAATTTTATTTAGAAAATTAAAATTATTTTCCAATTAAGTTGTTAAATCATCGATATTCATAAAAAAGATAATTCTAGTGTATTAAGAGCTGTTTATCAAGTAATTTCAAAATAATTTATAATTTTTCATAAATATTGTTTAATTTTCATTAATTATTCTTTTTTCAATAATCTTTTATATCAATGATTGAATTTGCCATGTCAATTAGTATAAATTTACTCAAAATTATCGTGTTCAAGCGTATCCAATTACATAAATAATTTATCTGTTTGAACCAAAAATTGTGCCAATCAGATTTGATGAAAAATTTCAATTTTCTTTCTGACTACATAAATAAATTTTATTTAGGTAAATCTTTTTTTATCAAATAAAACGATTTTATTATAAACAATAATTTTATTTGGAAAATTAAAAATTATTTTCCAATTAAGTTGTTCAATCGTCGATATTCATAAAAGAAATAATTCGAATGCATTAAGAGCTGTTTATCAAGTAATTTCAAAATAATTTATAATTTTTTCATAAATATTGTTTAATTTTCATTAATTATTCTTTTTTCAATAATCTTTTATATCAATGTTTAAATTGCCATGTCAATTGGCATAAATTTATTCAAAATTATCGTGTTCAAGCGTATCCAATTACATAAATAATTTATCTGTTTGAACCAAAAATTGTGCCAATCAGATTTGATAAAAATTTTCATTTTTCTTTCTGACTACATAAAAAAATTATATTTAGCTAAATCTTATTTTATCAAATAAAACGATTTAATTATAAACAATAATTTTATTTAGAAAATTAAAATTATTTTCCAATTAAGTTGTTAAATCATCGATATTTCATAAAAAAGATAATTCTAGTGTATTAAGAGCTGTTTATCAAGTAATTTCAAAATAATTTATAATTTTTCATAAATATTGTTTAATTTTCATTAATTATTCTTTTTTCAATAATCTTTTATATCAATGATTGAATTGCCATGTCAATTAGTATAAATTTTATTCAAAATTATCGTGTTCAAGCGTATCCAATTACATAAATAATTTATCTGTTTAAATCGAAAATTGTGCCAATCAGATTTGATGAAAATTTTCATTTTTCTTTCTGACTACATAAATAAATTATATTTAACTAAATCTTATTTTATCAAATAAAACGATTTAATTATAAACAATAATTTTATTTAGAAAATTAAAATTATCTTCCAATTAAGTTGTTCAATCGTCGATATTCTTAAAAGAAATAATTCGAATGCATTAAGAGCTGTTTATCAAGTAATTTCAAAATAATTTATAATTTTTCATAAATATTGTTTAATTTTCATTAATTATTCTTTTTTCAATAATCTTTTATATCAATGATTAAATTGCCATGTCAATTAGTATAAATTTATTCAAAATTATCGTGTTCAAGCGTATCCAATTATATAAATAATTTATCTGTTTAAATCGAAAATTGGGCCAATCAGATTTGATGAAAATTTTCATTTTTCTTTCTGACTACATAAATAAATTATATTTAGCTAAATCTTATTTTATCAAATAAAACGATTTAATTATAAACAATAATTTTATTTAGAAAATTAAAATTATTTTCCAATTAAGTTGTTAAATCATCGATATTCATAAAAAAGATAATTCTAGTGTATTAAGAGCTGTTTATCAAGTAATTTCAAAATAATTTATAATTTTTCATAAATATTGTTTAATTTTCATTAATTATTCTTTTTTCAATAATCTTTTATATCAATGATTGAATTGCCATGTCAATTAGTATAAATTTATTCAAAATTATCGTGTTCAAGCGTATCCAATTACATAAATAATTTATCTGTTTAAATCGAAAATTGTGCCAATCAGATTTGATGAAAATTTTCATTTTTCTTTCTGACTACATAAATAAATTATATTTAACTAAATCTTATTTTATCAAATAAAACGATTTAATTATAAACAATAATTTTATTTAGAAAATTAAAATTATTTTCCAATTAAGTTGTTCAATCATCGATATTCATATAAAAAATAATTGTAGTGCATTAAGAGCTGTTTATCAAGTAATTTCAAAATAATTTATAATTTTTCATAAATATTGTTTAATTTTCATTAATTATTCTTTTTTCAATAATCTTTTATATCAATGATTAAATTGCCATGTCAATTAGTATAAATTTATTCAAAATTATCGTGTTCAAGCGTATCCAATTACATAAATAATTTATCTGTTTAAATCGAAAATTGTGCCAATCAGATTTTATGAAAATTTTCATTTTTCTTTCTGACTACATAAATAAATTATATTTAACTAAATCTTATTTTATCAAATAAAACGATTTAATTATAAACAATAATTTTATTTAGAAAATTAAAATTATTTTCCAATTAAGTTGTTCAATCGTCGATATTCTTAAAAGAAATAATTCGAATGCATTAAGAGCTGTTTATCAAGTAATTTCAAAATAATTTATAATTTTTCATAAATATTGTTTAATTTTCATTAATTATTCTTTTTTCAATAATCTTTTATATCAATGATTAAATTGCCATGTCAATTAGTATAAATTTATTCAAAATTATCGTGTTCAAGCGTATCCAATTACATAAATAATTTATCTGTTTGAACCAAAAATTGTGCCAATCAGATTTGATGAAAATTTTCATTTTTCTTTCTGACTACATAAATAAATTATATTTAACTAAATCTTATTTTATCAAATAAAACGATTTAATTATAAACAATAATTTTATTTAGAAAATTAAAATTATTTTCCAATTAAGTTGTTCAATCATCGATATTCATAAAAAAAATAATTCTAGTGCATTAAGAGCTGTTTATCAAGTAATTTCAAAATAATTTATAATTTTTCATAAATATTGTTTAATTTTCATTAATTATTCTTTTTTCAATAATCTTTTATATCAATGATTAAATTGCCATGTCAATTAGTATAAATTTCTTCAAAATTATCGTGTTCAAGTGTATCCAATCATATAAATAATTTTTTTGTTTGGACCAAAACTTTAGCCAATCAGATTTGATGAAAATTTTCATTTTTCTTTCTGACTACATAAATAAATTATATTTAGCTAAATCTTATTTTATCAAATAAAACGATTTTATTATAAACAATAATTTTATTTGGAAAATTAAAATTATTTTCCAATTAAGTTGTTCAATCGTCGATATTCATAAAAAAATAATTCTAGTGCATTAAGAGCTGTTTATCAAGTAATTTCAAAATAATATATAATTTTTCATAAATATTGTTTAATTTTCATTAATTATTCTTTTTTCAATAATCTTTTATATCAATTGTTACGTCAAAACGAGAAACCTTTATAAATATACCTAACGTTCCTCGTTTTAAATTAGTTTCATAAATGAATCTAATTTGGGATGAGGATAAGTCAATGAGCCTACTAAATGTTGTGGGAGAATAATTTATTTAAAAACCAACAAGAAAGAAAAGAGTTGACAAAAATACAATGAGTACAAAGTTATGAATCTTACTTAAAGAATAACGATTACTTGTGGTGTGATGATTATCTTGTAATCCAATCTTGAGTGGTGATGAGCACTAGACGAAAAGGGACCGCCTAATGGTTGTCCTTAATGGTGGAGAATTTGTGCTGGTGTTTACACTAATGAGATAGTGTATTGTATTCCGAAAAATATCTGCTAGTCCCAGACAGTTGTCGCCTCTTAAGCAAATTTCGATGTTTCGAAATTTGGAATGTGATCCTTCAATATTTGAGTTTTGTAGACACTCGAAAGAATTTCCAAATTTATATTTTTGGAAATTGATAAAAGCTCGAAGATCGATGAATAGGGTGTTGATTTGAAACTGATTTCAAATTATTACTTGGGGAATAATTCACTTGTAACGAAGTACGTTTAAATTAATACTTGGACGACACTTTTTAATAATGTTCAAAGGTATACTGGGAGACTTTTCACTTTTAATAATGTTTAAAGGTTTACTGGGAGTTCACTTTTGAATAATGTTTAAAGGTATACTGGGAGACTGTTCACTTGTTGACGATTAGATGAATACTGCTGATTTCCAAAAAATTACTCTCTGACCTCTGCTTAATTTCTCTCCCTTTTTATACGAAACTGTTCCATTGTTTAGAATCATATACGTGTAGTTATTGAGAGTGGGAGAGCAGGGTAACTATGAACATCTGTGCACTTGTTTATCTTTTCTCTCTTTCTAATTTTCATGTCTCTTCAAAATAGTAGTGGTGATGATCATAGCCTGTTTACTTTTTATTGCTCGATGCTGCTGTGGACTAATCTTTTCTCTCTTTCTAATTTTTGTGTCTCTTCAAAATAGTGGTGGGGATGATCATAGCCTGTTTACTTTTTATGCTCGATGCTGCTGTGGACTAATCTTTTCTCTCTTTCTAATTTTTGTGTCTCTTCAAGCCCTCTCTTTGTGTATAGATGGTTTTTCTTCCTTCCTGTGGCGAAATTGTTTGAAGGTTGTTGAACTGATGCACTATTGTTATTCTTTTTACATGATTTAAAATATTATTCTCTTTTCTTAGAATTATTATGATTTGTAATTTATTCTGATACATATAAGACATATAATATCAATTGCCATATATATTTAAAAATATTATAATTGTAATGCAATAATATGAAATACATAAAATATAATTATAAAATATATACGAAAAATACAATATCGAATACAAAATATGTACATAAGTATTGTACTTAATTTAGGTACATTAATAAGAAGTTACGGACGTAACACCTACCCCCTTAGATTGAGCATGGGAGAGAATCGAAACATGCTCAAACTTTTCAAACATTTATTTTTATAGAGGAGATGTTATTACTGCTCATACATGCATTATGTCTATTCTTTGTATTAAAAAAAATTTATTCAAACCTATATTATTTTTCTCATCTTTTATTCGAATTATAATAATTCTTTCAGTTATTAATTTACGATTTTTAATCATTTATTCAAAGAATTTATGTGTCACAGTTTTAGTAATTATTTGTGTTACAATTTGATGCTTAACATTTTTTACAGAACAAAATTGTTTTATACAAAGGATTGAGTTTGCGTAGAATTTTGTATCGAAGTTTACGATTTAAAAAATTTTTTAGTTTGCTTGGAAATTATTAAAGAAAAATTTTTTTTAAATAGTTCTATGAATTTAAGAATTTGAAAATATACTACTTGGAATTTTACAGACAGATAATATTTCTTTCTTTCTGAAGCATATAAATTTTTAAACCTATTTTTACTTTTTATATTCCATTTTTAGTTATTTTATTCATACAAATTTCATTCATTCTCTAGAAATATTTTTACATGAATCTTCTGAAGTGATTATATAATTATACAATTCAGTCAATAATAAGGTACAATTTGTATGTAGAAATGTTTGTTATTAGAAATTTGAACAATGCCTTTTTAGAGTCTTCTTTAATAAAATCATATTGAATAAGTTATAGGGTTTATTTTAATGTATGATAAGAATTAGGTTCTATTTCTTTTAGTTTTAAACAATCATATAGAATAGTGTTTAAGATTTAAAATAAAATCATTAGAAAATAAAAAATTAACAAAATCTAAAAATATAATTCAAACTTGCGAACATTTAAATGAAATAATTTTTCAAATTAGATTATTTTTATAGTGAAAAAAAACTTAATAAAAATTTGTATATATAGAAAAGTTTAATGCATTGAAAAGAATTTAATTTTTTTTTCTATTAGAAGTCCCTTATTGCAATATTATACCATATGTATTATTGAAATTATTCTATTATTCTTGTTTAATTTGCGATAGTTTTAATCTGTTTGTATGTACTATTTTTTGTTTATTTTTAACTTGTATTTTAACGTTTCCTTTGTTTAAAATTTCTAATATTTTGTGTGGGCCTGTATATTGATTGGCAAATTTATGAATTTTCCCCCGTGTAGTAAAAATACTTCGTCTCCAAGTTTAAGATTTTGTGGGTTGCAATTTCTATCATAATAGAATTTGGATTTTTCTTTTGCTAATATTAAATTTTCTCTAGCGATGTTTCTCATTTCATGAAGTCTTGTTATTAGGTCTGTTAAATATTGGTCGTAAGTTTCTAATTTTTCGTGTTCAAGAGGCGGATCGCTTGATGGAAATCGTGCTAATTTTACAAAAATTAATTCGTATGGAGTACACTTTGTCCCTTCATGAATACTTGTATTATACGAAAACATAGCTAATTCTAACCAATCGTCCCATTCTTCATTTTTATTAATAAATTGTTTTAAATATTCTCCTAAAACATGGTGAGATCTTTCAATTGATCCATTAGACTGGGGGTGAAAAGCAGTTGTTTTAAATTGTCGAATTCTAAATCTTTTTGCTAATCTTCTCATTAAATTGCTTAAAAAATCTGTTCCCTGATCTGTTAATACTCCTTTTGGTGATCCAAAGATACAAATAAATCTTTTAATAAATGCATCAGCTATTGTACTTGCTTGATGATTTGGAAGTGCAATTGCTAATGAATATTTAGTTAAATTGTCTTGTATTGTTAATATATATTCACTTCCGTTCTTGGTTTTTGGTAATGGTCCAACGATGTCCATTGCTATTTTTTCGAATGCTGTACCTGGAGTATCTGTTATAATCATTGGGTCTTTTGTTTTAACTCTAACTAATTTTTTTAATTGACATTGGAGGCAACTTTGTATATATTTTTGAATATTATTTTTCATATTTTCCCAATAATAATTTTGTCGAATTCTACCATAAGTTTTGGTTACACCTTTATGTCCTCCAACTGAGCTTGAATGAGCTTCTTCAATTAATTGCATATATTCTTCTTTCGTCGGATATTTTGTATGTCCACTGCATACAACAACTTTTACAAATGAATTTTCAAAAATTAATTTTATCATTGACAGGATTTCGTCCCAAGTTATATTATTTATTTGGGCTGTCCTTGCAATGCTTATGCTTTTTAATTTTAATTGTTCGCATAAATTTTTCATTGAAATAATTGTAGTTTTAATTCTTTTTATTGTATCAGATAAATTTTCTTTTATTTCACTTTCTATAGGAAGAGCTATATGGTAATATATACCTCTCTTTATTTTTTCTGCTATACCTAATTTAAGTTTACCAAAATTTGGCAATTTTTCACGTTTGGCAAGTGATCTGGAGCCATTATCTCGAGGGTCTCCGTTGACTAAATGAAAATAGGTTAGGTTGTCTCTACGCATTGGTAATTGGTCTCTGCAGTCGATAATATATCTTTCTTGTTTTACATTTAAATTTTCACAATCTTTATTCTCCACTAGGTTATCTTCTTCATGAGATGACACTTCAGAATTGGAATTTTCGTAGCCCTGATCAATTTCTTCATTTTTCGATTTTGATATTTGTTTCATATACTCAGGATCAGATTTAATTTCATCAGTATAAGCCTCATTATAAAATTTTTATTTTCTTTCATTATTTGTATTACATACCTTTTTCGGTCTTCCCCTTTTTTTCTTTGAAAAGGAGGTATTCAAACGTGTGCATTGTTTTTTCGGTCTACCTCTTTTTTTCATCTCGTGTGCTTTTATTTCATTATCTTTAATTTCTTGTATTTCTTCATTTTCTTTTTCACATATATTCTTTTCTTGATTTCCATTTTCTTGTATTTTTCTTTGATTTCTCATAATAACGTTACAAGTTTCAATACTTGTACAATAATTTCTTTTATTAAATATATTTTTAATAGATTGGAGAGTTTTCTTTATCTCCATATTCATGTAGCATTCATTCTCATTAATTATTTTTTTAATATATGGGAGACTTTTTCTTATCTCCAAATTCAAATAGGATTCATTGTCCTTCAATATTCTTTCAATAGATTGGAGACATTTTCTTATCTCCAAATTCAAATAGGATTCATTGTCCTCAAATATTTTTTTAATAGATCGAAGAATTCTTTGTATCTCCGAATTTCCATTGGATGCATTGTCCATAAACATTTTTTTTATATCGTAGAGACTTCTTATTATCTCCAAGTATGATTCATTTTCATTTGCTACATGTTGTATATATTCTTTTAATTTTTCTTTCATTTTTTCGTGCACACTTTTTATTATATTTTCTTGAATTTCCTGAGTTTCTTGAATTTTTTCTTCTTTTATTCCTTGTATTTTTTCTTCAATTATATTTTTAACTGGATTTCTGGATAAGGCATCAGCATTAGCATTTGTTTTTCCAGCTTTGTAGACCACATTAAAATCATATTCTGCTAATTTAAGTTTCCATCTTGTTACTCTTGAACAAGGATACTTAGAATTTTTGAACCAAACTAGTGGTTTGTGATCCGTGACTAAGGTAAATTTTCTTCCATAAAGGTATGGTCTAAAATGTTGCACACTATATATAATTGCCAATGCTTCTTTTTCATAAGTATCATATTTTCTTTCACATTCATATAAAGTTCGTGAAGTATAAGCGACTTGTTGATCTTTGCCAATTACTCCTTGTGATAAAATTCCTCCTATTGCAAAACCTGAAGCGTCCGTTGTTAAAATAAATGGTTGAGAAAAGTCTGGTCTTTTTAAAAGTGGTTCCTCACAGAGTATATCTTTTAAAGTATCAAAAGCAGCTTGTTGTTTATCGGCCCAAAGGAAAGGTGTATCCTTTCTTAAAAGTTGATTTAAAGGATTTGCTATTTTTGAAAATCCGTCTATAAATTTTCGATAATAACCCGCTAGTCCTAAGAATTGTTTAATATTTTTTAACATTTTTTGGTTTTGGAAATTTCTTTACAGCTTCTACTTTTTTCGGGTCGGGTCGTACACCATTTTTATCAATTATATGCCCTAAGTATCCTACTTCTGACCTCAAAAATTCACATTTATCTGGTTGTAGTTTTAAATTAGCAAAACGTAGTCGTTCCATAAGTTTCGAAAATTTTTCTTCGTGTTCTTCTAAGGTATCTGCATAAATTACAATATCGTCCAAATAAACAAATAATTCTGATCCTTGTAAACCTAATAATACCTGATCAATAAGTTTTTGAAATGTGCTTGGTGAATTTTTTAATCCAAAAGGCATTCTATCAAATTCGTAGTGTCCAAATGGCGTTGAAAATGCCGTCTTATAAGAATCTCTAGGATCCATTTTGATTTGATGAAAACCGGATGCTAAATCGAAGACTGAAAAATATTGAGCATTTCCTAATTGATCCAACAGGTCCGTAATGTTGGGGAGAGGGTAAAATTGACCTACCGTGCGTTCATTTAGTTTTCTGAAGTCTAAAACTAATCGCCATTTTTTATTTCCCTGTGAGTCATCTTTTTTTGGTACTATCCATATTGGTGTATTGAAAGGTGAATCAGAATGTTTAATAATCTTTTGTTTTAATAATTCGTTTACTTGACGTGTCATTTCTTCTTTATGAACAGGTGGAAATCTATATTGTTTAGTAATAATTGGTGTGTCATCTGTAGTTATTATTCTGTGTTTTATAAGATCTGTTCCTTCTAAATATTCTCCAGGTATATGAAATCGATCCGAATAGTTTTCTACTAAATTCATGACGTGTTCTAATTCTTCTTTATTTAAATGTTCAAGACGAAGTAATTTTTTTATATCTTCAACTCTATCGTTGCCTGTAATGTTGAAAGTATTTTCTGATTTCATATTTTTTGAAAATACATCAATGATTTGTTTAATTGATGAGTCTTCATTTTTAATATCAGGTTTGCTTACTGAACTTTCTTGCTTTATTTCATCAAAATCTTCTAAATTTAATTCAAAAATTGGGATGTCAATTGATTCATTTAATGTATTTATAGCCTGTAAATAAGCTAATCCTTCTATATTTGAAACTACTGCATCACCTAAGTAAACACCGTCTTTCACTACTAATCTTGCAATGTAACCTACTTTTTTATTTTTATTTAAAATTTTTACATGAATATTGTAAATTGATCTTGCTGGTATTGTAAAATAATTTTCCGAATCAAAATTAAATTTTTGTTTATTGATTTCTAGATGTCTTTCTTCATAATTAATTTTCACTTTATTTTTTATGAAAAATTCTGTTCCTAATATTCCATCATGTTCAATTGGAACATCATTTGATAAAAGATTAAAAGTTGTTAGAATTCCAAAAATATTAATCTCAACTTGACCTAAGGTGTAAACAGCGTGATCGTTTATTCCTGTTAATTTTAGACATTTATTTTCATCAATTTTTATATCCGATTTTAACGCGCGAATTTTTAACAAATTTGGTTCTGTACCTGTTTCAATCATCATTGTGATTGGAATTTTTAATTCTTGAGTGTCAATTCGAATATATGGAATTGTGTTGGTTTTTGCTAAATTAATGTTCCTGGATGCATAGTAATTTCTTTTTAATTCTTCCTCAGAGCATCCTACTGAAGAGGAATTTTGGAGTTTCCCTGATTTTGAGTTTGCGAATTTGTTTGTTGTTGTTGTTTATTATTTTCATCCCACATTCTTTTTCTACAATTAGTGGAAATGTGTCCTAAATTTTTGCAATAATTGCATGTTATATTTTGATTTCTATTTGTAAATTTTGATGTATTGTTAGTTCGTGATTCTTGAGAAAAATTTCGTTGTTGGTTAGGGAAAAAATTTTGTCGTTGGTATGAAGTATGAAATTGATTTTGTGGCGTGTTTCTAAAGTGATTTTGGAATTGATTTTGTCTTTGATTCTGTTGTGGATTTCTATAAGTATTATGACTTTAAAATTTATTAAATGCATTATTTTGATTGTTAAATCGATGTTGATTTGAAAAATTTTGGCGTGATCCTGGAGAAAAGGAGTTTTCTCGTCTTGCTCCTATCAATTTATTAAGTTGAAAACAATTTACTGCAAAGTGGCCCTTTTTTCCACAAACTAAACAAGTTATTACATTATCTTGAGCGATATTAATTTTGGTTGTTTTTGCAAATTCTTTATTATTTTTAGAATGAGAATTATACTCAGTATTATGCTCACTTTTTCTTAATTCACGGTGTGATAATAATTTTCTTTCTATTTCTACTGCTTTATTAACTATTTCTTGAAATGTGTCTGCTGTACCTATTCGAATTTCAATTTCTGGTCTAAGTCCTCGTGAGAAGCAATCAACAGTTGTTTTATCTAAATTTGTTTTAAATGCTTCATCTACTGCATTTTCATTGCTAAGCCTATGCGCGTCCAATATTCTTTCTGCTGCTTCTGCGATTCTTGAACCGTAAGAAATTACATTTTCGTGTTCCCACATATATATTGCTCCTAATTCTCCTTGTAATTGATAAACAGATTTTGCTGGCGCGTAAATTTGTTTTAACCTTTCTGTCAAATGCTCTACTGTATTAAAATTATTTCCTATTATAATTCTTCGTGCTTCACCCGAAATTCGACTCCTAATTAATTTTACTAAATTTGTTTGTACTTGTGCGTTCTCAGGAAGCATAGATTTTGCTTCTAAACAACTTTCAATAAATATGGATAATGGAATATTTTTTCCGTCAAACATTGGTATGGTTTCTAATGCATCGCGTAAAGACACTTGCTGATTATTTGGAAGCGCCATGTTTTCTTCAAAATCGTTACTGTCTCTA
Source organism: Leptopilina drosophilae (assembly GCA_032873175.1). Lineage (NCBI taxonomy): Eukaryota > Metazoa > Arthropoda > Insecta > Hymenoptera > Figitidae > Leptopilina > Leptopilina drosophilae. The sequence goes on from CM065483.1 coordinate 43,518,252, forward strand.
GTGCTATCAAAAGAATCGTTTTCAGAGAGGTCGCTTGTTTCAACTTCGTCAACTAATGGATTATTTGAACCTAAATTTGCTTGAGACTGATTTCCTAAATTTTGTTCTACTAGAGTTTCTTCTAATATAGAATCTTTGCTGTCGTTATTGTCAGTTTCAGAAGAATTATCGTCAGTGTCAAAAAGTTGAGAAATAAAACCTGAGTCAAGCTGTCTATGTTTTTCTTCGGGATTAGGATTTTCTTTAGAATATCTAGGTGTACTTGTGTGTGGATTTTCTTTATAATAAGGAATTCCCGAATGCAATAACAATTCTGGATTATTTTTTATTTTAGAGCGAGTTAAATGTGAGGAATCGGTAGTATTTTCATTCGAAGAAGACATTAAAAGATTGCATAGTATCAAAATTTATAATATACACAATAATTGTAAAATTGTCAATCTTGTTTCTTGAATATAGAATATACTTTTCCTTTCTAGTTAATTTTTTTTAAGCTTCAGGACGGTAAAAAATTTTTCAAACAAATAATAACAAATCACAATTTGAAGAATAAAACAATATTTGGTTTAGCACAAATTAAATATTAAAATGATTCATATACGAGACAAAAAATTCCATAAGTCAAGAGGACTCGAACCCCTATTCATCAATATAATACTGGATTTATTTTAAGAATGCACCTTGCAACTTTAATAATTATAAGTTAAGAGGACTCGAACCCCCATTCATTAAAACCAATATAAAATATATTTATGAATGCACCTTGCGACTTAAATCTTGTATAATGTTATCAATCAATATAAAATGTACCAATTTAAATGAAAATATGGAATGTCATTAATTATTTTTTAATATTGTATGATGATATTATTTATTATTATTATTTATTAAAAAAAAATTTCACCTTTTTTTTAACAAATGGTATACTCATTGATTTATTAAAAATGTTTAGTAAATTAAAAAAATGAATTCTTTAAAATTTTCGAATTTTATTAAAATTTTGACAAAATAATGGCTGATCGACTTTATAATTTTCCCGGGCCGATGCACCAAAATTTATAAAGGGCTTCTGTTACGTCAAAACGAGAAACCTTTATAAATATACCTAACTTTCCTCGTTTTAAATTAGTTTCATAAATGAATCTAATTTGGGATGAGGATAAGTCAATGAGCCTACTAAATGTTGTGAGAGAATAATTTATTTAAAAACCAACAAGAAAGAAAAGAGTTGACAAAAATACAATGAGTACAAAGTTATGAATCTTACTTAAAGAATAACGATTACTTGTGGTGTGATGATTATCTTGTAATCCAATCTTGAGTGGTGATGAGCACTAGACGAAAAGGGACCGCCTAATGGTTGTCCTTAATGGTGGAGAATTTGTGCTGGTGTTTTACACTAATGAGATAGTGTATTGTATTCCGAAAAATATCTGCTAGTCCCAGACAGTTGTCGCCTCTTAAGCAAATTTCGATGTTTCGAAATTTGGAATGTGATCCTTCAATATTTGAGTTTTGTAGACACTCGAAAGAATTTCCAAATTTATATTTTTGGAAATTGATAAAAGCTCGAAGATCGATGAATAGGGTGTTGATTTGAAACTGATTTCAAATTATTACTTGGGGAATAATTCACTTGTAACGAAGTACGTTTAAATTAATACTTGGACGACACTTTTTTAATAATGTTCAAAGGTATACTGGGAGACTTTTCACTTTTAATAATGTTTAAAGGTTTACTGGGAGTTCACTTTTGAATAATGTTTAAAGGTATACTGGGAGACTGTTCACTTGTTGACGATTAGATGAATACTGCTGATTTCCAAAAAATTACTCTCTGACCTCTGCTTAATTTCTCTCCCTTTTTATACGAAACTGTTCCATTGTTTAGAATCATATACGTGTAGTTATTGAGAGTGGGAGAGCAGGGTAACTATGAACATCTGTGCACTTGTTTATCTTTTCTCTCTTTCTAATTTTCATGTCTCTTCAAAATAGTAGTGGTGATGATCATAGCCTGTTTACTTTTTATTGCTCGATGCTGCTGTGGACTAATCTTTTCTCTCTTTCTAATTTTTGTGTCTCTTCAAAATAGTGGTGGGGATGATCATAGCCTGTTTACTTTTTATGCTCGATGCTGCTGTGGACTAATCTTTTCTCTCTTTCTAATTTTTGTGTCTCTTCAAGCCCTCTCTTTGTGTATAGATGGTTTTTCTTCCTTCCTGTGGCGAAATTGTTTGAAGGTTGTTGAACTGATGCACTATTGTTATTCTTTTTACATGATTTAAAATATTATTCTCTTTTCTTAGAATTATTATGATTTGTAATTTATTCTGATACATATAAGACATATAATATCAATTGCCATATATATTTAAAAATATTATAATTGTAATGCAATAATATGAAATACATAAAATATAATTATAAAATATATACGAAAAATACAATATCGAATACAAAATATGTACATAAGTATTGTACTTAATTTAGGTACATTAATAAGAAGTTACGGACGTAACACAATGTTTAAATTGCCATGTCAATTGGCATAAATTTATTCAAAATTATCGTGTTCAAGCGTATCCAATTACATAAATAATTTATCTGTTTGAACCAAAAAATGTGCCAATCAGATTTGATGAAAATTTTCATTTTTCTTTCTGACTACATAAATAAATTATATTTAACTAAATCTTATTTTATCAAATAAAACGATTTAATTATAAACAATAATTTTATTTAGAAAATTAAAATTATTTTCCAATTAAGTTGTTCAATCGTCGATATTCATAAAAGAAATAATTCGAATGCATTAAGAGCTGTTTATCAAGTAATTTCAAAATAATTTATAATTTTTCATAAATATTGTTTAATTTTCATTAATTATTGTTTTTTCAATAATCTTTTATATCAATGATTAAATTGCCATGTCAATTGGTATAAATTTATTCAAAATTATCGTGTTCAAGCGTATCCAATTACATAAATAATTTATCTGTTTGAACCAAAAATTGTGCCAATCAGATTTGATGAAAAATTTCAATTTTCTTTCTGACTACATAAATAAATTTTATTTAGGTAAATCTTTTTTTATCAAATAAAACGATTTTATTATAAACAATAATTTTATTTGGAAAATTAAAATTATTTTCCAATTAAGTTGTTCAATCGTCGATATTCATAAAAGAAATAATTCGAATGCATTAAGAGCTGTTTATCAAGTAATTTCAAAATAATTTATAATTTTTCATAAATATTGTTTAATTTTCATTAATTATTGTTTTTTCAATAATCTTTTATATCAATGATTAAATTGCCATGTCAATTGGTATAAATTTATTCAAAATTATCGTGTTCAAGCGTATCCAATTACATAAATAATTTATCTGTTTGGACCAAAAATTGTGCCAATCAGATTTGATGAAAAATTTCAATTTTCTTTCTGACTACATAAATAAATTTTATTTAGGTAAATCTTTTTTTATCAAATAAAACGATTTTATTATAAACAATAAGTTTATTTGGAAAATTAAAATTATTTTCCAATTAAGTTGTTCAATCGTCGATATTCATAAAAGAAATCATTCGAATGCATGAAGAGCTGTTTATCAAGTAATTTCAAAATAATTTATAATTTTTCATAAATATTGTTTAATTTTCATTAATTATTCTTTTTTCAATAATCTTTTATATCAATGATTAAATTGCCATGTCAATTGGCATAAATTTATTCAAAATTATCGTGTTCAAGCGTATCCAATTACATAAATAATTTATCTGTTTGGACCAAAAATTTAGCCAATCAGATTTGATGAAAATTTTCATTTTTCTTTCTGACTACATAAATAAATTATATTTAGCTAAATCTTATTTTATCAAATAAAACGATTTAATTATAAACAATAATTTTATTTAGAAAATTAAAATTATTTTCCAATTAAGTTGTTAAATCATCGATATTCATAAAAAAAATAATTCTAGTGCATTAAGAGCTGTTTATCAAGTAATTTCAAAATAATTTATAATTTTTCATAAAAAGAAAAAATAATATTTAAACAGACTCGATTAAACCATTTTCTATCTAAATCGAAACATTTTGATCTAATCGGATATGTTTGAACACTGAAATTTTAAATAAATTTAAGTTTATCAATGTGATAATATATTCATTATTCTAAAATATTCTTGAAAAAAGATAAATTGATAAAGATTTAATAATATTTCAAAAAAAATGTACAAAATTTTGAAATTAGTTGACAAATGTTAATTAGTATACTATACTCATTTAATTCAATATTTTCTATTTTTACATAAAAAATAAAACTAATTTCCAAATAATTTGTGTAAATACAATTTTTCATCACTTGTAAAATTTAAAATTTCTAAATATTGGGAAAAATTATTTTGAAGTCTTCTCATAAATGTTTGAATTGCTGATATGCTTCTGTTTGGCATAATCTGAAAAACAATTATTTACATATATTTTGTTTAACTATTTAATTTTACTAATTCGTTTTATTTATTACAAAAAAAAATTATCTTACCAATTCATTTACTAATTTTGAAGTTTTTAAAATATTTATTTTCTTTTCTTTTACATTTTTCAAAATCCAATTTAAAAGTGAATTTACTTCTTCCTTAGAGAAATAATTAATATTTTTACTATTTTCTTCTGAATTTTTCTTTTTCTTCTCCATTCGACATTTCTCGGAAATTTCAATTTTATTGCTTTTTGCATATTTATTCGTTTCTTTTTTTTTCTTAAAAAGATTTTTTTGGTCTTTTCCTTACTATTTTTGTCATTTATTTTTAATGTAGATTGCAATTTATTTATAATTTTTTTTTATTTGTTTCATTGATTATATCCTTATTATTATTTTTAATTGGTAATTCCCATATATTTGGCCACTAAAAATATAATTATATAATTGTTATTAATTGTATTGTATTACATTTTAAAATTTTAACCTATATTTAAGTTTTTTGTAAAATAAAAAATTTATGAGTTAATATAATTATAAAATATTTTATTTTTAATATTTTGTTGTATTTCTTTATGACTATAAAAGAATTACTTACTATGTTAATCTCCATTTTACACTTTATTAAACAACAGAAAAATTAAACAAAAATAATAAATATTTCTAAGTTGTTAACTCCTTGAAGAAATTTAAGGTTAATAGTATTTTTATTTGATATTGTAATTATTTCTAATTTATAATAATCATATAAATCATATACAATTAGATGAAAATATTTGATTTGTTTATAATTGTCAATTGAAATAAATAAAAAATTTTATTGGATCAATGTAAGTATTAAATTTAATCAAAATTGATAATTTATAAATAACAAAATATATTTAATAATATATCTTGTCATTGCTGAAATAATAATTAATTGATAAATTCATTTCATAATGTTTAAACGTATTTAATCAGATAAAAAATGTATCTAATTTAACTGATAATAGATCCAATCAGATTTGATGAAAAATTTCAATTTTCTTTCTGACTACATAAATAAATTTTATTTAGGTAAATCTTTTTTTATCAAATAAAACGATTTTATTATAAACAATAATTTTATTTGGAAAATTAAAATTATTTTTCAATTAAGTTGTTCAATCGTCGATATTCATAAAAGAAATAATTCTAGTGCATTAAGATCTGTTTATAAAGTAATTTCAAAATAATTTATAATTTTTCATAAATATTGTTTAATTTTCATTAATTATTCTTTTTTCAATAATCTTTTATATCAATGATTAAATTGCCATGTCAATTGGCATAAATTTATTCAAAATTATCGTGTTTAAGTGTATCCAATTACATAAATAATTTATCTGTTTGAACCAAAAATTGTGCCAATCAGATTTAATGAAAATTTTCATTTTTCTTTCTGACTACATAAATAAATTATATTTAGCTAAATCTTATTTTATCAAATAAAACGATTTAATTATAAACAATAATTTTATTTAGAAAATTAAAATTATTTTCCAATTAAGTTGTTCAATCATCGATATTCATAAAAAAAATAATTTAAGTGCATTAAGAGCTGTTTGTCAAGTAATTTCAAAATAATTTATAATTTTTCATAAATAGTGTTTAATTTTCATTAATTATTCTTTTTTCAATAATCTTTTATATCAATGATTAAATTGCCATGTCAATTGGCATAAATTTATTCAAAATTATCGCGTTCAATCGTATCCAATTACATAAATAATTTATCTGTTTGAACCAAAAATTGTGCCAATCAGATTTGATGAAAATTTTCATTTTTCTTTCTGACTACATAAATAAATTATATTTAGCTAAATCTTATTTTATCAAATAAAAGGATTTAATTATAAACAATAATTTTATTTAGAAAATTAAAATTATTTTCCAATTAAGTTGTTCAATCATCGATATTCATAAAAAAAATAATTCAAGTGCATTAAGAGCTGTTTATCAAGTAATTTCAAAATAATTTATAATTTTTCATAAATATTGTTTAATTTTCATTAATTATTCTTTTTTCAATAATCTTTTATATCAATGATTAAATTGCCATGTCAATTGGCATAAATTTATATCAAAATCATCAATAAAGAATTTTACTTTTCTAAATACATTTATTGTTTATAATTTATTATTAAAAAAGACAAATTTATTTAAATAAAGTAAAATTACATTTAGTTTTTCGAAATACAATTTTTACATTAAATATAAACTGTTACATACAAATCCGAGATACACATAAAAATATTTTTTAATTTGAAAATGTTATTTCTGTATCTCTTTTCATATCTTTCCATGCAATTACCAATAATCTAATTTTCTTTTTTAGATACAAAATAACAAATTTACAATTGAACATTAATTTGTAAGATAAACATACATTTAAAGGGAATTTTTGTTCCACTTTATTAAGCATCACGTGTAAGATTTCTATGGTTTTCAAATTCGAATTGTAGGGCATTTCGCCCAAAATTTGTTGGTTTTTTACTGTTTGATTAACGTGAAATTTCCCGTCTTTAGTGTAGATCATACTTGGAATTTTATTATTATTCACCATACTTTCAACCATTTGTTTTTTCTGTTTCATTAAAGTAAAAATTCTGTTTCTGCAAGCATTTCTCGAGATTTCTTCTATTGGAATTTTAGTTTCTTTCTGATTTGAAAGTTTCTCTTTTTCTACTTTACTTTCATTTAATGCATTTTTCGGTATTTTTAACATTACATTTGCATTATTTTGAGATTTGCTTTCTTCGACGATGTCCTTTTCAGAAATTTTTTCTTCTTCGGAAGAAACTATTTTATTCGACTCAACAGCTGCTTAAAAAAAAATTATTAATTTTGAATTTTTTATTTGCGAATATAAAAAACAAATGAAATTTTCATTTTATTTGGTCAATTTAATAAAATCTATTTTTTTAGGTTGGATATTTAATCAAATTATTCAATCTAATTTGATCAAATATCTAACCTAAAAAATTAAATTTTATTTAATTGGATAAATGAAATGATAATTTTTCTTGTTTTTTTTTATATTTACAATTTACTCTCAGATAAAGAATTAAAAATTATTAATTTAATTTGAAATTTTTTTTGGTTTTTTTTTGGGTTTTTATTTTTTTTTATTTTTTTTTTTTTTTGGTTCAATAAAGAAAAATGTAAATATAAAAAACAAAAAAATTGTCATTTAACTTATCCAATTTGATAAATTTTAATTTTTTAGGTTCGATAATTGATCAAATTTGATAAAATATTTTGTTTAAAATTTTCAAATAAAATATTAAATTCAATTTAATCTTATTTTGTAATTAAATAAACTATTTATTTACGTGAATTTTCTTGAGTTTCATTTGTCTCATCAATGTCCATTGCAGGATGTTAAGGTTTTTCGTGTAGAATCATTTTTTCGGCTCAACAGCTGCAGAAAAAAAAATTATTAATTTTTAATTTGCGAATATAAAAAACAAATAAAATTTTTATTTTATTCAGCCAATTCAATAAAATGTAATTTTTCAGGTTGGATATTTGATCAAATTATTCAATCTAATTTGATCAAATATCCAACCTAAAAAATTAAATTTTATTTAATTGGATAAATGAAATGATAATTTTTCTTGTTTTTTGCATTTACAATTTACTCTGAAATAAATAATTAAAAATTACTAATTTTATTTCATAGAAAAATGTAAATATAAAAAACAAAAAAATTCTTATTTCATTTATCCAATTTGATAAATTTTTGATTTTTTAGGTTAGAGATTTGATCAAATTGGATAAAATATTGTTTGAAATTTTCAGATAAAATATTTAATTTGGTTTAATAATATTTTTTAATTAAATAAATTGTTTATTTACCAGTATCAACTCCTAAAAGCGTCCCAGTTTCTTGGGCTGCAGTTACTTGACTTGAAATGTCCACGCTGCCTTCAGTTTTAGGAGGTTCCTCCTCTTGGGACTCTGAATTTTCATTCTCTGATGAATGATTCGCATCAGACACAAGAGCTGCATAAAAAGAGGAATATTTTTATAACTATATTTAAAATTTCTTTCTAAAAATTAAAATTTATCAAATTGGATAAATGAAATAAAAATTTTTTCTTGTTTTTTATATTTACATTTTTCTATCAAATAAAATTAATAATTTTTAATTATTTATTTGATAGTAAATTGCAAATCTAAAAAACAAAAGAAATTCTCATTTTATTTATCCAATTTAATAAAATTGAATTTATAAAATTCGAAATATGCTCAAAGTAGATTTAATAATTTGATCAAATATCCAACCTAAAAAATTAAATTTTATTTAATTGGATAAATGAAATGAGAATTTTTCTTGTTTTTTGCATTTACTATTTACTCTGATATAAATAATTAGAAATTACTAATTTTATTTCATATAAAAATGCAAATATAAAAAACAAAAAAAAATTCTTATTTCATTTATCCAATTTGATAAATTTTTAATTTTTTAGGTTAGAGATTTGATCAAATTGGATAAAATATTGTTTGAAATTTTCAGATAAAATATTTAATTTGGTTTAATAATATTTTTTAATTAAATAAATTGTTTATTTACCAGGATCAACTCCTAAAAGCGTCCCAGTTTCTGGGGCTGCAGTTACTTGACTTAAAATGTCCACGCTGCCTTCAGTTTTAGGAGGTTCCTCCTCTTGGGACTCTGAATTTTTTAGAGTGTTATCAGCAGAATGAGTTGAATGATTCGCATCAGACACAAGAGCTGCATAAAAAGAGGAATATTTTTATAACTATATTTAAAATTTCTTTCTAAAAATTAAAATTTATCAAATTGGATAAATGAAATAAAAATTTTTTCTTGTTTTTTATATTTACATTTTTCTATCAAATAAAATTAATAATTTTTAATTATTTATTTGATAGTAAATTGCAAATCTAAAAAACAAAAGAAATTCTCATTTTATTTATCCAATTTAATAAAATTGAATTTATAAAATTCGAAATATGCTCAAAGTAGATTTAATAATTTGATCAAATATCCAACCTAAAAAATTAAATTTTATTTAATTGGATAAATGAAATGATAATTTTTCTTGTTTTTTGCATTTACAATTTACTCTGAAATAAATAATTAAAAATTACTAATTTTATTTCATAGAAAAATGCAAATATAAAAAACAAAAAAAATTCTTATTTCATTTATCCAATTTGATAAATTTTTGATTTTTTAGGTTAGAGATTTGATCAAATGGGATAAAATATTGTTTGAAATTTTCAGATAAAATATTTAATTTGGTTTAATAATATTTTTTAATTAAATAAATTGTTTATTTACCAGTATCAACTCCTAAAAGCGTCTCAGTTTCATGGGCTGCAGTTACTTGACTTGAAATATCCACGCTGCCTTCAGTTTTAGGAGGTTCCTCCTCTTGGGACTCTGAATTTTCATTCTCTGATGAATGATTCGCATCAGACACAAGAGCTGCATAAAACGAGGAATATTTTTATAACTATATTTAAAATTTCTTTCTAAAAATTAAAATTTATCAAATTGGATAAATGAAATAAAAATTTTTTCTTGTTTTTTATATTTACATTTTTCTATCAAATAAAATTAATAATTTTTAATTATTTATTTGATAGTAAATTGCAAATCTAAAAAACAAAAGAAATTCTCATTTTATTTATCCAATTTAATAAAATTGAATTTATAAAATTCGAAATATGCTCAAAGTAGATTTAATAATTTGATCAAATATCCAACCTTAAAAATTAAATTTTATTTAATTGGATAAATGAAATGAGAATTTTTCTTGTTTTTTGCATTTACTATTTACTCTGAAATAAATAATAAGAAATTACTAATTTTATTTCATATAAAAATGCAAATATAAAAAACAAAAAAAAATTCTTATTTCATTTATCCAGTTTGATAAATTTTTGATTTTTTAGGTTAGAGATTTGATCAAATGGGATAAAATATTGTTTGAAATTTTCAGATAAAATATTTAATTTGGTTTAATAATATTTTTTAATTAAATAAATTGTTTATTTACCAGTATCAACTCCTAAAAGCGTCTCAGTTTCTTGGGCTGCAGTTACTTGACTTGAAATGTCCACGCTGCCTTCAGTTTTAGGAGGTTCCTCCTCTTGGGACTCTGAATTTTCATTGTCTGATGAATGATTCGCATCAGACACAAGAGCTGCATAAAACGAGGAATATTTTTATAACTATATTTAAAATTTCTTTCTAAAAATTAAAATTTATCAAATTGGAGAAATGAAATAAAAATTTTTTCTTGTTTTTTATATTTACATTTTTCTATCAAATAAAATTAATAATTTTTAATTATTTATTTGATAGTAAATTGCAAATCTAAAAAACAAAAGAAATTCTCATTTTATTTATCCAATTTAATAAAATTGAATTTATAAAATTCGAAATATGCTCAAAGTAGATTTAATAATTTGATCAAATATTCAACCTAAAAAATTAAAGTTTATTTAATTGGATAAATGAAATGAGAATTTTTCTTGTTTTTTGCATTTACAATTTACTCTGAAATAAATAATTAGAAATTACTAATTTTATTTCATAGAAAAATGCAAATATAAAAAACAAAAAAAAATCTTATTTCATTTATCCAATTTGATAAATTTTTGATTTTTTAGGTTAGAGATTTGATCAAATTGGATAAAATATTGTTTGAAATTTTCAGATAAAATATTTAATTTGGTTTAATAATATTTTTTAATTAAATAAATTGTTTATTTACCAGGATCAACTCCTAAAAGCGTCCCAGTTTCTGGGGCTGCAGTTACTTGACTTAAAATGTCCACGCTGCCTTCAGTTTTAGGAGGTTCCTCCTTTTGGGACTCTGAATTTTTTAGAGTGTTATCAGCAGAATGAGTTGAATGATTCGCATCAGACACAAGAGCTGCATAAAAAGAGGAATATTTTTATAACTATATTTAAAATTTCTTTCTAAAAATTAAAATTTATCAAATTGAATAAATGAAATAAAAATTTTTTCTTGTTTTTTATATTTACATTTTTTTATTAAATAAAATTATAATTTTTAATTATTTATTTGATAGTAAATTGCAAATCTAAAAAACAAAAGAAATTCTCATTTTATTTATCCAATTTAATAAAATTGAATTTATAAAATTCGAAATATACTCAAAGTAGATTTAATAATTTGATCAAATATTCAACCTAAAAAATTAAATTTTATTTAATTGGATGAATGAAATGATAATTTTTCTTGTTTTTTTTTATATTTACAATTTACTCTCAGATAAAGAATTAAAAATTATTAATTTAATTTGAATTTTTTTTTTGGTTTTTTTGGGTTTTTATTATTTTTATTTTTTTTTTGGTTCAATAAAGAAAAATGTAAATATAAAAAACCAAAAAAATTGTCATTTAACTTATCCAATTTGATAAATTTTAATTTTTTAGGTTCGATAATTGATCAAATTTGATAAAATATTTTGTTTAAAATTTTCAAATAAAATATTAAATTCAATTTAATCATATTTTGTAATTAAATAAACTATTTATTTACCAGAATTTTCTTGAGTTTCATTTGTCTCATCAATATCCATTGCAGTATGATAAGGTTTTTCGTGTAGAATCATTTTCTTCGGCTCAACAGCTGCAGAAAAAAAAATTATTAATTTTTAATTTTTTATTTGCGAATATAAAAAACAAATGAAATTTTTATTTTATTTAGCCAATTTGATAAATTTTGATTTTTTAAATTCCATAATTGATCAAATTTGATAAAATATTTTGTTTAAAATTTTAAACAAAAGATTTAATCCAATTCGATCATATTTTTTCAGAAATTAATTATTTTATTACCGGTTTTTTCCCATTCAGTTGTTCGTGTTTGTATATTTAAATTATCCTCAATTCCAGTCGATGACAATAATTCGATTGATTTATAATGTAAATCAAGATTTGTGTCATTAAAATTCTCTGTTTCATTACCTTGATCTAATTCTAAAAATGAAGACTTAGGCGAGATCAAATCCATTTCTTCAATACGAATAATTGGCTGAAATTCCGCCAATGTTGCTTCGACAGGAAATACAAAAAAAACATGAAAATTAAATTTGAATAATTTTTTTGTATTAAAAATAATTTTTTAATTATATTTCGATTTATATTTACCTCCAGGATTTAGATTAGGATCATAATTGATCAGGAACAATTGTATAGTTTTAAAATCCGATTGTGTAATAGCCTGAGTAGGTTCAACGAGTTTATACGAATTATCATCTAATCCAAGAAGCTCTTCCAATGCATGAGCATAACGTTTATCCTCATGATAAATCGAATTGAGAACTTTTAGATTGGATTCTAAGAAACTTTCAATTGATACAGGTTCCGTACTTTGATCCACTTCATTTGAAGTGGTAGCTTCAGTTTCATCAACAACCTTTTTATCAATTGTTAAAGTTTCGCTAGAGTTTTTATCAATGTTTTTGGAAGTTGAAGCTTTAACTTGGTCAACATTTAGTAAATTGAGGGCAATTTGTTTATGTTCGCTTCTGGAAATTTTGCTTTTTTTCTTACTCTTTGCTGAAAACAAAAAAAAAATTAAAATTAATTTTAATCAAAAATATAATTAGAAAAGATTTTTTTATTCAATATTTTTTTATGTGATCGGATAGACTTAGAATAATTAGATAAAAAAAATAGTTTTTATCTGATCAGGTTAACCTTTTATACAATTAAATAAAAATTACACTATGTTTATATGATCAGATAAATTTTAACATGTTTAGATGTAAAATAAACATTTTATGTGATTAGATTAATTTAGAGGTAATTAGGTGGAAAGGTAATCTATTATTATACTTTATATACATAATAAAATGAATTGTTTAATTAAAAAAATACTTACTTGTTTTTTTGTTAAGAGTTCTTTTTCTCTCAACAACAACATTTGTTTTAATCGCAAATTGAATCCCAAATAGATTGTTAATAGCACCTGTTTTATAAGGTGTTATGTAATTCGGATCGTAAATAAGCTCTACAAAACCAAAATTCTCATCGTCGAAATTTTTTAAATAATTTGTATGTTCCTCGATATTTATTTTCTCCAAAAGCAACTCCGGCGTCGCCAAAAAAATCCTTTTTGTTATCTCCAACTCGAAACCTTGCGAGCATAAATCCAAGGTCAAAAATAAATCAGATGGATTGCTTCTTATAAATAAAGCAATCTGTTTTTCGATAGATGTTACAGAGCTACGGCCGCTCGGGAAACATTTGCCACAGTACTCGAATGAAAGTTCTTCGAGTAGGATTTTAGCAAAGGATTCTTCATTTTCAATAACTTTTTTTTATAAAATTTAAATTTTTGTAGACGGCTCTCAACAGAAATTTCAACATAATCGGATTTTTCATAATGTCCTTGGATTTGTGTTGGTAATGTAACCCACTATCGGCCCGATGTGCGATGTCTTTCTTGGCATTCGTGAAGGTATATGGAATTTTGATGGAGGGATTCAAAACGAACTTAACGTAGTCTCTTGATAATTTTTTGAATCCGAACATACTGTAAGCCTTTTTTTAAAATCAAATTTATTCCATTTTCAGTAAACGGAAATACTGCACAAAAATGAGCATAATATCGTTTTTTATCATTCGTCCCAGATTCTTTAATTAGCGCATTTAGCGATTCGTTTGTTTTAAAGGGAAATATTATTGTTTGGTTTTTTATCCTATAAAAAATCATATGCAGTATTTCCATGCATTCCCGTATGAAATTCATTTTGCCTTGACACGCATTTTTGATCATCGAATAGATTGAATCAACATTAGATTCATTGTAATCTAAAAAGAAAAAAAATATATAATTAAAATTAAATTCCTTAATTTTTGTTATATTATTAATCATCTGATTAGAGAAATATTTCTGTAATTGGATCATTAAAAATCTAAGAAAATTTAAGGAATTCATTTTAATGAGTTAATGAATATTTATTTAATTAGTCAACTTTTATCATTTCTCAATAATAATAATTTTTACAAAAATATTAAATAAATGAATGAATAAATAAATAAATAAATTCCTTTAATTTTTCACATCTTTAGTTATCTGATTACATAAATATTTGCCTCATTGTACAATGATAAATATATCCAGAATCATCTGATTAGATGAAAGTTTATATGCACGGATCATTAAATATAGAAAAAAATTTAAGGAATTCATTTTAATGACTTGAAAAATATTAATTTAATTAGTCAACTTTATTCTTTTTTCAATTATAATAATTTTTACAAAAATATTAAATAAATAAATAAATAAAAAAATAAATTCCTTTAATTTCTGATATCTTCAGTTATCTGATCACATAAATATTTGCCTCATTGTACCATGATAGATATATTTTGAATTATCTGATTAGGTAAATATTTATGTGTTCAGATTAATGAAAAATATCAGAGAATTTAAGGAATTCATTTTAATGAGTTGAAAAATATTTATTTTATTAGTCAACTTCTATCTTTTTTCAATTATAATAATTTTTACAAAAATATTAAACAAACAGATAAATAAATAAATACCTACAATTTTTTATATCTTTAGCTATCTAATCAGATAAATATTTGCCTTGTTGTACGATTATAAATATATTATCTTTCTTTTATTTAAATTATAATTATTTTTAGAAAAATATTATACTTGCCTTCTACAATGGATTTCATATCATCTAATTTGTCGAGAGTGAATTCCTTGTTATTTCCCAGGTGAACCAAATTAGCCATTTTGAATTTTAAAAACCTTTCTTTTTCTTTTGAGACTTCATCCTCGTCTTCCGAATAGTCCTCCGATATCGATGAGCTTCTCGACATTTTTAAGTCACTAATTAACACAAATTGTACTCTAACCAACGCAAAGCAAACGAACTCAATATTTAAAAATGGCGATGTCCGTTGCAAAAAAGTTCACCTTTATATTTGAATATTCGGGTGTATGTGTGTGTTTACTCTCCTTTCGTTAAAAAATGAGGGAAAATTTAAATATATATTAAAATTCAAATCTTTCCGCATTTTTCAACAGGAAAAGCAAGGTGTGAACAATCTTCTGGTTGCACAGGCAGACAGTATGCAGAGGTGTGAATGCTCCATAATTATGAATTGAGCTTTACATACTGTCATTTGAATTCTGACCTCAAATCTCAACAAGGAGTCGATCTGTGTTGTATGAATGGAAATATACAATTAAAAAAAAGATTTTCAAAGTTAAACAAAAAAAAATGAACGAAACACTTAAAAATTTATCATTATTGCGTTCGAGTTGCAACGGTAAAGTATAAAATATGTAAAAATTTACATTTATTAATTTCACTTGATACTTTCGATTTTTGTATCATTTAAAAAGTGATTTAATTATGTAAAATTGTATCCAATCACATAAAATATTTTATAACAAAATTCAATACTTCAAATCTTTTTGTAATAAAATTAAACTTTTTTGATTTTACAGCCAGAAGAGTGACATGTTGCAAAAGAAGTAGACGACTAAATAAAATCATAATTCCCTTTTTGAAGATGAAAATAAAGGATAATAACACAACGCTTGTCATGTAACCTTATTTATAGGAATTTTCTCCACTTCTGGAGGCCAAGAGACTCCTTCTCTTCTACAGATGTCCATAAATGGCACTCTGTCGTTATACTATATAGGACATTCAACAAGTACATGCATTGATTCCTCTACTGCACCACAGCTACAGAGCTCACTATCCGTCAAATTAAAGCCTTTTAACTTATAGTTAAAGTCATTAATAAATTAGTTTTTTCGATTTTTGGAAGATGTATATAAAAGGTAAAAGAAAAAAAAACTCTTTAAATCTTTCATAAAATAAACGACGTTTCGGTGGTCAGGTTCGCCACCATCATCAGGTCATTTTAATAAAAAAATTGTAATAAAATGTACAACATAATTTTTAAAAAAAATTATTTAAAATAATAAACAAAAAAAAACAATTTTACATAGTTAAAGTCAATAAAATAAACATCACATCAATAAATTAAAAAACCATAAATGAACACAATATAACAAAAAAATAAAATATTTAAATTTACAAATCAGTCGATGGGGTCAATGACCCGCAATCGAAATATTATGAATTATAACCATTATTTCAATTTATTAAGCAAAGGAAAATAGGAATTACTAAGAAACTGTACATCTTCCTTCTTGTTAATAGAGAAATTATTACATTTAATATAAATCATCTCAGAAATTAATCGTTTTTTATAAGAAGTTTCATAATCTAGAATTTCTGCATCGTCAAAATTAAAAGAATGATTATATTCAGTTTGATGTTTATTCACAACAGATTCGAGGTTTTTGTTTTTATGCTCGCTAATTCTTTTTTTTAATGTGCGCTTTGATTCACCAATATATGTTGCCGAGCAACTATTACAATTAAATTTATAAACAATATTATTCCGATCCCACTTTTTCGTCAAATCCTTTCCTAATTTTATTACAGAGCTTAAGCTTTTTTCGACAATAGGAATAGAAAGTAAATTATATTTTTTTAAAATATTAGATAGTTGATAATAAATATCATTAAAAGGAATACAGACTTTAGGTAGTTGTTGATAAGTACTAACGACATGGTTAGTTTGCTTTTTTTCTATTGTTTTTTGAATTAATGAATGTTTTCGTTTTTTAATATTCTTTTGTATAAAATCTAAAGGGTAATCGTTGTTTTCCAAAATTTTAATGATTCGTTTAATGTTTTCATTATGAAAGGATTTATGAGACAATAAAATAGCTCTATCATATAAATTGTAAACAATATTCTTTTTTTGTTGAATTGGATGACGTGAAAAATAATTTATCAACCTATTAGAAGAAATGGATTTTTGATACCAATTAGTGATGAGTTTATTATTATTTTTTATTAATGTAATATCTAGGAAATTTATTTTATTATCAATTTCCAGTTCATGAGTGAATTTTAGATTAATATTAAACGACTTAAAAGTATCAATGACAAGTTCGACTTGATCTTAATGGACGCACAAAAGTGTGTTATCCACATATCTATAATAAAATAAAGGAACACAATTCAAATTATTTTTAAGTAAATTCAAACAATCAGATTCCACATCATCCATTACAATATCCGCAAAAAGTGGAGATATCGGTGATCCCATCAGAGTACCGTAAATTTGTTTATAAATTTTTTCATTAAACACAAAATAAGTATTATCAAACAAAAATTCGGTACAATTAATAATGTCAACAAAAGGAATTTTACACTTATTATGAATAATATTATTTTTTCTATCAAGACTTTGCTTAACTAAATCGCATAAAATATTAGTGAAAAGTGAACTAACATCAATAGAATGTAAAATAAAATCTTGTGGCACAGTAATATTTTTCAACTTTTCTTTTAACTCAAAGCTATTGTTTACATGAAATTTTGGTAAAGGACAAAGTATGTAAACCTTCATAGGGAACAATGTAAACTATAAAAATTATATTTATAATTTTTTGTATTCATTTCTATACTTTGTCCTTAAATGAAGTAATTCACAATTTTTCAATTTTTAGTAAATGAAATTTGAAAATTGATATCAGGGACAATGTAAATTAATGTAAACTTATTCTAACATGTAATTATACTATTTATCTATTTTGGCAGACAAAGAAATAAATCAATCACCATAATTTAGAATATAATGAATTGAATATTTTAAAATAATTTGAACCCAGAACCAATCCCCCTTCCAACGCTTTTAAGAACAAAAATCTAATTTTTTGTTATCTTAAAAAAATAATAATCAGAATCAAGTGAAAAAAGATGTAATCAATTTTTTGAAACACCTTAAATACTTTTAAATAATTTGTGTTTTTTATTTTCAAGCAAAGCAATTTTTCAAAGAAAATAATTCAGTTGTTCTATTCATTTAATGTAGATTAATGTAAACTTATTCTAACATGTAATTGTATTAATCTAAATGGAACTATATCATTTATCTCTTTTGGCAGAAGGATAAATAATTTAAATATCATAATTTTCGAATATAATCAATTGTACATTTACATTATATTGTTGAATTGTTGAAAATTTTGGAATTTAAAATTTTCTACCTTCATCCACAAAGGATAGAGTATGTAAACCTTCATAAGGAACAATGTAAACTATAAAAATTATATTAATAATTTTTTCTATTCATTTCTATACTTTGTCCTTAAATGAAGAAATTAAAATTTTTTCAATTTTTAGTACATGAAATTTGAAAATTGATATCAGGGACAATGTAGATTAATGTAAACTTATTCAAACATGTAATTGTATTTTTCTGAATAGGATCTATATCATTTATCACTTTTGGCAGAAGGATAAATAATTTAAATATCATAATTTTCGAATATAATTAATAGTAGATATACATTATATTGTTGAATTGTTGAAAATTTTGGAATTTAAAATTTTCTACCTTCTTCCACAAAGGACAAAGTATGTAAAACTTTATAGGGAACAATGTAAACTATAAAAATTATATTTATAATTTTTTCTATTCATTTCTACACTTTGTCCTTAAATAAAGAAATTAACAATTTTTCAATTTTAAATATATTCAATTTAAAAATTGATATCAGAGAAAAGGTAAATTAATGTAAACTTATTCTGACATGTAATTATACTATTTATCTATTTTGGCAGAAGAACAAATAAATTAATAATCTTAATTTAAAATATAATGGATTAAATACTTTAAAATAATTTGTGTTTTTTAGTTTCCAACAAAACAATTTTTCATAGAAAATAATTCAGTTGTTTTATTGATTTAATGTAGATTATTGTAAACTTATTCTAACATGTAATACTTTGTATACTTTGTATACTTTGTCCTGAAATGAAGAAATTCAAAATTTTTCAATTTTAAATATATTAAATTTGAAAATTGATATCAGGGACAATGTAAATTAATGTAAACTTATTCTGACATGTAATTGTATTATTCTGAATGGAATTATTTCATTTATCTCTTTTGGCAGAAGGATAAATAATTTAAATATCATAATTTTCGAATGTAATCAATTGTACCTTTACATTATATTGTTGAATTGTTGAAAATTTTGGAATTTAAAATTTTCTACCTTCTTTAACAAAGGATAAAGTATGTAAACCTTCATAGGGAACAATGTAAACTATAAAAATTATATTTATAATTTTTTCTAATCATTTCTATACTTTGTCATTAAATGAAGAAATTAACAATTGTTAAATTTTTAGTACATGAAGTTTGAAAATTGATATCAGGGACAATGTAAATTAATGTAAACTTATTGTGACATGTAATTGTATTATTCTGAATGGAATTATATCATTTATCTCTTTTGGCAGAAGGATAAATAATTTAAATATCATAATTTTCGAATGTAATCAATTGTACCTTTACATTATATTGTTGAATTGTTGAAAATTTTGGAATTTAAAATTTTCTACCTTCTTTAACAAAGGATAAAGTATGTAAACCTTCATAGGGAACAATGTAAACTATAAAAATTATATTTATAATTTTTTCTAATCATTTCTATACTTTGTCCTTAAATGAAGAAATTTATAATTTTCAAAATTTAAGTATATGAAATTTGAAAATTCATATTAGGTACAATGTAGATTAATGTAAACTTATTCTAACATGTAATTGTATTTTTCTGAATAGGATCTATATCATTTATCACTTTTAGCAGAAGGATAAATAATTAAAATATCATAATTTTCGAATATAATCAATAGTAGATATACATTATATTGTTTAATTGTTGAAAATTTTGGAATTTAAAATTTTCTACCTTCTTTCACAAAGGACAAAGTATGTAAAACTTTATAGGGAACAATGTAAACTATAAAAATTATATTTATAATTTTTTCTATTCATTTCTACACTTTGTCCTTAAATAAAGAAATTAACAATTTTTCAATTTTAAATATATTCAATTTGAAAATTGATATCAGGGACAAGGTAAATTAATGTAAACTTATTCTGACATGTAATTATACTATTTATCTATTTTGGCAGAAGAACAAATAAATTAATCATCTTAATTTAAAATATAATGAATTGAATACTTTTAAATAATTTGTGTTATTTAGTTTCCAGCAAAACAATTTTTCATAGAAAATAATTTAGTTGTTTTATTGATTTAATGTAGATTAATGTAAACTTATTCTAACATGTAATACTTTGTATACTTTGTATACTTTGTTCTTAAATGAAGAAATTCAAAATTTTTCAATTTTAAATATATTAAATTTGAAAATTGATATCAGGGACAATGTAAATTAATGTAAACTTATTCTGACATGTAATTGTATTATTCTGAATGGAATTATTTCATTTATCTCTTTTGGCAGAAGGATAAATAATTTAAATATCATAATTTTCGAATGTAATCAATTGTACCTTTACATTATATTGTTGAATTGTTGAAAATTTTGGAATTTAAAATTTTCTACCTTCTTTAACAAAGGATAAAGTATGTAAACCTTCATAGGGAACAATGTAAACTATAAAAATTATATTTATAATTTTTTCTAATCATTTCTATACTTTGTCCTTAAATGAAGAAATTTATAATTTTCAAAATTTAAGTATATGAAATTTGAAAATTCATATTAGGGACAATGTAGATTAATGTAAACTTATTCTAACATGTAATTGTATTTTTCTGAATAGGATCTATATCATTTATCACTTTTGGCAGAAGGATAAATAATTTAAATATCATAATTTTCGAATATAATCAATAGTAGATATACATTATATTGTTGAATTGTTGAAAATTTTGGAATTTAAAATTTTCTACCTTCTTTCACAAAGGACAAAGTATGTAAAACTTTATAGGGAACAATGTAAACTATAAAAATTTTATTTATAATTTTTTCTATTCATTTCTACACTTTGTCCTTAAATAAAGAAATTAACAATTTTTCAATTTTAAATATATTCAATTTGAAAATTGATATCAGGGACAAGGTAAATTAATGTAAACTTATTCTGACATGTATTTATACTATTTATCTATTTTTGAAGAAGAACCAATAAATTAATCATCTTAATTTAAAATATAATGAATTGAATACTTTTAAATAATTTGTGTTTTTTAGTTTCCAGCAAAACAATTTTTCATAGAAAATAATTCAGTTGTTTTATTGATTTAATGTAGATTAATGTAAACTTATTCTAACATGTAATACTTTGTATACTTTGTATACTTTGTCCTGAAATGAAGAAATTCAAAATTTTTCAATTTTAAATATATTAAATTTGAAAATTGATATCAGGGACAATGTAAATTAATGTAAACTTATTCTGACATGTAAATGTACTATTCTGAATACAAGTATATCATTTAACTCTTTTGGCAGAAGGATAAATAAATTAAATATTATAATTTTCGAATATAATCAATTGTACATTTATATTATATTGTTGAATTGTTGAAAATTTTGGAATTTAAAATTTTCTACCTTCTTCCACAAAGGATAAAGTATGTAAATCTTCATAGGGAACAATGTAAACTATAAAAATTATATTTATAATTTTTCTATTTATTTCTATACTTTGTCCTTTAATGAAGAAATTAACAATTTTTAAATTTTTAGTACATGAAATTTGAAAATTGATATCAGGGACAATGTAAATTAATGTAAACTTATTCTGACATGTAATTGTATTATTCTGAATGGAATTATATCATTTATCTCTTTTGGCAGAAGGATAAATAATTTAAATATCATAATTTTCGAATGTAATCAATTGTGCCTTTACATTATATTGTTGAATTGTTGAAAATTTTGGAATTTAAAATTTTCTACCTTCTTTAACAAAGGATAAAGTATGTTAACCTTCATAGGGAACAATGTAAACTATAAAAATTATATTTATAATTTTTTCTAATCATTTCTATACTTTGTCCTTAAATGAAGAAATTTAAAATTTTCAAAATTTAAGTATATGAAATTTGAAAATTCATATTAGGGACAATGTAGATTAATGTAAACTTATTCTAACATGTAATTGTATTTTTCTGAATAGGATCTATATCATTTATCAATTTTGGCAGAAGGATAAATAATTTAAATATCATAATTTTCGAATATAATCAATAGTAGATATACATTATATTGTTGAATTGTTGAAAATTTTGGAATTTAAAATTTTCTACCTTCTTCCACAAAGGACAAAGTATGTAAATCTTTATAGGGAACAATGTAAACTATAAAAATTATATTTATAATTTTTTCTATTCATTTCTACACTTTGTCCTTAAATAAAGAAATTAACAATTTTTCAATTTAAAATATATTCAATTTGAAAATTGATATCAGGGACAAGGTAAATTAATGTAAACTTATTCTGACATGTAATTATACTATTTATCTATTTTGGCAGAAGAACAAATAAATTAATCATCTTAATTTAAAATATAATGGATCAAATACTTTTAAATAATTTGTGTTTTTGAGTTTCCAGCAAAACAATTTTTCATAGAAAATAATTCAGTTGTTTTATTGATTTAATGTAGATTAATGTAAACTTATTCTAACATGTAATACTTTGTATACTTTGTCCTGAAATGAAGAAATTCAAAATTTTTCAATTTTAAATATATTAAATTTGAAAATTGATATCAGGGACAATGTAAATTAATGTAAACTTATTCTGACATGTAATTGTATTATTCTGAATGGAATTATATCATTTATCTCTTTTGGCAGAAGGATAAATAATTTAAATATCATAATTTTCGAATGTAATCAATTGTACCTTTACATTATATTGTTGAATTGTTGAAAATTTTGGAATTTAAAATTTTCTACCTTCTTTAACAAAGGATAAAGTATGTAAACCTTCATAGGGAACAATGTAAACTATAAAAATTATATTTATAATTTTTTCTAATCATTTCTATACTTTGTCCTTAAATGAAGAAATTTATAATTTTCAAAATTTAAGTATATGAAATTTGAAAATTCATATTAGGTACAATGTAGATTAATGTAAACTTATTCTAACATGTAATTGTATTTTTCTGAATAGGATCTATATCATTTATCAATTTTGGCAGAAGGATAAATAATTTAAATATCATAATTTTCGAATATAATCAATAGTAGATATACATTATATTGTTGAATTGTTGAAAATTTTGGAATTTAAAATTTTCTACCTTCTTCCACAAAGGACAAAGTATGTAAAACTTTATAGGGAACAATGTAAACTATAAAAATTATATTTATAATTTTTTCTATTCATTTCTACACTTTGTCCTTAAATAAAGAAATTAACAATTTTTCAATTTAAAATATATTCAATTTGAAAATTGATATCAGGGACAAGGTAAATTAATGTAAACTTATTCTGAAATGTAATTATACTATTTACCTATTTTGGCAGAAGAACAAATAAATTAATCATCTTAATTTAAAATATAATGGATTAAATACTTTTAAATAATTTGTGTTTTTTAGTTTCCAGCAAAACAATTTTTCATAGAAAATAATTCAGTTGTTTTATTCATTTAATGTAGATTAATGTAAACTTATTCTAACATGTAATACTTTGTATACTTTGTATACTTTGTCCTGAAATGAAAAAATTAACAATTTTTCAATTTTTAGTACATGAAATTTGAATATTGATATCAGGGACAATATAAATTAATGTAAACTTATTCTAACATGTAATTGTATTATTCTGAATGGAATTATATCATTTATCTCTTTTGGCAGAAGGATAAATAATTTAAATATCATAATGTTTTAAAAAAAAATCAATTGTACATTTACATTATATTGTTGAATTGTTGAAAATTTTGGAATTTAAAATTTTCTACCTTCTTCCACAAAGGACAAAGTATGTAAAACTTTATAGGGAACAATGTAAACTATAAAAATTATATTTATAATTTTTTCTATTCATTTCTACACTTTGTCCTTAAATAAAGAAATTAACAATTTTTCAATTTTAAATATATTCAATTTGAAAATTGATATCAGGGACAAGGTAAATTAATGTAAACTTATTCTGACATGTAATTATACTATTTATCTATTTTGGCAGAAGAACAAATAAATTAATCATCTTAATTTAAAATATAATGGATTAAATACTTTTAAATAATTTGTGTTTTTTAGTTTCCAGCAAAACAATTTTTCATAGAAAATAATTCAGTTGTTTTATTGATTTAATGTAGATTAATGTAAACTTATTCTAACATGTAATACTTTGTATACTTTGTCCTGAAATGATGAAATTCAAAATTTTTCAATTTTAAATATATTAAATTTGAAAATTGATATCAGGGACAATGTAAATTAATGTAAACTTATTCTGACATGTAATTGTATTATTCTGAATGGAATTATATCATTTGTCTCTTTTGGCAGAAGGATAAATAATTTAAATATCATAATTTTCGAATGTAATCAATTGTACCTTTACATTATATTGTTGAATTGTTGAAAATTTTGGAATTTAAAATTTTCTACCTTCTTTAACAAAGGATAAAGTATGTAAACCTTCATAGGGAACAATGTAAACTATAAAAATTATATTTATAATTTTTTCTAATCATTTCTATACTTTGTCCTTAAATGAAGAAATTTATAATTTTCAAAATTTAAGTATATGAAATTTGAAAATTCATATTAGGGACAATGTAGATTAATGTAAACTTATTCTAACATGTAATTGTATTTTTCTGAATAGGATCTATATCATTTATCACTTTTGGCAGAAGGATAAATAATTTAAATATCATAATTTTCGAATATAATCAATAGTAGATATACATTATATTGTTGAATTGTTGAAAATTTTGGAATTTAAAATTTTCTACCTTCTTCCACAAAGGACAAAGTATGTAAAACTTTATAGGGAACAATGTGAACTATAAAAATTATATTTATAATTTTTTCTATTCATTTCTACACTTTGTCCTTAAATAAAGAAATTAACAATTTTTCAATTTAAAATATATTCAATTTGAAAATTGATATCAGGGACAAGGTAAATTAATGTAAACTTATTCTGACATGTAATTATACTATTTATCTATTTTGGCAGAAGAACAAATAAATTAATCATCTTAATTTAAAATATAATGGATTAAATACTTTTAAATAATTTGTGTTTTTTAGTTTCCAGCAAAACAATTTTTCATAGAAAATAATTCAGTTGTTTTATTGATTTAATGTAGATTAATGTAAACTTATTCTAACATGTAATACTTTGTATACTTTGTATACTTTGTCCTGAAATGAAGAAATTCACAATTTTTCAATTTTTAGTACATGAAATTTGAAAATTGATGTCAGGGACAATATAAATTAACGTAAACTTATTCTAACATGTAATTGTATTATTCTGAATGGAATTATATCATTTATCTCTTTTGGCAGAAGGATAAATAATTTAAATATCATAATTTTCAAATGTAATCAATTGTACATTTACATTATATTGTTGAATTGTTGAAAATTTTGGAATTTAAAATTTTCTACCTTCTTCCACAAAGGATAAAGTATGTAAACCTTCATAAGGAACAATGTAAACTATAAAAATTATCAACCACTTCACACATGACGTTCACACAATCAGTCACTTTCGTCACACATTCATTCATTCTCTCACGCTCATCCAACCTGCCTTTTAGTACGGCATTTTCCAATGCCAACTGTTTTATGATCTCATCCAGCTTTGAAACACAACTCAATACATCATCTGCCACATTCACACAACCTTCACTACCCATTAACTCACGCACTTCACTCGCAATCACACCAGATTTCCTCAAAACACTCATAACATTCACACTTATCTCTTCATCCATCCATGAACGACAGTTCCGAGGGAGGATAAAGGGCTCCAAAAGAAGGGTTACGGGTTTTAGTAAGTCGGGCTGGCAGTAGGTCGCCAGTATTCTAAATTTATTATAATACTTATTTATTTTACTTTTTTTTTATTTTTTTCTTCTGTTTTGATATACCAACCCCACATAACCTTGGAGTGCGGAATCCAAGGTATCTGTAGGCAGATTTCCCAAAAGTCCCTAAGCAAAAAAAAAAAAAAAAAACTATAAAAATTATATTAATAATTTTTTCTATTCATTTCTATACTTTGTCCTTAAATGAAGAAATTAAAATTTTTTCAATTTTTAGTACATGAAATTTGAAAATTGATATCAGGGACAATGTAAATTAATGTAAACTTATTCTGACATGTAATTGTATTATTCTGAATAGAATTATATCATTTATCTCTTTTGGCAGAAGGATAAATAATTTAAATATCATAATTTTCGAATGTAATCAATTGTACATTTACATTATATTGTTGAATTGTTGATAATTTTAGAATTTAAAATTTTCTACCTTCTTCCACAAAGGATAAAGTATGTAAACCTTCATAGGGAACAATGTAAACTATAAAAATTATATTTATAATTTTTTCTAATCATTTCTATACTTTGTCCTTAAATGAAGAAATTAACAATTTTTCAATTTTTAGTACATGAAATTTGAAAATTAATATCAGGGACAATGTAAATTAATGTAAACTTATTCTGACATGTAATTGTATTATTCTGAATGGAATTATATCATTTATCTCTTTTGGAGGAAGGATAAATAATTTAAATATCATAATTTTCTAATGTAATCAATTGTACATTTACATTATATTGTTGAATTGTTGAAAATTTTGGAATTTAAAATTTTCTACCTTCTTTCACAAAGGATAAAGTATGTAAACCTTTATAGGGAACAATGTAAACTATAAAAATTATATATATAATTTTTTTTTTCATTTCTACACTTTGTCCTTAAATAAAGAAATTAACAATTTTTCAATTTTAAATATATTCAATTTGAAAATTGATATCAGGGACAAGGTACATTAATGTAAACTTATTCTGACATGTAATTATACTATTTATCTATTTTGGCAGAAGAACAAATAAATTAATCATCTTAATTTAAAATATAATGGATTAAATACTTTTAAATAATTTGTGTTTTTTAGTTTCCAGCAAAACAATTTTTCATAGAAAATAATTCAGTTGTTTTATTGATTTAATGTAGATTAATGTAAACTTATTCTAACATGTAATACTTTGTATACTTTGTATACATTGTCCTGAAATGAAGAAATTAACAATTTTTCAATTTTTAGTACATGAAATTTGAAAATTGATATCAGGGACAATGTAAATTAATGTAAACTTATTCTGACATGTAATTGTATTATTCTGAATAGAATTATATTATTTATCTCTTTTGGCAGAAGGATAAATAATTTAAATATCATAATTTTCGAATGTAATCAATTGTACATTTACATTATATTGTTGAATTGTTGAAAATTTTGGAATTTAAAATTTTCTACCTTCTTCCACAAAGAATAAAGTATGAAAACCTTCATAGGGAACAATGTAAACTATAAAAATTATATTTATAATTTTTTCTATTCATTTCTATACTTTGTCCTTAAATGAAGAAATTAACAATTTTTCAATTTTTAGTACATGAAATTTGAAAATTAATATCAGGGACAATGTAAATTAATGTAAACTTATTCTGACATGTAATTGTATTATTCTGAATGGAATTATATCATTTATCTCTTTTGGAAGAAGGATAAATAATTTAAATATCATAATTTTCGAATGTAATCAATTGTACATTTACATTATATTGTTGAATTGTTGAAAATTTTGGAATTTAAAATTTTCTATTTTCTTTTATAAAAGATCAAGTATGTAAACCTTCATAGGGAACAATCTAAACTATAAAAATTATATTTATAATTTTTTCTATTCATTTCTATACTTTGTCCTTAAATGAAGAAATTAACAATTTTTCAACTTTTAGTACATGAAATTTGAAAATTGATATCAGGGACAATGTAAATTAATGTAAACTTATTCTAACATGTAATTGTATTATTCTGAATGGAACTATATCATTTATCTCTTTTGTCAGAAGGATAAATAATTTAAATATCATAATTTTCGAATATAATTAATTGTACATATATACATTATATCGTTGAATTGTGGAAAATTTTGGAATTTAAAATTTTCTACCTTCTTCCATAAAAGATCAAGTATGATCCTTCATAGTATGATCCTTCAAGTATGTTCCTTCATAGGGAACAATCTAAACTATAAAAATTCTAATTATAATTTTTTCTATTCATTTCTATACTTTGTCCTTAAATGAAGAAATTAACAATTTTTCAACTTTTAGTACATGAAATTTAAAAATTGATATCAGGGACAATGTAAATTAATGTAAACTTATTCTAACATGTAATTGTATTATTCTGAATGGAACTATATCATTTATCTCTTTTGTCAGAAGGATAAATAATTTAAATATCATAATTTTCGAATATAATCAATTGTACATATATACATTATATCGTTGAATTGTGGAAAATTTTGGAATTTATAATTTTCTACGTTCTTCCACAAAGGACAAAGTATGTAAACATTCATGAGGAAGAATGTAAACTCTAAAAATTCTAATTATAATTTTTTCTATTCATTTCTATATTTTGTCCTTAAATGAAGAAATTTAAAATTTTTCAATTTTAAGTATATGAAATTTGAAAATTCATATTAGGGACAATGTAAATTAATGTAAACTTATTCTGACATGTAATTATACTATTTATCTATTTTGGCATAATTTCAAAAATTTAATATTTAAATTTAAATTAAAAAAAAAGAATTTAAAGTGTTATACACAGATGATGACAGAGGTCAGTTAGTTTAATTTGTAACACAAATTAAAACAGCGATGGGTTATTTTTTTCGAAAAATTTCAATTTCATTAGAAACTATGCTTAATGTTTTTTTAAAAGAAAAAAAGATACTTATTTTACATGAATTAAATATTTTTTAAAGTTTACAGTAACTTTAAATTTTCTTAATATAAACATGAAAGAAAAAAATCCAATTTCACACGTATTCTTAACTGATGTCGAAAAGTAAGTTTTATTAAAAAATTATATATTATATTATATTGATTCTGGAAAAAATAATTTTAGGTTATATATACATTTCTTTACAAATTACATTTATTTTGCTAAGATTTTAAACATAAATGAAAAATAATCTTCTTTTTTATAATTCAAAAAATATTAATTTCTAAAAGAAAATATCAAACATTTTAAAAATAAAATTTTTTCTAATTTAATTTTTTAATGACAACAACTTATAAAATAGATAATTTTAAAATAATTTCATTTTTAAAAAGTTATTAAAATTAAAAAGCATTCAATGTAATAAATAATTATTCTTTATTTTTATTGAATAAAATAATTAGATTTCAAATATTAATATCAAATCAATTGTTAAAAATACCAAAACTAATAATTTTTATGTAATAATTATAATAAATTAATTAATTATTTTCTATAATTGAAGTTAAATATATAAAATAAAATTAAAGAAATAAATAATTTTAATTTTTTCAGAAATCATTATGCCAATTTAACTTCAAACGAAAAACGCATTAGAACAGAAATCTTATCAACTGCTGAAGATTACAATGGAGGATTTTTAAATTTCCATGGAAAAAAAGTTAATCCATGGATATTACTCTTAAAATATTTGGGTACAACAAAACTACCAGAATATATTCGAACATTATTTTTCGATATTGATATTAAAAAATTCCACCACAAAAAAGTAGCTGCATTTGCATATAACAATAGAATCCCGTTGATATTAATATTTAATGTTCTAATTTGGAGATTCGAATAAAAAATAACATTGAGTTATCGAATGCAAGTTCGATACATGTACAAAAAATGGAATTGCCAGAGAAATTGACTTTATGATAGAAACAACACGGAAACATATAACATCATTCATAACAAATACTTCAATTTAAATTATGTTAAAAACACTGTGAACACAAACATTAAAAGTTGTTGTATAAAATTAGAAAAATTAAAATTATAAAATATTTTTTTAAAAAAACAATATATTCAAAATTTGATGAACTACAACAATCAGAAATATTAAATAATTTTTTCCTGTTTTCTGAGAAAAAATTTTCATCTATTCACTCACTTTGTAACCGAAAATTAATTAAAAAATTCAATTCATTACTTATTATTAAAAATAACTCTGTTTATAATATCAACTCAAAAAAACAAAATTGGTTAATCAATCTAACTAATACTGTCATTCCTCAAGAAGTTTGTGATGTCATTTCTTTGGGTCAAAATTACAGTTGGACTAACAGAATTCTAAACATGTTTCAAAACAGGAATCTATAAATATTATAAAAAATTTAGAATGTACTATTTGGAGTTTAGATATTAGTTATGAAGTAAAAAATGAGATTAGACAAAAAGTTAGTAATAGTGTAATGTTAAATCTGTCCAAAAAAAACAACATCACATTTGAAGACAGAAGTTTTGCCAATAAGTTAAATTCTGCAAAAAGTTTCTTAAAAGAAAATCCTGACATATTTTTTACTAATTCAGACAAAGGAAATGTTTCAGTTTGTATGATAAAATCTGACTACATTTCCAAAGCCTATGACTTGCTTTCTGATCGACGCACTTATTCTGAAATTTTAATAAAAGGAGTTTTATCCAAATTACAATCAAGAACTTATAAAATTCTAAAAAATTTAAATTGTACCGAATTTTTGTTTGATAATACTTATTTTGTGTTTAATGAAAAAATTTATAAACAAATTTACGGTACTCTGATGGGATCACCGATATCTCCACTTTTTGCGGATATTGTAATGGATAATGTGGAAACTGATTGTTTGAATTTACTTAAAAATAATTTCAATTGTGTTCCTTTATTTTATTATAGATATGTGGATGACACACTTTTGTGCGTCCATTAAGATCAAGTCGAACTTGTCATTGATACTTTTAAGTCGTTTAATATTAATCTAAAATTCACTCATGAACTGGAAATTGATAATAAAATAAATTTCCTAGATATGACATTAATAAAAAATAATAATAAACTCATCATTAATTGGTATCAAAAATCCAATTCTTCTAATAGGTTGATAAATTATTTTTCACGTCATTCAATTCAACAAAAAAAGAATATTGTTTACAATTTATATGATAGAGCTATTTTATTGTCTCATAAATCCTTTCATAATGAAAACATTAAACGAATCATTAAAATTTTGGAAAACAACGATTACCCTTTAGATTTTATACAAAAGAATATTAAAAAACGAAAACATTCATTAATTCAAAAAACAATAGAAAAAAAGCAAACTAACCATGTCGTTAGTACTTATCAATAACTACCTAAAGTCTGTATTCCTTTTAATGATATTTATTATCAACTATCTAATATTTTAAAAAAATATAATTTACTTTCTATTCCTATTGTCGAAAAAAGCTTAAGCTCTGTAATAAAATTAGGAAAGGATTTGACGAAAAAGTGGGATCGGAATAATATTGTTTATAAATTTAATTGTAATAGTTGCCCGGCAACATATATTGGTGAATCAAAGCGCACATTAAAAAAAAGAATTAGCGAGCATAAAAACAAAAACCTCGAATCTGTTGTGAATAAACATCAAACTGAATATAATCATTCTTTTAATTTTGACGATGCAGAAATTCTAGATTATGAAACTTCTTATAAAAAACGATTAATTTCTGAGATGATTTATATTAAATGTAATAATTTCACTATTAACAAGAAGGAAGATGTACAGTTTCTTAGTAATTCCTATTTTCCTTTGCTTAATAAATTGAAATAATGGTTATAATTCATAATATTTCAATTGCGGGTCATTGAGCCCATCGACTGTATATAACGCGAAAATTGTCACCAGCTCAGTCAGTATGACTAATCACTCGTTTTAATATGTTTGTGATTTGTAAATTTAAATATTTTATTTTTTTGTTATATTGTGTTCATTTATGGTTTTTTAATTTATTGATGTGATGTTTATTTTATTGACTTTAACTAGGTAAAATTGTTTTTTTGTTTATTTTTTTAAAATAATTTTTTTTTAAATTATGTTGTATAATTTTATAAGAATTTTTTTATTAAAGTGACCTGATGATGGTGGCGAACCTGACCACCGAAACGTCGTTTATTTTATGAAAAAGTAAAAGAGTTTTTTTTCTTTTACCTTTTATATACATCTTCCAAAAATCGAAAAAACTAATTTATTAAATTATTGTGGAAGAATTTACTAAATATTTATAGTTAAAGTCTCCATGGCCAGACATAAATTGTGTTGTATAGAAATCATGCTCAAGATTTCTTTTAAGTTTTAGCCTTTTCTCTATTGATGGAAAGAAGTTAAAAGTACATCTTCCCTTAGAAGAACTTTCCCATCTATCCTGCCATATTCTTACAGAAATCTTTCTCAGTTTCCTATATATAGCCTCCATCTTTTTGCCTTCTTTATATTCATATTTATAGTCAGAGTATTCGAAACTTATATGCCTTCTGACTTTGTACCTATAAAGATATTCTTTTGCCAAAATGTCTATTGGTATTGCACCAGCTAATACCTGCACCGCCTCATGCGATATTGTTCTGTACACTCTACAGACTCTTATAAAAGCACATCTTTGCGCGGACAGAAGAGTCCTGCACTGGTCACCATTCAGTTTATTTCCAAAAGCTCCAACTGCATAGAGAAACAACTGGGATAAAGATAACAGTATATATGCTGGTTACGCTAGAGAATCTCATTCCCCAAGTATTTCCAGCCACCGCACTCATCTTATTAAATATCGCTTTTCCCTTTGCACTTGCAATTTTTATATGTTCAGCAGTCGAGAGCTTAGTACCAAAGTTTAGTCCAAGGTAATTCAGACTATGCGAATACCTTATGTTCTTATTGTAAAGTCTAACAGTCGGCGGTCTGATTCCGTCTTTTCCTGTTTTCATAAGTGAACCAGTAAGGACTCCTCTACCCTTTGCAGCCACTTTACTGCAACTTAGATCTCTGAGGATAATCATTTCAGTCTTACTTTTGGACAATGCTATTCCTTCCTCATCACACCAATTTTTCAAAAGGTCAACACACACCTGAGCTTCTCTCTCCAGTTCTCTCCTGCTATTACCATAAATTATAGCCACCATGTCATCAGCGTAAGCCACAAACTTTATGCCTCTATCCTCCAGTCTCTTCAATGGATCATCAATAAGGAGATTCCAGAATTCTGGTCTCAGAACAGAGCCCTGTGGACAACCCTTTGTCAGTGTTTTCCTAATACTCTCATAGTTGTCCTCTAGTTTGACTTCACGCTCACTCAGGTAGCTCGCAACCAAGAAGTAAAGTCTAGAGTCACATTTTCGACATCTCAATTGACACAAGATCGAGCTCCATTTGACATTGTCAAAAGCTCCCGTTATGTCAAATAAGACGCCCAGTGCCATATTCTTCTCAGAGCACGCAACAAGTCTCCACTATTGCATCAACAGTAGACCTGCCCGCTCTAAAGCCATACTGGCCATTCGAGCTGTGCACAGATTCACTCAGCCATGGTCTCAGAGAGTTCTTCATCAGCTTCTCAAGCACCTTACTCAAAATTGAAAGGAGGAAAATTGGTCTATAGGATCGAGGCAACGATGGGTCCTTATTTGGCGACTTTAACAGTACTCTGAGCACACCAGTCTTCCAGATCTTGGGAAAAACTCCATCTTTTAGGCACCCATTACACAAATCAGTAATGACATACAATAGTTTTGTATCTATTAAGTGTTTCACCATTTCCACTTCAATAAGATCATCTCCTGGTGCCTTGCCATTCTTAAATGATGTTATCGCCTTGATCACCTCATTCGAGGACCAAGCCACATAAACATCTTGCACGTCATTATATGATTCAGCATTTAGCGTATCAGTTACATCAACTCCAAAGAGCTCATCAAGCAGGTAGCCTGCACTTTCCGACCATGTCCTTGCATATATATCATTTTTAGATATATTTCCAATAGCTGTTCTTGTACAGAGTTTCTCCATGGCAAGCTTAGAAGGAATGCCAAACGCATTTCTACCATCATTGCCCTCAACAAACGCTTTCCAGCTTTTAGCTCTTGCACTCGAGACAGCCTTGGTATATTGCCTTCTTGCAAGTCTATAGTCACTTTTATAATTGCTTCGTTCCCCTTCGCTTAAATTATGATTTTGGGCTCTTCTTCTTAGCCTATTCACTCGCTTTTTCTCTTTTGCCAGGTTAGATGTCCACCATGGGACAGATTTCTGATAATATTTTTTCCCTTTTATTGATTGATTCGCCGCAGTCAAGACAACTCTTGTTACAAGCTCAGCAAGCGCTTCAACTTGCTCCTTTCCATTCGTTTCGTAGTTCCTCAAGTTTAGTTGCTCAACCTGAGCATCAACGGAGGTTTTGAACTTAGTCCAATTTGCTCTTTTAGTGTTGTACCTGGGAACAGTTATTCTATCGGGTCTAGGCAGGTCTCCAAAGTGATACATGATTGCTCTATGGTCACTAGACTCAACATCGTCTATGACCTCATATAAAATATTCTTTCTTTGGAAATATGAGTCCGTCAAAGGCACGTCCATATTTCTAGTACCAACCTTAAAGGTACACAAGCCATTTAAACCTCGTAATGCATACAGGTTCCACTGTGAGACAAAAGCCTCCAACTTCTCACCTCTCTCATCAGCATAGTAGCAATTCTGACACCACAGCGGAGAGACAGCATTTGCGTCCATCCCTATGATTACTTTTCCGCTGCCTATTTTGTGCAGAATGTTATGCAGTTCTTGTAGACTGCTCTCCATATCCAGCGAGTACTGAAAGTATGATGAGATCACATAAAAGGATCCATATGGACCAGATATATAAGCGCAGACACAATGTGCCGTGCTGACTTCTTTGAGAAGCATTCCTGTATACCCTCTCAGAGTGAGGACTATACACGCCCATGGAGGCTCATCCAGCTTATTACCTGTTATAACCTGGTTCGAGTACTTGCCCAGACCAGTAGCCATATTTTTATATTGATATGGCTCCTGTATCAATAATATCGGAATACCGCGACGGGCCGCACCTCGCCCGTCGCAGTTCTTCCTCGTCCAACATTTATCTGTAGCACTTGTAGGCTACTGGAATTATTGGATTCCGTAGTCTGTCTTGGCTATTAGCCTATCGAGTGCTAACTTATATGCAGGGCAACTTTTGTTAACTGCCTCATGTCCCGACGGTCTACCCGCCTCCTTACAATTGCAACAAACCGGGCTTGCTTTTTCCTCCCGGCGCTGACAATTTTTATGCTCATGTCCCTCTTCTGAGCAAAATGAGCAGATATTGTTCTTGCTCTTACAGAATTTCGAGATGTGTCCAAATCTCAAGCACTTGAAAGATCTCGAAATTCCTCTGTAGTCTTGCACTCTGCAAGACTGCCAGCGCAGATAGATCCTCTCGCATCTGCGGAGGGCATTTCTGACCCTCGGGGAGGTCTCCGCCACCCAGTTCACCACTTCTACATTTCTTTTACCCACTTTAAACTTTGGGAGGAATCCATCTTTGAACTCCTCCTCGGCAATACCAGCAAGAATGCTCTCGTTTTGCACAAAGGCAAACTCTACCAGTTTAGGAGCATCTAAATCTTTTGGGAGATAGGGACATCGCCTATGTAGTTTTACGTGCAGGACCTCCCAATACTGGTATACTCACACGGCTCGCCTACGAGCATAACGGGGCTGAGATACGCTCGGCCAGCGACGACGACCAAGATGTTCTGGTCGTCTACCGATTCCCGCAAGGTCAGTAAGGACCGTTGCGGACCCTCGGTGGGGGCCGGGACCTTTCCTATCCCTAACGGCTATGCAAGCCGCTACCCGAGTTGAGACCGCAACTCACACGTCGAGGCGGATGAGAGTGGACAGTCGCGATGGCACTAGATATGCCCAATTGACTGCCCTCTCCCAAGAACGCCTCTAGCCTCAAGCGATGTTGGCTGTTAACCACTGCCACCACGTGTCCAACCCAATGACCGGTAGGAGACAAGTCTCCCGGACATCCGGTCCCCGTGGTACCGTTTATACTCTGGTATATAAATGTCCCTTTAAAGTCAACAAACACACCAATCACATACTTACGATCAGATTGATTCACTATTTCTTTTAATCTCATCCATGCATCTTCCGTATTTTTCCCTTTCATAAATCCACACTGACATTCATTCCATTTTCCATCCATACATCTTAACAATCTCTCAACCATCATTCGCTCCAAGATCTTACCCAGACCACTTATCAGACTGATGGGTCTGTAAGAGTCCGGGTCAGACCTTGGCTTACTTGCACTCTTCAACAGCGCAACCACTCTAGCTTTCTTCCACTCCTTGGGAAAGACACCCTCATTCAAACAAGAGTCATACATTCCTTTCATAAACTGAGGCACTGCATAAAACACATGCCTCAGCATCACATTCGTCAATCCATCATACCCTGGTGCATTTCCCAATTTCATTTTACTCACAGCACTACCAAGTTCATCCAAACTATATTCATACATACCATTCTCCCCGCCTAAGCGGTCGGGCACCCCGCCGACATTATCATTGTCGGCGGCACGCCCGACCGCCGGCGGGAAGAACTCATTCATCAAGACACTCGCACTTTCTTCCCATGTTCTCGAAAACCTTCCATTCCTTTCCATTCCTGCCAATCCATTCCTATCCAACTTACCCATGCACAGCTTGTAAACACGGTTCCAGGGATTCCTGGAACCTTCTTTACTCACATACTCGCGCCAATCATTCTCCTTAGCATCCTTCATCATTCGCTTATATTCTTTCACACTGTTTTTCCATTCATTCCATTTTCTTTTATCCAAATCACCCGTTCTTCTCCTTTCATTCTGATAATTTCTTCTCTTTTTCCTAACATCCTTCCTCTTTCGCTCTAAACTTTCATTCCAACACAGCACTCTATTTTTATTTCGCCTATGTATTATTTTCATGCATTCATCATTTGCTTCTTCAATCCATTCATACATTTTCCTCACTTTGTCCTCCGCCCCAATCTTCGAGTACAAATCATACCCAAAGCTCGTTGCAGAGGACTCAATGAAGACCTCATACTGACTCCAATCACACTCTTTGTCATTCCATTTTTTAAGCTCAATCACCTGCGTATCAGACTCTCTTACATTCACTCTCATTTTCATTCGTATCACATTATGGTCACTTATACCTATTTCATCCAAAACATCCCATTCAAACAGACAATCGCCTCCCCTATAGAGGGACACATCTATGTCGCTCTGACCGTTTGGCCCACTAAACGTATAGATGGGCGACGACTCGTTCAACACATATATGTCCCTCCACAGGATCCAATCGCACAATCTCTCCCCCCTATTTAGTGTTCGCCAACTCCGACCCAGGGTTTTACTATACCAGAGGTCGGAGGAGGCGTTCGCATCCATTCCTATCAACAATCGCTTTCCATTTACCATACGCCATACATTATTCAAATACTCTACACATTCATCCATTTCCCCATTCGGCCTACAATACAATGATACAACATACATTTCCCCAATATCCCCTTTTATCCATACACACACACCGTCATCAAAATTAAATTCATTCATAACCATACATTCATAACCAACATCCAATACAACCACACACGCTTTCCCAGACTCACTAACAAATGCTCTTGATCCCGCAGCCAAACCACAAACCTTATTATATTGAACATATGGTTCCTGGAGAAGGCACAACTGAATGCGCTCTCCAAGAACATATTCACTGAGGTCCGTCATCACCCCATACGCACCATTACAGTTCAGCTGCAGGATCTCGAGTTCCATACTAATTATTGTGGCGTTATCAGCCATTGCTACACCTTGCCCGCAATACGTTTAGGCGCCACGCATACTCCGGGCAGTCAGGCGAAGAGGCCCTATGCCCACTAGAGGGCAGTCCCCTCGCTCTGCAGTTGGGGCAGTCGTCTGGGGCTTTACAGACGGCGCCAACGTGTCCAGAGTTGCCACACTTAAAACATTTCCTCTCCACTTTGCATTCGCTCAGTCTATGGCCGTAGCCATGACATTCGAAGCACATTGCGACTCTCTTTTATTTTTACACTGCAAGGGCAGCTGCACAATTACATTCAAAATACCATTCACACTACCACTACCTTTTCCAATTCTCCCCACTATCTTGCTACGCTTCTTATATTTGTCAAACTCAATCATGCCTTTCAGACTCTTCTCGTATACACTCATCATTAACTCATTCTCACTCATTCCATTGGGCACGTCAAAAATCAGGACACGGGGATCCATGACCTTCGGTTTTTCAACACGAAGGCCTGCCTCTCTAAAGTTAGAGCAGGACGTGAGGATTCCCCTGTCCCGATCTGTTGCTGCTTCAATAATTACTCCTTCTCTTGCTGGCCTCACCTTTTTTACCCGTACATCTGCTTTGTCAACAATCGCCTCATTCATCCTTCGCCTTACCTCTTTCGCACTTAGTTCCTCATTCGTACCTTTCACAATTAGAGCATAGCTCTTTCGCGACTCACTCGCCGGTTTCTGCGTCACACTCATACTCGTCTTTACATTTTCCCACACTTCACCTACATCATCCACATTTCGATTCATTTTATCAACCACTTCACACATGACGTTCACACAATCAGTCACTTTCGTCACACATTCATTCATTCTCTCACGCTCATCCAACCTGCCTTTTAGTACGGCATTTTCCAATGCCAACTGTTTTATGATCTCATCCAGCTTTGAAACACAACTCAATACATCATCTGCCACATTCACACAACCTTCACTACCCATTAACTCACGCACTTCACTCGCAATCACACCAGATTTCCTCAAAACACTCATAACATTCACACTTATCTCTTCATCCATGGCCTCCGCGTCCCGTCTGCTCACAGTTTGCTGCTTCTTCTCATTCTCCTCCAACACTCGCATCCTTTCTCTCTCTCTCTCTCCAGCTCCGCCTTCTTTTTCTCCTTTAGGAGTTTCTTTAACTCCTTCTCACTCACTGCTCCACCTTTATCGCGAGACTTTCTCTCACCACTCTTCTTAGATGTCGACGAGTCGCGGTTACGCAGCGGAGATCGGGAAGCATCGCGGCGGCGATGTTCGCCAACGCTACTCCTCTCATTCGTCGTTACATTCTCCTCCTCTTCCTCTCCCCCCTTCTCTAATTTTTTCCCGAAGCTTTTTTTGTTGGGCATTATCATCTGTTTCTTACCTCTCACCCATCAGGCAGCGTTTTTACCGCCGACAGAATGACGAATAAGCACGGGATGAAGGAAGTAGAAATGAAGTTAGATAATAGAATAGAAAATAGAATATAAAAAAGAAGTTAGAATAGAGTAAGTAAAGAAAATAAATAAATAGTGTAGATAATAGGAAAGAAAGAAAAGAATCCAGTGTTCAATCGTCATCCCACCAGCGCACCACCCTTAATTGAGGGAAGGCAAAATCATACAATACAAAAAATAAGACACAGCATTCGTGCTAATAGTTGACATCCTTCAACCACGCATCCCCTCGCCGCACGACTCAAGCTTGGGATTAGGGGGGACCAAATAGAGGGTCCCCATCTCGCGGCCAGGCGGCTAAGCGAAACCCCCGGTCAACAGGTGTACAACGTTCCCCTGCCACGCATCACAGAGGTCGTTGAAGTACACCTGTTGATTACGGTATTAGGATATAGGCAGCGTTTACCTATACCCAACTCAGGCACCCTGGGTACGCCAAACCCATAGTGGGGACCGAAGCCCCTACCCCCTGGGGGAAGTAGATA
Organism: Leptopilina drosophilae; assembly: GCA_032873175.1. Classification (NCBI taxonomy): domain Eukaryota; kingdom Metazoa; phylum Arthropoda; class Insecta; order Hymenoptera; family Figitidae; genus Leptopilina; species Leptopilina drosophilae. The sequence continues at coordinate 43,558,597 of CM065483.1, forward strand.
GGGACAGCGAGTATTTGTATAATCTGTAAAATGGTCTTTATACAGAGTGGTACCCCGGACAACAGAGTCATCTCCTCCTCGACACACCACTCTTGCAGTGTATCAACACAGACTTGTGCCTTCTTTTCCAGATCCCTTCTGCTGTTGCCATCTATTACAGCTACTAAGTCATCCGCATAGGCCACCACTCTGATACCCGTATCCTGGATCCTTTTCAATGGTACATCCATTATCAGGTTCCAGAATTCAGACCCGAGCACAGAGCCCTGCGGACAACCCTTTGTGAGTGTTTTAGACACTCTATCGTAGCTATCTTCCAGCACAACTCTCCGTTCACTGAGGTAGCTGGCGACAAGACCATTCAGTCTGGCCTCACAATTCCTCCCTTCCAACTGCACTAAAACAGAGTTCTACTTGACATTGTCAAATGCTCCAGTAATATCAAACAGCACACACAGAGCCATGCTCTTGTCAGACTCCTCCACAATCCTCTGCAAGCTGGCTATAGCATCCACAGTTGACCTGCCTTTCCGGAAGCCATACTGTCTCTCCGAAGAGTGCTGTGGGTCATTTATCCAGGGAGAAAGAGCGAGCTTCATGAGCTTCTCCAAGACCTTACTTAGTACTGACAGCAAACAAATCGGCCTGTAGGATCTTGCTTGTGTTGGATCCTTTTCGGGAGACTTAAGCAAAACCCTTAGTACTCCTGTCTTCCAAATTTTTGGGAATACTTGAAATGTCAAGCACCCATTATACAGCTTCGTAAGAACATCCAGAATATCCGTCTCAATCATGCTCTTCAGCATCTCAACCTCAATGAAGTCATCTCCAGGCGCCTTCCCATTTTTGAAGGACCTAATAGCCAAAATCTCTCCAGCTTTTGGCCCGAGTTGCAGATACTTCTTTAGAGTATCTTTTCCTGGCAATACCTTACTCATTTTTTGTCAACGTCCTATCTTCATCAGACAGACCCCCTCTTCGAAGTCGATTCACTCTTCTTTTAAGAAGAGTCAGCTCATTTGTCCACCAAGGGACCGACTTCTGGAAATATTTCTTTCTCTTAATGGCAATTGCAGCCGCATCTTTTATTGCAGAGGTAACCTGAATTGCAAAATCTTCAACATGCTGAGTGTTGCTTAGTTCCCTATTTATTAGATTAAGGTTAACAACCTTATCATTCAGTAAATTTTTAAATTTACTCCATTTGGCGTATCTAACATTATAGCGAGGCAGATGAACTCTTTCTGGCCTGGGCAAATCCCCGAAGACATGCAACAGAGCTCTGTGATCGCTTGACTCTATATCATCGATCACAGTAGATGATATAATTTTATTAATGAAGTATGAGTCAGTCAAGGCTAAATCAATGTTACGACTGCCCACCTTATACGTGCAGAGGTTTCCTGAACCACGCATCGTGTACAGGTCCCACTGCGAGATGAAAGTCTCGAGTAGTTCACCTCTATCATCAGCATACTCAGTATTTCTGCACCACAAAGGCGAAACAGCGTTCGCATCTAATCCAATAATAACCTTTCTACTACCAATCTTACGCAGCACGTTATGCAGTTCTTGCAAACTTTGCTCCATGTCGATCGAATACTGAAAATAGACAGACACCACGTAGAATGATCCATGTGGGCCTGACACATTGGCACATACGTAGTGCGCCGTGCTAACATCTCTGAGCATCATGCCACTATATTCTTTCTGCGTAATAACTATGCATGCCCACGGGGGTTCGCCCATGTTATTCGCAGTTAGGATCTGATTCGTATACTTGCCAAGTCCCAGAGCCATCCCCTTATATTGGTATGGCTCCTGTATTAAAATAATCGGAATGCCGCGCTTGAATGCAGTGTGAATCACCTCATCCATCGCGGCTCTTCCACGTCCTGCATTAATTTGCAGAATTTTAAGAGTCTCAGTGTTATTGAACTCCGTAGTCCGTTCTGGCAATAAGCCTTTTGAGCGCCAGCTTGTATGCCGGGCAGTTCTTATCTACTGCCTCATGATCCGACGGTCTACCTGCCTCCTTACAGTTGCAGCAAACCGGGCTTGCCTTATCCTCCCGGCGTGGACACTTCTTATACTGATGTCCCTCTTCTGAGCAGAGAGAGCAGATGCTGTTATTGCTCTTATAGAACTTCGAGATGTGTCCAAATCTCAAACACTTGAAACACCTCGAGATTCCTCTGTAGTCTTGTACCCTACATGACTGCCATTTCAGGAAGATTCTTTCACTTCCGCTTCTACGAAGAGCATTTCTAATGCTGGGAGCAGCCTCAGCCACCCAATTCACCACTTCGCCCTCTCTTTTACCCACTTTAAACTTAGGATGAATTCATTTCTGAACTCCTCCTCAGTAATGCCAGCAAGAGTGCCCTCATTTTGTGCAAATGCAAACTCCACTATTTTTTAGGCATCCAAAACTTTTGGTACATCAAAGATTATGACTCTGGGTCTCAATAGGCCTGTTTCGGCAACCTGTATACCCGCCTTCTTGAGTTCACCATTTTCAGTTATCTTTTTAACATCCTCCACAGATGTAATTTCAATGCTTATTTTCCCATTTTCTCTCTTCCTTAATCCTCTTATTCCGATCTTTTCCTTAACAGGATCAATCAGCCGCATAACCTCGCTTTTCAATTTCTCGCTCGTGTCCTTATCGACTTCTGTTCCTATGGGAAGTGAAACCACCAACACCTGGGGGACTCTCTTTAACTTGGAGTTGCTACCTGTTATCGGCGGCACTTTTTCTCCAACTCTACTCGCATAGGTTGGGCGGCTCTGGTCCGCCAAGCCTTCAATTTTTGCAGCCAACCTATTCTGCACTTGAGTACCTCCCTTATTATAAGACTTTAAAGCCAAATTTTCTAAGATAAGTCTTCTGGCTATCTTTGCAAGCACATCAAACTGTGCAACCAGGTCTCCTGTCAGTTGCTTTGAGAGCCTTTTGGCAGCTTCAACATAGACCATCTCATTAAATTTCTCCTTCACTTTATCCAGAGAAGCAATGTCCGTCTCTGTGCTCTCAAAGAGGTCTGTCCAGGCTCTGTCCTCTGACGAGGGTGAGGAGTCCGACAGTGTTCTCTTTCGAGCCTTCCTTCCACCATTCGTATCTCCCCTAGATGTATGGCAAGATACCTCCATATTCGAGTCTAGGAACTCACAATCTCTACTTCGCACTTTAGAATTTGTATTTTTAATTGTACTATCCATATTTTGTTTTTAGTTATGTTCATTTTGGTAGGGTCGAGGTCTTAGCGGCCATAGCATGTTTATCCGAGCCAAAGTCGCAGGTCTGCACCTCCCCTCAGAGCAAACATTTACATGGACCTTCTGGCCTCAACATGGTCCCCCCGTTACGATGACAATACGCCTAGCACATGCACCACACATGTCATAAGGCATCGCCGGGATTTTCGCCGTCTGACCCAGGCAGCCAGGACTGCATGGTTAGTGCAACCCCGGGCCTGTTACTATACGGCAGCCTGGTGTGCCAACTACCAGTTGCCCAAGGGTACCCTCTCAGCCCATTGCTCACTCCAAGCTTTAGTGCAGACAGGCTTTCCACGACTCGGCATGCTATGCCACCGGAACCTCAGTCATCTCTTAATGTAGGGATGGTCGTGCATGAAGCTTATTTCCATTTTTCAGATAGGGCCATCTACTCGAAGAATACAAAAAAAATGAAATAGAAATGCAACCATCGTCAGCACGAGAGTTGCACCAACAAATCAACGATTTATTAGGCTCCCGCGCCCTCGTGGCACATTCCCATGCGCATTGCTTTTAAATTTGGCATAAAAAAAGGGGTGTTGTGCAATCAAGCCACAACACCTCTTGAGCATCAATAAAGCACCTGTCAATGAGCATTTGCGCCCACTACTGCGCATGCTCCAAAAATTTTTGCATAAAAAAGTGGTGTTGCGCAATCAAGCCACAACACCCCTTAAGCATCCAAGCGCACCTGTTAACGAGCAATATGCGCCCACTACGCATGCTCTTTAAAAAATTTTTCATAAAAAAGGGGTGTTGCGCAATCAAGCCACAACACCCCTTAAGCATCAACACCGCTCTTGTCCGTAGCGCACTCACCATCCCTACACACTGCTTCTCCTTCCTCGCACTGAACAGGATGCGAGGCCCCGGGCTTGCAACCGGTATAGCGGAATTAGTAGATAGGGACAACATTGTATCTTTGCAAAAAGAAAAGAAGGACACCAGAAAATTCTGGTGCCCTTCTTATAGGTCATTTCTTTTGCACCTATGCGGGTGCCTGGGTCCATAGGGACTATAACCCGAAGATTTTCTATAGTAGTAGATAGGGACAGTGATTGTTTCCGCGTAAGATGTTATTTCGCAGCAGTACCTCGGGCTGTAGCCCATACCTATAAAATTAAGGATTAGCAAGCTAACCCTCCTATCCACTTTGAAGCGATCCAGCCAAGATCCACTTTCTTGGAAAAACCCCGCTGAAACCAAAGTAGGCTCAGCAGGACTCCTTCACATCTTTCTAATAGACTCCTTCTGCCAACTCCCTTCAGTCATGTTCAAAATATTTATCCGCTACTACTTTTATAATTTAACAGCATCTTACACGTCATGCTAAACAATTTCCAAACCGCCGCGTCCTTTACCAGATCACACATATCAATAGGCCATTTATTGAACCTTCTTAGGCACTCCTGTCTTAAGTCACGTCTTTCTCTCTCAAACAATGGGCACTCGAACAATATATGCTTCGGATCTTCTCGCATACCACAAGAACATTTGTCATTATCAGATAATTTAAAAGAAAATAACTTTGATTTAAAATTACCATGACCTGATACAAACTGCGAATTTCGAAAATCTGGATTAAAATGCTTTAGTTTAAGTCTGTCCCTAATAGATGGAAAGAATTCAAACGTGTTTCTACCTTCCGATGTTGATTCCCAACGCTCCTGCTACAAATCCAAAGATATTTCACGAAGCCGCTTATTTGCCACCTTCTTTAGAATAGTTCTGTTAAATTGGAAGCCCTGATACTCAAATTCCTCGCCAGTTCTAACCTTATAACGATAGTAATACTCAAAAGCGAGTATGTCTAAGGGAATTAAGCCACACATAACCTGAAGCGCTTCAGTCGACGTAGTGCGTTATGCTCTGGATATTCGAATTAGTGCTTGTCTCTGGGCAGACAGCAAGGTCCGGCAGTGTGCCTTGTTCATAATGTCTCCCCAACCACCAACACCATATAAAACTATAGGTATAAATACACCAGAGTACAACGTCCTCAAACACGAAAATTTTAGTCCCCAGTTGGCACGCACGATTGCCCCCAATTTAAAGAAAAGCATTTAACCTTTCGATGCAGCCTCCTTAACATGTGCCGTGATGGTCGATCTTGTACCAAATTTCACCCCTAGATTGCTAACCACTGGAGAATACCTAACAGAGGCTGTTCCCATCTTAATAGTTGGTGGTCTCACTCCTCCTTTTCCTATTTTAACAAGAGAGCCCTTAACCGAACCAATTTTAGTTCTCTTTTTATAACCCTTGGTACCTTTTCTTTTCCCTGATTGAATACCCTTTGCCGAAATCCTTAAGCATTACCATTTCTGTTTTATCTTTTGACAGCTCCAATTCTTCAGTTACAATCCACTGAACCAATATGTCTATATAAATTTTTGCATTCCTTTCTAGTTCTCTACGGCTATCTCCATGTACAACTATAAGTACATCATCTGCATATGCAATCACCTCAGCTCCAGCTTCTTCAAGGGATTTAAGCAACACATCCATGTTAACATTCCAAAAGTCAGGTCCCAATATGGATCCCTGCGGGCAACCCTTATTTAATTTTTTGAGCACATATTCGAATTTTTCCTCAACCCTAACATACCTCTGAGACAGATAATCACTCACTAGATTCAGAAGTTCCGTATTTGTCCCCCTCCTCTTAAGCTCTCTTATAATAGACGACCATTTCAAATTATCAAAGGCCCCGGTTATATCAATAAGTACAGCTAATGACATTTTCTTATCAGAATTCTCCACATATCTTCTAAGACAAGTTATTGCATCTTCCGTACTTCTTTTAGCCCTGAAACCGTACTGCTTCGACGATGCAAATTGTGGGTGCATTATAATGGGCACCAGCTTCTCCCTTATTAACCTCTCTAGAACTTTGCTCAGCACCGGGAGGAGGCAAACAGGTCTATACGATCTCCCCTTTGACTTTGGTAGGCGATTTCAATAATATTCTAATAATACCAGTCTTCCACATTCTTGGAAAGACTCCGTATTTAACACATCCATTAAACAGGTCCACTAATAGAGGCAATAATCCCGCACCAACCGCTCTTTTGACCATTTCAACCTCAATCAAGTCCCGTCCAGGCGATTTCCCATTGCGCATTATTTTAACTGCTTTCAGAACTTGAACTTCATCCCATCTATCAAATTTTGTTTCTAACATTACCTGATCCTGTGTAAAATCCATCGGTTCTTCTTCCTCTCTCGATGTACCAAATAAACCTTCCAAGATAACTTCAGTCGTCTCCCTCCAGGTTCTCGTATGTGTTTCCTTATCAAGCACACTAACCATTGCTTCCCTAAAATTCATCTTACTTCTGGCCATTTTATAAGCGATTCCATAGGGATTCCTATCCGTTGAGGTTTCAACAAATCGCCTCCAGTTGTCTCTTTTTGCTCTAAGTAATTTTTTCGTGTAATTACGACGTTGTTCTCGATACAATTGTTTCTTTACCTCGCGGGCATCCTCATCAGATTCCCTTTGGTATTCTCTACGGAGTCTGTTCGCCATTTTCTTTTCCCTTGTAAGTTCTGGAGTCCACCATGGTACAGACTTCTGAAAATTAGTCTTTTTCCTTATTGAAACATCTCCAGCACCAAGAATAATCTCTTCAACAGCTTCTGCTAAGTTCTGTACATCCTCCGGACAAATCATATTGGAACTTTGCGAATCATATTGGTGTACTAGTCTAGTTATCTCGTTTGTAAATAGGTCCCAATCTGCTTTAGCTATAATAAATCTCATTTTCGTGACTCTCTCTGCTTTTGGTAGATCCCCAAAAGTAACTAGAATAGGTCTATGGTCCGTGGAAGGCATATCATCCAGAACCCTCCATAAAACGGCCTTACTGACCATACTAAGATCAGATAGTGTGACATCTATGTCCCTGTTACCAACCTTAAACGTACATAATTCACCATCTCTATTTAATGGTACCAAGTTCCATTGCGACAACAAACTTTCTACCGCTTCTCCACGTTCATCCTCCATGTCCGCTCGTGAAGACCATAAAGAAGAAACCGCATTAACGTCCATTCCCAGAATCACTCTCGAGTTACCTATTTTGCAAAGAGCGTTGTGCACCTGCTGCAAAACCGCCTCTATCGTAAGCGAGTATTGTAAGTATGCCAATACAACATAGAAACACCCAGTAGGTCCCGAAATATGCACACATACACAATGTGCAGTACTTACATCCCTAAGTAGCGTAGCAACATAATCCTTGTCGAAGATAACCACACAAGCCCACGGTGTTTCCCTTTCACTATTGCCCGTTAGAATTTGATTTGTGTAGGTACCAAGACCAGAAACCTTGAAACAGAAGGAGTACGGTTCCTGTATCAACATAATTGGAGCTTTCATTTTCTAAGCCAATTCAACAGCTTCTGCTGTTGCAATCCTCCCTCTACCCAGGTTCACCTGCAGGATTCTCAAATCTTGATTATCCATAATTCGTACGTTCCTTATTCAACTCCAACAGAGCTTTATACTGCGGACAATTGCCATTAGCGGCATGTATATCCGGCTTGCCCAGTCTCTTACAAACTGCACACCTATAATAGTATTCAGATTGTTTACATTCCTTCATTGAGTGACCCTCCTCAGCACACTTGCCACACGTCTCTTTTTCTGATTTACAAGACTTCGCAATATGTCCAAAGCCTTGACATTTGTAACATCTGCTCACAGAGACAAAATCACTTATTTTACATCTGTAGGACTCAATATATACCCGCTCATTTCTTTTCAAAATCTTCCTAATAATGGGAGAAACCTCCAATACCCAGTTTGTAGTGTCCTGATTTCTTTTCCCCGTCTTGAAAGCAAGCTTAATCTGTTTTACAACAGCTTCTCTTGACATCTCAGAAAATATTTCACTATTTTGGTCATAGATAATCCCCTTACCACACTCCTCAGATAGGTCGCTCGGGACATCGTACACTATGATTCGTGGAAGCTTTAAATTCGATTTATTTGCCGAAAGACCGGCCTCTTTAATCGACTTATTTTGGATAATTTTGTCCAAATCTTCCTGTGTCTCCGTGTCAACTACAATCGCTTCTGACTTTAACCGCCTTACAGAATCAATATGAATATTCTCTTTAACAGGGTCTACAGTCTTTAGGAATGTCGACTTTACTTCATCCGCTGTATACTTTACAGAATCCGTAGATGGCTTAACGAATACTGTGAATTTTTTCTTGGGAATACTCTTTCTAACTGTTCCTGTAATCGGTGGAATACGAATGTCCTCCTTTACACCTTGTCCCTTCAGTACATCTGAAAAAGTGCGACCTTTATCCAAATTCTGCCTCATTTCGTGGATCTGAGCTTCCTTTGCATCCACAGTCCCTTTAAGATAGGCGTTCCTCGACAACAGTTTTGTTATCATTTTTGATAACTCCGAAACGTATCTATTTATTTCTGCTCCCACAGGCTTGCTAACCTTCTTACTGGGGTCGCTCAGTAATGCATTAATTTTCCCTTCTATCCTTTTCGACGAATCATTAATGATATCACTTCTTGCAATGACATCCTTACATTCATCTTCTATAGATGAGTCCAGCTCATGTCGCGATCGCTTGTTACTTCCCTTGGCTGCCCTTCTTGTGTCCCTATTCGGTGACGAGTCCTCCTCCAATTCCATTTCGCTGTCTGATGAGGACTTCGACATTATAATCTTCTGCGACAATTTTTCGTCCGACATTTGTGTGGCAAGGAGTTAGTTATCACCCTACAGATGAGAACCACTGATGTCCCCACAGATTGAGAGACACTGCAGACAGTTGGCCCTTAAAAACTCAAAGAAGTTTTAAAGTCACGAACGGGAAAATCAAAAAAAGAGTCCAATCGGCTCAACACTAACACCAACTCTGGTAACGGATCTGCATGCGCTAGAAGCAAACCCATGCAGAGCCCACACGCTGTGATGTAAAGGAAAATTACCACCGGGATAGGGCTATTTTGCAAAATAATTATTACAATAGCGAGCTACTTGCCACACTACTAAGAGAGGGCTTGCGCCCTTAAAATCGCATTAAATACCAAGTGGCCGAAAAACTCAAGAAAATAATAAAAGTCTCGAACAGGGGAATCAAAGAGTCCTCCTAACGGCTCAAGATCAACAACAATTCTGGTAACGGGTGTTGCTCCCCTATTAAATAGGGGGTGCAAAAACTCCCAACGCCTTCGCACTTCACCCGATATTAACAAAACTTTAAACAAATGTTCTTGGTCACAAGACAAGCGTCTGTGCCAATTTTCAAAATTAAATAATCAAAATTTCTCGCGAAACTTGAGTCCAAAGCGGAGCGACACAGAAACACGTCCGTTCAACTCAGCACATCAAGCACGTGTAAAGTAGATAGGGACAGCGGGAATCTCGTTAATCCATTCATGCGCATCACTAATTAGATGACAAGGCATTTGGCTATCTTCCGGTAATGCTTAATGCATTTCATTCCGTGGCGTGCTTTGGGATGTTGCCCCACCCACGTAAGGAGCATTTTTATAAAAATCATTAATCCAAATGAATTTGGATAGTCAAATAAATAAAAAAAAATAAATAAATAAAAAAAATAAAAACAAAAACCCAATAATATCAAATAACAATTAAAAATTGAGAAGCCAAAGGTCATTCTTAAAAACACAAACAGACCCTCACATGACTTCCTGCAACACTCGACTATCCATCCAAGAACTGGTGGAACATCTCCATCGAAGTTCTTGAAGCAATGAGGGATGTTGTTATACAATCTGCTTTATTAAAGCCACATCTCTCGAGCGTGCGGACAGTAAAGTGCGGAAGCGCTCCCCTGGAGCCAACTACTACTGGTGCCACACTGGCAACTTTTTGGTAGATGCCACCAAGATGATCAGCGACTGATTGGTATTTCTCCTCTTTTTCTCGCTTTGCCTCGAATAAAGACTGCTCCTGTTCATATCTTACTGTTACGTCTAAGACGTACACGGCCTCCTCCTCCACCTCGATTAGATCGGGTTTAAGAGGAGCACCGTTTATTAATATTTCGGGCTCCTTAATGACCTTAATGGCACCCCCACGTACCTTTAGTTTCGAGATTATCTGTTCAATAATCTCATCGTGCCTTTTAATTCTGAATGGTTTACCAAAGGGGCAATACCCCAGAACATGTGCGCATGTCTCCGGTAGCGCACGACACCGCCTGCAAAGGACTGCTTCAGCATTTACTAGCGGTCTTCCTCTGTATAACACTGCCTTTACTCCGCAAGTATTCGATCTCATTTGCAATGCTGTTATAAATCTTGTAGGTCTTAATAAATCATAATTATACAGGCAACAGTTGCAGACGAGGTCGTCCACGAACCACGGTACACCCTGCCCTTGTGAAGCAAGAGCAGCCCAGTGGTGCACCTCATCAGTTTTAAATTTCATTTTAGTTCGATTTAAGGTCTTAATATCGAATGGAAACTCAACGCCCATGACCCGAGCAAACATCCTTATTGTTTTTAAATTGTCACTTGAATTAGCCACCTCTCTAGATGTTATATCTTTAGAGTTTGACATTTTGAGCCAACTCTTTAATTTGGCAATGCCAACAATATTTTTAATTCTAGGCAAACCGATGCCTCCATCACTCTTTCTGGAGTACAGCAAACCGTCGGTTGTTGAGGCATGTAAGTGTAGGATGTTCTTCACTTTTTGCCTAACAGCCTGATCCAATTCCTCCAACGTTGTTACGGTGGTCTTCCCAATGACCAGGGTATAGAGGAAGTGGGGTATGACATATCTCGTTATGAGAAGTATCTTCTGCATTGGCTGTAGGGATAGGCGCTTAAGAGAGTCATAGTTACTCCCGCCGTTTACCCGCGCTTGCTTGAATTTCTTCACGTTGACATTCAGAGCACTGGGCAGAAATCACATTGCGTCAACACCCGCGAGGGTCATCGCAATGCTTTGTTTTAATTAGACAGTCGGATTCCCCTTGTCCGTGCCAGTTCTGAGCTGAGCGTTGAATGGCGGCCGAAGAGGACGACCACGACGGCAGAACCATCACGGAAGCCTCGCATCAAGGAAGATCCGCGGGAGGCCAAGGCACGGGACCGAGCTCGGATCCCGACTCCCGAAAGAGTCATACTTGTATGCACTCCGCAAGAACATACCCCAACAGATCACTCATAACAGCAGACGCACCATTGCAGTTAAGCTGCAACACACTCACACTCGAAAATAATGGAATTCGCGTTATGAACTCTATCCATTATTACAACGAACACGAAGAACATTCAGTCTCCACACATACTCCGGACATTCCCGCGAAAGGGCGTTATGCCCCACCGATGGAAGACCTCTCCCACGACAGTTTCTGCAACTTTCCGACAATTTGCAGGCCGCCGCAACATGTCCACCTTTACCGCACTTAATACACAATCTCTCATTCCTACATTCGCTCACTCGGTGGCCGTACCCCATGCAGCCGAAGCACTGGGGCACCTTCTCCCATTCCTTAACCCTAAAGGACGCTAAAGTGGCCCTTTCTTTGTCCGACGCCATTTCCACGATCACGCCATCTTTTGCCGGTCTCACCTTCTTCACCCGGACGTCCACCTCATCAACTATGGCTTCGTTCATCCTTCTCTTGACTTCTCGCGCTGTCAGGTCCTCGTTGGCTCCCCTGACGATGACGGCGTAGCTCTTTGGCACGCTCTTCATATTCGCAGCATTCGGAACTAACGCATTCTCACACTCCTTCACTCTCTCCGCCATTTCACACATCACACCAACACTTTCAGCGACTTTGTTGGCGCACGTCTCCATCTTTCCTCTCTCCATCAGTCTGCCCCGCAGCATCGCATTTTCCATGGACACCTTACGGACCAGCTCCTCTAACCTCCTGACCTCCTTCATCACTGCCTCTGATTCTTCATAATCGACGTCCTCGCAGTCGTCCAGCACGTCCCTAACATTATTCACAATAACACTCGCATCTTTCATGACACTCAACACATCAATCACACCAACACGCACACGTCCACTCACATCTTCCATATCCACATCCATACCTTCTGCCGCAGCAGGTACTTTACCCTTCTGCTTCTGCTTCTTCTCCTTCGGCTCCTTCTCGTCCTTCCTCTCGTCCCGGTCCCGCTTCCTCTCGTTCCGCTTCTCGTCCTTCCTCCCGTTCCGCTTCTCGTCCTTCCTCCCGTTCCGGTCCTCCTCATCCTTTCTCTCGTTCCGCTCCTTCTCGATCCGCTTCCTCTCGTTCCGCTCCTGCTCGATCCGCTCCTGCTGCTCCTTCTCAATCCGCTCCTTCCGCTCCTTCTCCTTCCGTTCCCATTCGATCCTTTCCATCTTAGTTTTCTCATTCTCCAATTTTTCCAGCTCTTTCGTTTCATTCTTCCTTCTAATTTCCCTCTTCAGTTTTGCAGCAGCAGCCTTCTTCTTACTAGAAGGCTTCTGCCACCCTCCATCATCATTGTCAGAGTCCTCCGCTTTCTCTTCTTTCTTCTTCCGAATCGGAGAGCGAGAGAGCGATCTTCCACCCGCGGAAGAAACAGTTTCACTCTCCGACACCGCGTCTTCCCGCGACGGGCAAACAGCTTCCTATAACACTCCCCACATCCACTCCTTTTATTCTCCGAGGCTTCGTTTTTTTGTGACATAATCATCTGGTCCGTACCTCTCACTCATCAGACAGTGTTGAAATGCTAGCAGACAGAATGCATCACAGATCCGGTTTAAAAATAAATAAAAACAAAATAAATGAGGATGAAATGAAATAGAATGAAGATGAAAAGCCAAACCTGCAACACACACCATCCACTGACCACCGCCCTTAAGTGAGGGAAGAAAAAATACAAACATTTTAAAAGCAAAACACAGCATTCGTGCTTAATATCGGTACCCCCAATCATGCATCCCATCACCGCACGGCTCAAGCTTAGGATTAGGGAGGGCCTTATAGAGAGCCCTCGTTCTCGTAGCCGGGCGATAAAGCCAAGCCCCCGGTTTACAAATACAGAACGTACCCCTGTCACGCATTACAGAGGTTGTTGAAGTGCACCCGTAAATTACGGTATTTAGATATGAGCAGCGCTTACCCATACCTGGCTAGGGTAGTATTAGGCGCGGCAAACCTACTAGATAATATTCTTACCTAGTCCCTGCTACCCCTCCTCCTCCCCCTCCGAAGTGGGGTCCCGGGTTTGGGACCGGTATAGCCCTTAAAATCGCATTAAATACCAAGTGGCCGAAAAACTCAAGAAAATAATAAAAGTCTCGAACAGGGGAATCAAAGAGTCCTCCTAACGGCTCAAGATCAACCAGTAGATAGGGACATGATAGAGGGATAGTTTTACATGCAACACCTATTTTCCGACCTTATTCACACGGTCCCCGAGGGACATGAGTTGAGATACGCTCAACTAGCGCGTCCATGAAAAACTCCAAGGACTGCGGATTTATTTCTGAATAGTAAGATTACAGAAACACCCTCCGTGTGGGTCGAGTCCTTTCTAAAACTCTAACGGATGTGCAGTCCGCTGCCCGAGTAGATCGCTACTCACACGTCGACTCCGAAATTCAAGGCAAGCCTTACTTATCAGAGTCTAGCTCGCGATGTGAGCTTTTAACCACTGCCACTACGAGTCCAAACCGCAATTGTCGGGGCAGAACAATTGTTCTGGGGCTCCCCGACGCCCATAGTACATTTTATACTCCATGTGGGAGTTTCGACAGCCAACTCAAGAGTTGTCCATCTCCCCATTTGGAACATCTTACTTTTCCCGGCATGGGTCGACCGTCAGCTAAGGACGTGGGATTGCTACACCCAAGGGTATGAGAGACCCTCCTTGCGCTGCCACAACCATTCCCAAGCAATTTAAAAGCATTTTTATAATATTCTTAATCATCAATCAAGCATTTTAAAAGCAGTTCACACATTGCACACAGTATTCAGCATAATAGAGCAAAGTAATACTTTTAACATGCACATCAAAATTCATTCTCTCTGACATAAAAACACCTAAGTATTCAACCTCACTAACATACTTGATTTTAGTATTTTCATTTATACGAATAGACCTACCATCCAAATTAAGACGACCTCTCAATAACATACACACAGTCTTGTCTTGCGATACACTCACTCCTGCATTATTCCCCCATCTGTATACAATATTCATACACTCTTTTGCTCTACTTTCAACATTCTTCCTAGAATCTCCTGAGACCAATACCACTAAATCATCCGCAAAAGCTACATTTGAAACATTTTCATTATCTAAGTCATTCAACAGATCATTCATACTCAAATTCCACACATGCGGGCCAGCAATAGAACCTTGAGGGCAACCTCTCACTACATCTAACCACACAGTACCATTTTTATTTTTCAATTCTTCATAAGGACAATCACTCTCAGTCAATTTTTGAATAATATTGTACCATTTTAAATTATCAAACGCACCTTTAAAGTCAACAAATATTCCAACAACATATTTTCCGTTAATATTTTCAACTTCATTCTTAAACTTGTACCATGCATCCTCTGTACTTTTCCTAACAACAAATCCATATTGTCTATCATTCCATTTTCCTCTCATTCTTTCCATTAATCTATCTATGAGCATTCTTTTTAGTACCTTACTAAAACCAGTCAAAAGGGATATTCGTCGATACGAAGAAGGTAAAGTCCTATCCTTATCTTCCGATTTGAGCAAAGCAATCACTCGAGCTTCCTTCCATTCATTTGGCACAACACCTGTTCTAATACATTCATCAAACATACTTTTCATGAAAAAGGGAATTGCCCTCCACACGCATTTAATCATGCTACTCGTAAATCCATCCAAGCCCGGGGCCTTGCGTTGACGTAATCTAGAGACAGCCCTACCCATTTCAATAAAATCAAATTCTGCATTTTGTAATAATTCTAACTCAATTGGCATTGTCGGCAAAACCTCGTATCTTGGAAAGAAATTCGACTGCAACACTCTTACACTCTTACAAGTAGTTAGCCCTTCACCATTTTTAAAAACCGAGAAATCATTTACTCTCCTTTTATTCCGACATATTTTATATATATCACCCCAAGGATCTTTTCCTTTGATTTCTACACATGCATTCCAATTGTCAGTTTTTGCATTCTTCATACAACATTTATACTCTTTAACACAATTAATCCATTCTCTCAATTTAACATCTTTATCAGTTGCACCTTTTTTCCTAGCTCTCTGATACTTTTTCCTAGCTTTCCTAACCTCTCTCTTCATTCTACTCAAATCATCATTCCACCATCTTACATCATTCATTCTCATTATTCCATTTCTTTTCATACACATCCATTAAACAGGTCCACCAATAGAGGCAATAATCCCGCACCAACCGCTCTTTTGACCATTTCAACCTCAATAAAGTCCCGTCTAGGCGATTTCCCATTGCGCATCATTTTAACCGCTTTCAGAACTTGAACTTCATCCCATCTATCAAATGTTGTTTCTAACATTACCTGATCCTGTGTAAAATCCATCGGTTCTTCTTCCTCTCTCGATGTACCAAATAAACCTTCCAAGATAACTTCAGTCGTCTCCCTCCAGGTTCTCGTATGTGTTTCCTTATCAAGCACACTAACCATTGCTGCCCTAAAATTCATCTTACTTCTGGCCATTTTATAAGCGATTCCATAGGGATTCCCATCCGTTGAGGTTTCAACAAATCGCCTCCAGCTGTCTCTTTTTGCTCTAAGTGATTTTTTCGTGTACTTACGACGATGTTCTCGATATAATTGTTTCTTTACCACGCGGGCATCCTCATCAGATTCCCTTTGGTATTCTCTACGGCGTCTGTTCGCCATTTTCTTTTCCCTTGTAAGTTCTGGAGTCCACCATGGTACAGACTTCTGAAAATTAGTCTTTTTCCTTATTGAAACATCTCCAGCACCAAGAATAATCTCTTCAACAGCTTCTGCTAAGTTCTGTACATCCTCCGGACAAGTCAAATTGGAACTTTGCGAATCATATTGGTGTACTAGTCTAGTTATCTCGTTTGTAAATAGGTCTTAATCTTCTTTAGCTATATTAAATCTCATTTTCGTGACTCTCTCTGCTTTTGGTAGATCCCCAAAAGTAACTAGAATAGGTCTATGGTCCGTGGAAGGCATATCATCCAGAACCCTCCATAAAACGGCCTTACTGGCCATACTAAGATCAGATAGTGTGACATCTATGTCCCTGTTACCGATCTTAAACGTACATAATTTCACCATCTCTATTTAATGGTACCAAGTTCCATTGCGACAACAAACTTTCTACCGCTTCTCCACGTTCATCCTCCATGTCCGCTCGTGAAGACCATAAAGAAGAAACCGCATTAACGTCCATTCCCAGAATCACTCTCGAGTTACCTATTTTGCAAAGAGCGTTGTGCACCTGCTGCAAAACCGCCTCTATCGGAAGCGAGTATTGTAAGTATGCCGATACAACATAAAAACTAAAGGAGTTAGTGGCGCGCATTCTCAGTCCCCTATATAAATTGAGTAGAACTTTTCTTAAATAGAATTTGGTTTGGAAAAACTGTATAATAACTAAAATTTTAGTTCATCGAATTGCTAAGAGTCAGAATGAGTAGAGAAACAAAACATATTATAAAGGAATTATAATTTAGTAAAATTTTCATTAATATTAATTAGTAGATGATAGAATTTGTATTTCAAAGAGTTTACGTGTAAAAAAATGTCTTATTAAATCAACAAACTTTTAAAGAAACGTGTTTTTGCATGTTTTTTGTTTTAAAAAATTGTTGTTTAATAGAAATTTTATACAACATGTATTTCATTTGTTGAATTTTTTATTAAGAAGAATTCTTATGTTGTAAAATTTTTGATTAACAAATTCTCATTTCATGGAATAGAGGTATAATTTAACTTTTCTTTATAACAATTTTTAAGTAAATAAATTTAAATTTGACATTTTATTTGTTTAGACAAATTATTATCTGCTATAATTTATATTGCTATAAATTTCCGCATATATGTTATTTTATGTATAAAACATTGAAAATACTCGATTGTCCTTTCAAACAAAATTTAAAATAACATAATGAATAAATAACTGAATTTTTAATAGTCCAAATTTTTGTTAGACCAATATTCCAGGTAAAAAAATTTTTATAAATACAAATGTTCACATATATTAATTTCTTTTGAAGAATTTATATTTATCGAAATTTATAAGACACTGAACTTTAACATGTGTGAATTTATATTAAGAGGATTTTGTTTTATCCAGAAAATGTATGTGTGTAAGTTCTCAGACAACAAAATTATCAATTAATCAAAATTTTGTATGTCGGAAGGTAAATTTAGATAAATATGCTATTTGACAGGCTATTTTTTAGTTTAATTTCTATATTATATAATTTCTATCTAATTAAATTTCCAACCATCTGACTTTTAATTTCATAAATTCGCTTCTTGAAAGAATTTATATGTTTTAAAAATTTTATATCACAGAACGTATTTTTAATCTATTTTTCATTTGTGCGATATTTAATAAAATTAAAATATTCTATAACCATATTTTTATTTAATCGAAATACAATATTTTAGAATGAGTATACAATTAAAATTTATTACTAAAGAATTACAATTTCGTCAAATTTTTAGAAATATTAATTTGTAAATTTTTGAAATTTTATTGAAAAGAATTTCTATGTGATTTAATTTTTATTAAAGCGACATTGTTTTAAGGTAAATTTTTGTTAACAAGAATTTTATTTTAAAAGAATTGTTGTTAAATAGAAATTTTAAACAGTATGCATTTCGGATGTTAAATTTTGGATATCACTGAATTTTCACATGGTAGAACATTTTAGTTTAAAAAATTTAATTGTACAGAATTTAGTTTCAATTCAACTTTTATCTTTGCAAACTTTATTTAAACATATTTAAACTTGACATTAAATTAGATTAAACAAATTTTTATCTGTTAGAATTTTTATTGCAAAGAAAATCTATTTACCGCACATTTTAATTAAAAACATTGAAAATACTCTATTGTTTTATTCAACCAAATTTATAATAACATAATGAATAAATAATTTTATTTTTAATTGAAGAAAGTGAATTTATCATTCGGTAGTATTAATATTGAAGATGAAAGAATTTATCAATTATCCGAATCAATCAAATCTCTCGAAAATAAATTTCTTGAGTAAGCACTAGATTTCGTTATGAAAATACAATATATTTTTCATATGTATCGACAGCGCAGCTGTCCTAATACAGAAACCTGCTTTTTCTGAAAATCATTTTTTCGAAATTAATTAATAATTTCAAAATTATCAAAGAACTCAGAAAAAATTGGTTAGCAAATATATTGTATTTTCATAACGAAATCTAGTGCTTACTCAAGAAATTTATTTTCGAGAGATTTGATTGATTCGGATAATTGATAAATTCTTTCATCTTCAATTTTATTTTTAACTGCCCAAAATTTAATTAGACAAACTTTCACGTAAAAGAATTTTTATAAAAACAAATTTTTTGTATATATTAATTTTTTTAAAAGACTTAATATTTATCGAAATTTATATATTAAAGAACTTTTAATTGTTGAAATTTATATTACGATAGTTTTGTTTTAAAACAGAAACTATTGGTATACAATTTTAAAAAAGTCAAAAATACTATTTAAACAAAGTTTTCTTTATCGGAATGCATATTCAGTAAATATATTATTGGGCAGGATATTTCTTTAGTCTAATATTGAACTAATACAATTTGGATATAATTAAATTTTCACTTGTCTGACTTTTTCTTTTAAATCTATATTTGAAAGTATTTCTCAATTTCACACAACTTGGCATTCAAAGAATATGTTTTTAAACGAATTCTATTCTGTCCAAAATTAAATGTAGTAGAACTTTCGTTGTACAGTAGTATTTTTATAATGTGAGTTTCTCATCTATGTGCTTTGGTATCTAAAGGTATAGGAGGCGCTAGTGAACAAGTCTTTCAGTATATGAAGAATGTGCGGGAAAATTCAAAGTAAGTGCACTATCATATTTATATTTTTGAAATTGTAAATCTTGATTTATTTTTTTTATTGCTGTTTTAATATAAATTAATCAATAAATTTCTTATTGAATATATTTAATCAACTGAATAACATAAATTTCAAACTTTTATTTATACATCTATTATATTTAAAAATTTTACCTTTTCCTGTGCACTTTCCTGTCAAGACGAATTTTATCAAAAAATGCATACAAGTTGTTTTTATCTAAAAATAATAAATATAAATATTGCTAAATCAATATGAAACAAGTTTTTCATGTATTCCCGTGGTTTCCCCGATTTCGTTAGAAATAATATTGAAAGAAATATTGAATAGAAATTTTTTTTATAAAGTAATAATTTCACGCAGTTAAATTCAACACCAGACAACTCTACAGAAATGTACAAACGTAAAGAATATTTGACCAATCTAAAAGTTTAAATCAATTGACCAAGGATTTTTTTATTTTTATCCCTCGTCATTAGTAAAGAAAATTAATTATTTATTTACATTTTTTCATTTTTATTTTCAAATTCGAATTTTTATGAAAATGATTTGTTTTTCCGAGGAAAATTTTTTAAAAATATAATTTTTATTTTAAATATCTTCCTTTATATTTTGAAATTAAAATTTTTTCGAAAATAGATTTGTACTTTTTTCCTGACAGTGTTTTTCCATTTTATTTTCAAATTTCAATTTTTTTTAAAAAAGATTTGTCTTTGCGAGCAAAACCAGCGGAAAAAATAGTTTTTGCAACAAATTACTTTAAACATATTCCACAATCGAGACTCAGGCCAAACAAACTTCAAATAGTCGATTTTCAGAAATTATATTTTGCGTTTAAAATTTCTTCCTTTTTATATTAAAATTCCAATTTTTTCAAAGACAATTTGTCTTACAATTAGGCATTGAAATAAACAAAAATAGTTTCTGTATCGAATTACTCTAAATGTGTTCACGTAAAAAACTTCAACCGGAACAGCGATTGCTTTCGCTGAAATAGCGAAAGTATTCTTTAATGTAGCAAAATTTTCGTTGCAATAACTAAATATTTTGCTAATATAGTGAATTTTATAGTTGTTCCGCAGGTAAAGATTTTTTTCGTGTTTCAAAACTTAGACCGATAATTTAAAATGTCCAGTTTTTTAAAAGTATTTTTAAATCTGCAAGCGAAGTTTTTAGGATCCAAAATAAATGAAAACAGCCACGTGAGAAACTTATATTTTCGATTTTAAAATTATCTAAATTTTTTGATAGGTGTATGAGATGACTTTGAAACCATAAAATATTTTTCGACAATATTAATTATTTTTGGAAATACAATGTGTTTTAAATATTAGATTACAAAATTTCCTTTTACCTTTTACTCGGAAACGGGTAAAGATGATTGAATAAACTTTTGCTAAATTAAAGCTGAAATTCTATACTTCATTGTCTAATAAAAGCAATGATTGTTGTTAAATCAAAATTTGTAATTGTTATTAACCACTTTTTAAACAGTTGAAATTTAATATATGTAGACCATCACATGAAAAGGGCCGATTTTGTTGGTTCTACTTTTCAAAATAATCGCAATTTAGTAATTGTTGAGAAACAACTGGATTTAAAAAAATATTATTATTAATCTTCATGCTTTTTACAAGTCGAATCATGCGAAGGGTTGCCACCTGTCAGGGAAAAGTCAGGGAAAGTAAAATTGGTCAGGGACAAGTCAGGGATTTTTAGCAAAAGTACTGGAAAAATCAAATTTCAAAAATTCATGAAAAACACTAAATTTTGATGTTTTTTGTTTGCCTTGTAAACTATAAAAATAACCCCGAATTTTAATACAAAACCTTGACTTTTTTCTATTTCAGACAATAAACTTCAATTATTGTTATAAATAATACGATTCTTCTTTAAAATTCAAATATTTTTAAAAAACTTTAATAAAATTCTTGGTAAAATTTCGCAGGACTTCAGTAATTTACAAAATTTTTAATGAATTTTTTCTAAATAAACGATTTATTTTCGTAAATAATACAATTTTTACAAGAATTCAATTATTTAATATGAAAAATTTCAAATAATTTTTCGAAAAATATCAATTATTTAAAAAAAATTTTATAAAATTCGTCGCAAGAGTTCTGTTATTAAAAAAAATTTAATAAAGTTCATTTCAAGAATTCAATTATTTTTAGAAATAGTAAAATTCCGCACCGAAATTTAATTATTTTTATAAACTTTAATAAAATTCGTTGGAAGAATTAAATTATTTTCAAAAGTAATAAAATTCTTCGCAGAAATTCAATTATGTTCAAAATCTTTTTCAAAATTTTAATTATCTTTATAAATAATAAAAAATAGATTACTTCAATATTCAATTATTTAAAAAAAATTTTGTAATTCTTGTCAAAATTTTAATTATTGTTATAAATAATACAATTCTTCTTAAAAATTCAAATATATTTAAAAACTTGAATAAAATAAATTCTTGTTAAAATTTCACAGAAAATCAATAAATTATTAAATTTTTGATCAATTTCTTCTAAGTAAACCAATTATTTTCATAAATAATACGATTTTCACAGGAATCGAATTATTTAATATAAAAAATTTTATAAAACTTTTTGAAAAATATCAATTATTTAAAAAGATTTTTATAAAATTCGTCGCATGAATCAATTATTTAAAAACAATTTAACAAAGTTTTTTGCAAGAACTTAATTTTTCTATAAATAATAACATTTTTCACCGAAAATTCAATTATTTTAGAAAAATTTTAATAACATTTTTGAAAATTTTTAAAATTATTTTCATAAATTTTAAAATTCATCGCAGGATTTTAATTAATTTTGGATACAATATTTTAATTAAATTCCTCGAAAAATGTAATTATTCTTAAAATTTTTATAAATATTTGTTTGAAAACTTCAATTTTTTAAGAATTTCTTGATAAAATTCTTTAATAGAATTCAACTTTAACAAACATACAATTATTCAATTTATTGAATTTTTCTAGAATTTTCTAATAAAAATTGATTAAAAAAGGTAATTACTGAATAATCGATTTATTGTTTATGAAATTCATTGAATTATTGCAACGAACTTTATTATAATTTTTTCAAATTATTAAATTTTTTAAAGATAATTTACTACTTTTAAAAATAATTGAATTTTTGCAGAGGATTTTTATTAGGATTTTTGTAAATAATTAAATTTTTGTTGAAAAATTTCATGGTTACTTAAATTATAATAAAACATGAAGAAGGTTATCGCCTTCTTTATATTTTGTAATAATATTCTTATAAATTGTTGAGTTTCAAAAAGGTTTGAATTTGAATGTTCTGAAGAATTTTAATTCCTGTGGAAAAGTAATAATTAAGTACTTATTTAAAAATTTAGTTATTGATGTTTTTGAATAATTTTACAATTAATGAAATTTGTAACTAAATTGAATAGAACATTTTTTTGAGTATCTAATAATTTTTAGAGTGAATCAGAATATTTTTTATGGTCAGGAAAAAAGTGAGAATTTTGTCTGGAAATCAGGGAAAAGTCAGGGATAAATGAAATTAAATATTTTTGGCAACCCTGATGCGATTTTCATTAATTTATTGTTAATTTAAGTGTTGAATTTAATTGGTTCTCTCACAACCCTGGTTAAAATAACTAACTAATGTAGGCCATTTAAGGGGAATTTGATATTTTTAACTTATTATTTTTTTATTGTTTTATAAGCTTAAATTTAATTCAGCTCGGCCACAAAAGTGGCGATTTCAGATAGCAGATGACAGGGAATAAAAGTCAATCATTTGTTCGATTTATGTGAAAGTGGCGCCTATTTTCTCCCATGGCAAAAACAACGCATGGGATCAGCTATTATGTTTTGCACACGCGAGAAAATGGACGCCATTTTCATATGCTCTAACAAATGAGTGACTTTACTCCCTGTCGTCAGCTATCTAAAAGCGCCATTTTTGTGCATGTGTGATCAAAAATATTTTATGCCACTTGTTTTAACATATACATCTGTATGAAATTTGAGCCCTGTAGGTAAAATAGTTTAGCCGCTAGAGTTGGACACGATTTGGCTTCTGACGCTAAAGTATCGATAATAGGGTTCAGCACGAAAAAAATATTCACCTTGAACAACTACAAATTTCACTACATTAGAGAAATTTTTAGCTATTGCAAGGAATACTTTCGTTATTTCAACGAATACTTTTGCTATTTTAGCGAAAGTTATCGCTGTTCCAATTAAACGTTTTTTTCGTGAGTCGATACACTTACATGTTTTTAGGTAACAAATGGAATTATGTATAAAGTATTTATCCGATCAAGTTGAATTTTTTGTAGTTAATTCAGCTTCACTGGGAGAATATTCCTAACCTGTTTAAACAAATTTTGGTTACATGAGCTCATTTTCCTCTACGATACATGTATATAAAATTCTGAGAAAATATTTAGATGTATGTGTGCGTATGGCACAAAATATTGTGTATAAATTATATCAGATACCGAAAAAGAGGCTAATTTCGCTCAATTTTTCAAATCTTTTTTAATTAACTTCGGAAAACAATGAAAATAAACTTTGGCACTAAAAATACATAATCTCTAACCCTTTCTCTTCCCTATTATAAGCCGTTTTGTTGTGAGCGACTTTACCTTTAAATGAGGACAAATTCGCTTACCATTATTATTGTAGCAAAATATATTATAATTTGCTAAAATGAAACCAAATATTCTTTTGAATCAATAAAGAAAAAATCGGACAAGTGCGAGTTGCACTCGCACTAAGATCGAGGGTTCCGTACACAAATATTCAAACAAAATTTTTTAAAAATTATTTTAACAATTCTTTAAAAATTAAAAAAAATAAACAAAATGGTAATATACTGTTATAAGATTAGAATAAATATTTTTATTATTTTATTTTATTAATAAATTTTTATATTTCTCTGTAATTGTACTTATGTTCACCAATCAGGTTCGTTATAATTTTCCTGTAATCTACACTTAAAACTGAAGATCCCTGCCGAATTTCAGCTCACCAGGTTCAAATTTGTAGAAGTTAAAGGGGGGGGGGGACAGGGTTATTTTTGGCAATTTTTTCGAAAAAAATTTAATTTCTTTCCCTTCTATTTCGCAAATATGTAGGCCAATCGTGTTCGCTATATTTTTCCTGTAATCTGCACGTAAAACTGAAGATCCCTACCAAATTTCAGCTCACCAGGTTGAGATTTGTAAAAGTTAAGGGGGGGACAGGGTCATTTTTAGCAATTTTTTTGACAAAATTTAATTTCTTTCCCTTCTATTTCGCAAATATGTAGACTAATCGTTTTCGCTATAATTTTCCCATAATCTGCACTTAAAACTGAAGATCCCTGCTGAATTTCAGCTCACAAGGTTGAGATTTGTAGAAGTTAAGGGGGGGGACAGCCCATTTTTCGTGGCTGGGACGGACACACGAGTGATTTCATAAGGGTTCCGTCAGTACACCTACGGTGTACGGAACCCTAAAAATTAAGGAAAATGAATGAAATTTTTCAGGGAATGCTTATAGGTGATTTTGAACATTGGTTTATGTGTAGAGTAAAGCCAGAAAGTGCGCTTTTTACGGTTGCGCGCAAGGTCAAAAAATTCTATATCTCCAAAAGTTTCAGACCCTCCATCGATTTTTTTTTAAAGTACTCGTGAAATAACTGGGAATCGAATCATTATTATAAAAAAAATCTGCCAGCGCTTCGCGCGGGTGGCTCGCAGGTTTCAGCACGCCTCGGGGCGCGCGAATATCGGTCGTCGCGCTCCGACGATTGTTTTAGGCGTCGCGCTTCGAGCTACGTGTGTTGTTGCGCGCAAATAGCTCGCGATAGTCTGGGACTGTTGTTTATTATTTTCTTTCTTCTTCCTGTTTCCAATTATATGTTTCATAGAACATTTTTTTTCTTAAAGTGACTAAAACTTTAAAGATTTCATTCTCATCACAAGTTTTTGCTGATGATTGCGAGATTAACCACTTCACTGGCAGGGCGTTCCACGCGTCGAGGTCCAGACTGGCAAAAACACCGAAATGGCGTTCCTAAAAAATCTCTTTTTTTTATGAGTGTACACCACATTTAACTATTATAAGGCAATATTTCTATAGTTTAGACATCAGGGGACAAGATTATTACAATGAAAATTTTAGTTTTTTGTGATTTTCAACGTTTTTTCGAACGTTCAAATCGGCTACTTTTAATCATTTTCAACAAATGGCGTTCCACTTTCTTTCAATTTTTACACAATAAAACTTGTATTTTTTATTAAAAAAAAGATTTTTTTTGTCGTTTATACTCCTTCCCTATTGGCCTTACGCTCTCGACAAGAGTCCCTGCTGATACTTTTAAGGATTAAGCATAACCATTCTGCAAATATTAGCAATTTTATTTAACCTAATAATGCGCCTACAGTGCGTCTTTCGAAGATACACTGAAAGAATTTCGGTACATGTGCTGTGCTTCCTACTGCGCATGGTATGTGCTTTGAGTTCCGCTCATACCAAGTCTTCTTGTGCACATCCCATGTACAGAAGTCGAGACAACAGTTGTGTTATAGCAGACGATCAGGCGATGCGCATATGACATGTGCGCAGAAAGCACATCTTCATGTCTCGAAAATGCACAACACACGTGCATTATGAACGTACATCCCATGCCATGCAGTTTCGAGGCGTCCGCACAGCAGACGTGCGGAAATTCTTTCAGTGTAGGAGTACTCGCATTTGCCTGAACCACCCGTAATTGGGTTTTCTCGCCAGAGAAGAGGGGAACTGTAGAAAAACCTCTTCTGAGTACAACCGGTTTATCGACATTCTAGTTTCGGTGGTAGGCATCGGACAATAATCAACAATGCACACCGTCGCACCTAGACGTCAAACCTCCCGCTCGGAATATCTCACCTGTGGGAAAAAATCTCCGGCTGACGGAGGGCGCACCACCCGCAAAGCCGGAGCTCCAACCAACTGAGCTATTCCGTCGGTCTATTAAAAAAAGATATTTATATACAATATTATAATATAATAATATAACTGTTAATAATATATATATATATATATATATATATATATATATATAAATATAACATATATAAATAACTACTATTTATTATTATGAATGGTAATATTATACGTATGTGTTTTTGCCAGTCTGGGCCTCGGCGCGTAAAACGCCATTTGGAACGCCCTGCCAGTGAAGTGGTTAAGTAGACTTAAATGTATATTTTTGCTGTCGATGAGTAAAATTGTGAAATTATATTTAATTACTAACTCTTTTAGCAGAAACATGATTTGCTGAAGAAGCTATAATATTCTAAAAGTATTAGAATTCAGAGGAGACTAATGAATTCACTTCCTACTCTCTAAATCCAAGTTATTGCGAATTCGTTTACCAATTTAAATTAGAAACATTTTTTACTAATTTTTAGTAGTTTTTTACTAATTGCTAGTAGAAAATTACTAATACAATTAGTAGACCGTATTTTTTATTATTTTAAATTAGTAAATTATCTACTAACAATTAGTAAAAAAAAACAAATAAAAATTAGCACACTGAAAAAAAATTTATTTGATTCACATAATTCAAACTATTTGAAAAATATTTAATTGATTCAAATACTTTTTACTAGGATCAAAAAAATATGTGTTTCATTCAAATAACTTGAATTATTTGAATCACACTTATTTGAACCAAATAAATCGTATTTGATTCAATTAAATTAAATAATTAATTGAATTGAGTAGGGTCATTTGGGGTAAATGTAAACAGTAGATGTTTCTGCTAAATTTACAAATTTAAAAATAAGTTCGACGTCAATATTTTTACCTCAGCTCACCTACAAGTTGTTCTGAGTATTGCCAATATTTTATTTTTACAATTGGCAATGTCATAATGTAAGTTATCTTTTCATGCAAAAAAGATTGAAAATCAAAGTTTTACTGTTTCAGTATTTTGTCTCGCATTTTGTTACATCCCAGATACATTTTTGTTTTTGATAAGATTGTAAAGAATATGCTTTGTGTATCTGCAATGTAACAAAAAGCTAAAGGAATGCAATTATCTTATTTTGACATATAACACGCGTGTTAAAAAGACTTGAAAATCCGAAATTGAGATATAAGTAAAATTGAAACATTATACTCGCTGTATTGTCTCAATTTTAAAATAGAGAAAAACAAAGCAAGAGGTAGACAAATTGATAGAAATAGAGAGGAATGCGTTACATCGACATTGTGTCATACAAGCTCGAAGTCGCTCGCTATGACCTAATTGCGCAATCCAAGTTCTAGGAATCATGGCATGTAACTCGAGCTTCACTCTTTCCATATAAGAGGTAAAACTTGACCAAAATAGGAAGGAATGCGTTGCGTCGACATTGCGTCATGTAAGCTCGAACTCGCATGCTGTGACCTAATTGCGCAACCCAAGTTCTAGGAATCACTGCCTGTAACTCGAGCTTCGTTTTCCATATATGGGGTAAAGGTACTGAACCATTGTCGATAGATGTGATTCTTTCTCCGAAGCATAATTAAAAATAGATTTATAATGAAAAAGTATTATTCTTAAGAATTGACATATTTTACCCCCATAATTGTCTATAAATTCTCCCTCTTTTAATAATTTTAGAGTATATAAGGCGACGCTTTTTCAATCAGAATTGTCAAAAGTTCCGGTGCGGTTTTATAGACCAGTAGTCATTGTAGAGCGACCCTTCAGTTATACACAATTTTATTGTATTCTTTCCTTAATCGGCAATTGCGGTTTAGAATTGTACTCGATTATCGTGCAAGTCTATTTTGTTTTTCACTTAGAAACCAGTTTCTTCCCGTAAAAGGTGCAAGAAAAGCAAAATTGACACTTAGAATCAGTAATTTTAAAGTATTAACTGTCGTATTTTGCATGTCAAGTTCATTAATTGTAGTTTCTACCAATTCTTTCTTTAATCGGCAATTGCGGTTTAGAATTGTACTCGATTATTGTGCAAGTTGCTTTTCTCACACTTAGAAACAAGTTTCTTTCCATAATAGGTGCAAGTGACGATAAGTAACACTTAGAAGCGGTACTAGCTCTTGAACAAATGCAAAAGTTCTAAAGTTGTGAACGTTACACAAGTGTAACATAACAAACTTTCTCAGTTTCGTTCAACTGAAACAATATCTTGAAAACCAAACTTATACCGACCAGCGCTATAACCTTAAATCTACGACTAATCTGTAATTAAAAGTAAGTAACACTTATGTAACTAATTGTAATATTATTATTGAAATCATTAAATAAATGTATTAAAAGGGAATATTCTTTTGTTTTAACGCAAAACCCGTAGTTTTGACAAGTACAAACGATCCTACTTAAAAATAAAGGTCAAGCTTTACCAACTTGACCATAATCAGCCTACCATTCCTCCAAAATTCTTTAACCTAACTTTAAAACTTCGCCTTCCGCTCGGGATGTAACAGCTGATTTGGTGGCAGCGGTGGGATTCGTCACTTTTGTTAAACAATCATAATAATTCCTGTTATAAAGTATTAAATAAAAAAAAGAGAATTTTATTTATTTGACTCTTACAGATTATTAGGAGTATAAATCAGTCAATTTTCAAATTATTCTTTCTCTAACCGGCAATTCAGTCCGCGTTGTACTCGGTTATTGTGCAAGTTGTTAGTTTTAACACTTAGAATTGATAGTCTGCTCGCAGATTAGAGTTGTACTAAACACTATTCTTTCCTTACACTGGGTGCAAGTTAAACACTTACAACACTTAGAATAAAGAAAACTTAACTGACACTCTAACAACATTTTAATATAAAATCATTTTTCAAAGAAAATTATTACATTTTATTAATAAACAAATATACACTTCTCTTAATAAAGAACAAGCTGTATAAAATCGTTCTTACGCTGCTCGGCGAATTTCGATTTTACTAATGACATTTTACGCTGATCGGCGATTTTGTTATTAGGACAATTATCTTTATTAATCACTCAAGTCCTTGATTTTATCATCTTACGCTGATCGGCGAATTTGTTAAAATAAAGAACTTTGCAAATTTTATTAAGTTTAAGACATACTTTAGAGTTACTTTTACGCTGATCGGCGAACTTTAACCTTAAAAAAAGTCATTGCCTTATTCTTAAATACTATTCACAAAAACAATTACACTATTTTAAATTCAATACAAAAATTTATAATTAAAGACAAAATGTCTTTTCTTGCAGCTTAAGATCATGCAAAATAATAACGGGAAACCAAGAAATCGAGGAGGTAAAAGAAGTCAGAAACGTTTCCAAGAAAAACAAGTAGAGATCACTGATAAATTATTAAAAGTAGAAAAATTAACATCGCAACAAGAATTTTCTAAATTTTTCGACAATTTGTTAAATAGTACGGAACAATTATTAAATAAAGATAAAGAATTGTAAAATTAAATGACTAATTATTTTTCAATTCTTGATTATAACCAACACAATTATCCTTACGTTGAATTAATTTCAGGTTATTTCAATTCACATAGAGGTAACTTTTTAATAGATCATACTTTATCAATTAATTTAATTCAAGAATCAGCTATAGCGTCATTTGTTTATATCGAACGCAATAATTCAATCATAACTAGAGAAGGCGCAATTCGTACTATTGGGAGTACATTGATAGAATTTAGCGATTTTTCTTTGAGGTTTGAAGTTGATTCTTATCACTGCAATTCTGAAGTCATTGGTATTTTAGGAGCGCCATTTCTAGATCAGATTTTTGAAACTAGGTATTTTGAAAGAATAGCAATTATTTATGAAAGAGAAATTTGGAGACGCGAATTGTCAATTCAAAGACGAATAAGGCGTCGTGTAGCTAATTTCTTAAGAAATAATTTATTCACAAGATCCTCTATTATTCGTAGAATTTTTTCATGAGTGAATGCGTTAATGACGTTTCGTTTAATTTAAAAATTTATCCAAAAGTTCACATATCTTCTAAAAATTTAATAGAAAATAGAGGACTCTACTTAATCAATCCTGCTTTAGATATTAATTTAATAAACGAAGGTAAACTCACTCCAGACACAAAAATAAATAGATCGGAGAAGTATTCGATAAATTTTGGGTCTTTCATTACTTCAGGAACAACAAAAATAGTAATTGCTAATAAAGCAATAAAATTTAAAACTTTCATTAATTTAAATCAACCTGAGTTAACAGGTATATTAGGGTCTTTTTAAATCTTTTCTCAATACAGATCCTAGTGAATTCACATTCTAATTAACAAAAATCATATGTATTGTTTAATATTATTAACAACACTGTTTTTTGTAACTTTATTTTCAATAATTTGGTGGCTAAAAATTTGGTATATAACCAAAAATTTTATACCCAATAACTCGTCAAATATATTGATTTGAACGAATCTTAACTTATCAGGAGGAATAGGAGACTATAATTTTAAAAGAGGTAGTATCATTGTTCGTGCGACTAACACATCATTGATATAGATCACTTACGGCTATCGCACGCGGCGAACGTTCAGTAGTACTAATCAAGCATAATTCAGGCATAAGAGTCTCAAAAGTAAAACTCATCTCATAACGAATTAATGAACTCATATTTTCAGTTTTTATTAAAATATAGCGAATTGTATCCACAAGTATTGCTAAAATCTTCATTTTTCATACATAACGAAGGTCTATTTATAATAGATCCTTCCTTACCTATTAATATTATTAAAGAAGACAGAATAGACCCCTTTTTAGGTGTAAATCGTATAATAAAATACTTTTTAAGAGACGGTACTTTACGAACGCACGGAGAGACAAAAGTTTGCATTAATTATACGGTAGTAGAATTTCAAACAATAAATTGTAACGACAATTCAGATATTATTGGAGTTTTAGGACTCCCCTTTTCATTCGACATTATTAACGAATTATTTTAAATTAACATCAATATGACTCGTAAGAATAAACATCAAAAGGGTAATGATGACGATGATACGGAAGGAGCGAGTGGCGCGACCTTCACAACCACAATGAATAGATCCCTTCATGATACTATGGTAAATTCAATGGCAGAATGTTTTGCGTTACAACAAGGTATAATGAATATTCCTTTTTACGACGGTCATAATATGCCCGTAAAAGATTTTATAGAAGATATTTTAAATGCTGAATCTACTATTCCTAAACACTGCGAAGATCAGTATTTGAAATCTGTTCTTGCTAAATTAAAGGGTGCTGCTAGAAAAAGTACTCATGGTAAGTTTTTCGGAACCATTCAACAATTAATAGATCATTTAAAACAAAGATTTTCTACTCATAAATCATATGCATGGTATTTACAGGAAATATCCACAATTCGTATGAACAGAAATGAAAATGTTAGTGAGTTTTATGACAGACTGTCTCAATTATTAGCAGGAGCATATGCAACACTAGTTAGTTCATATGGAGCGCCTAGCGCTAATACCCAAATGCAACCCTTAAATTATTGTGCTTTAGAAGCGTTCATAAAAGGACTTCCAGACGCTATGGCGACTATAATAGAAGCCCGAAATCCTGAAAAACTCGACGATGCTTTCGAAATTGCGTTAAAATTCGAACAACGTCACGATAGTCATAAACCTGATTATAACGCTTATCATTATTCACGATATCAACCCCAAGATTATAGATATCGAGAAAGAAGTCCCAGTAATAGAGTACAATTTTCATATCCTAATGAACAAACGAGATATCGTTCTCAATCACCTACTCCTACAGGTATATTAAGAAATCCGTATCCATCATATGGTCCAAATAACGGTTTTCCGCCACAGTATCCTAATCACCCAAATTCGTTTTTCCCTAATGCTTATATGCCCTATACCTCTTATCCCTTTTACCCATATCCTCCTCCACCTCGTTCTCAGTCCCCACACTCTTTTGAAAAGAGTAATTTAAACTTAAACACGACTCGACGGACAGACGCGACGACGAGCGAGGATTACAAAGAGCGTCCAGTCAACGCGAGAATTCTTTCATTACAAAACATATCTTCCACGACAGAAACTCCAGAGAATCTCCATTAATAGTAATTAATTCTCCAAGTTTCCAAAAATTATCAGCAACCTTATTAATAGATACAGGAGCTGATGTGAACATAATTAAAGAAAATATAATATCTCCGGAACTGAGAATAATTCAGGAAGAAGCTATACACATAGCCGGTATTGTTCCTACCAAACTATTAACATTGGGAACCGTTCAGGTAGAAATAAAAACGAAGCAAATAACTTTCCAAGTAGTATCTACCAATTTCCCTATAGAATCTGATGGTATTCTTGGTCGAGAGTATCTACGTGAAGAAAAAGTTGAAATTTCTTTTTGGCATAATACCATTGTCACACACTCTGACCCTATAAAACCAATATTTTTCACAGATAAAGAATCAGTAGAAGCTAGAGAAGCATTAACAGAAAACAAAGCCAATAAAAAAAGAAGTGTAACTATTAAAGCCAGAACGGGACAAGTAATACCTATCGATGTTTTAAATCCTGAATTAAAGGAAGGATACTTACCCTTAATAAAAACCGACGAAGGATTATTATTAGGCGAAGGAGTAGTAACAAATCACGATGGAGTTTGTCATATTTACGCGATAAATATGACATCTGAAGACGCAGAAATTGATATACCACCTCAAGAGTTAATACCTTTTGAATTTTATAAATTACCAGGTGAAGACTCCTATGATTACTCTACAGAAGAGGAATACATATCATCATCAAACAGAGTTTCAGATATTTTAGAATATTTAAGACTAGATCATTTGAATAAAGAAGAAAAAGAACATGTAGAACAACTAGTTAGAGAATTTCCAGACAGTTTTCATCTTCCCGGAGAACAACTAACTCCTACACATATGGTTCAACACAAAATTCTTACAAATGATGAAATACCAATCCATACTAAACAATACAGATTTTCACCCTCCCAAAAAGAAGAAATTGATAAGGTCATCGATAGAATGACATTAGAAGGAGCCATAGGACCTTCCTGTTCGCCATATAACTCGCCATTACTTATAATTCCAAAAAAGATCGATGGAACTGGTAAGAAAAAGTGGAGAATAGTGATCGATTTTAGGGCACTGAATGAGAAGACAATTGGTGATTTTTATCCTCTGCCAAACATAATTAGCATACTGGACACCATTGGAGGCGCTCAATACTTCTCTGTATTTGACTTAGCCAGTGGATTTCATCAAATTGAACTAGATCCCATTGATAGACCAAAAACAGCATTTTCCACTACGCACGGACATTACGAATACATCAGAATGCCCATGGGATTAAAAAATTCACCATCAACGTTCCAAAGACTAATGGATCAAGTTTTATCAGGACTTCAAGGTGTTGAATTATTCGTATATTTAGATGACATCGTGGTTTATGCGAATGATTTAGAGGAACACGGCAAAAAGGTAAGACGATTACTACAACGATTGAAAGGTGCCAACCTTTCACTACAGCCTGAAAAATGCGAATTTCTCTTTAAAGAAGTAGCCTATTTAGGGCATATAATAAGTAGTGAAGGAGTGAAACCTAATCCTAAAACTATAGAGGCAGTCAAAAATTTTCCTAGACCTAAAACGCCACGTAATGTAAAGCAATTTCTAGGATTAGCGGGATATTATCGAAGATTCATTAAAGACTTTTCAGCAAAGGCAAAACCATTGTCTAATTTACTAAAAAAGGAAGTGAAATTCGAGTGGAAACAACAGCAAGAAGACAGTTTTAGAGAGCTAAGAGAAGCCTTGTGTACTAGTCCAATTTTACAATACCCCGACTATGAGAAACCGTTCACACTAACAACAGACGCATCAGATTTTGCTATAGGCGCAGTGCTGAGTCAAGAAAAGGACGGATTCGATCTTCCTATTGCGTATCTTTCTAGAGTATTGAATGCACCAGAAATAAACTATTCAACAACTGAAAAAGAATGTCTAGCTGTATTATACGCTGTACATCATTTTAGACCATACATCTATGGAAAAAAATTTACTCTAGTAAGCGACCATGAACCATTAAGATGGATCGACACAATAAAAGATCCAGGACAGCGATTAATCAGATGGAGATTAAAGTTAAGAGACTACGAGTATGAATTCCAACACAAATCAGGAAAGCTTAACACAAACGCAGATGCTCTTTCCAGAAATGTCAATGAAGAAATTACTAAAAATTCCCAAACGGAAATCGAGCAAAAACAAGTAAAAATTTTAATCAATAAAAAGGGTGACAAAGATACAAAGAAACCAATTAAACCACCTACAAAAATAATTGTAAATCCTCAGAAACCAAAATTACAACCTACAAAATCAATTTTAAAACCATCTACATCAAAACTTAATTTAAATCAAAGTACAATCGGATCAAGAGTATCACAAAGAAGAGCAACACAACCTAGAATAATAACTATAGATCAAGATTCAGACGAGGATATTACTGACGAAGATATAGAGATACCTAATCCTCCGATTCAAAAAACTAGTAGAAGTATGCTTCCAAGTTTGAAACTTCCACCAGCAGCAATAAGAAATATGCCTGGACCTAAAAGTGCACCTCCCGAACTGTTACCCAAAATTGTATATTTTCCAAGTCCAGAAAAAACAGTACTAACGGTAGAACCAGCAGCCAGTGAAAGTGAAGAAAGTTCTGACGAAGAAGAAAACAAAACTATGAATTTAAGCAGAAAGGAAATAGCTCAAGATTTAGGAAATTCTATATCACGTTTTGATCAATCCTTAAAACAACATGAAGACTGGCTTATAGAATCACCACAATCTCCTAGAGATTGGATTATACACTCAGATGGAAACAATGACGAATCAGTTCATAAAGCAGCTAATGAGTTAATTACCGGAGACCACTCAGAATTTTCACAAAAACTAGATTTTTAGTGGGATTATGCTAAAGGTGAATCTATGTGGCAGAAAAATCAAACAGAGAATTTTAATAATGAACAGTCAATTACAGAAACAATAGAACCAGAACAACTAATACATCAAACACCACAGAAAAACGAAATAGACAAAAACAAGATAAAAAATGTTACTTTCCGACCATCAACCTCAGAACCCAACACACCAGTAATTTTCAAAACTCCAAAAGCTATGTCAACACCTTATCACACTTCAATATATGAAACAGATGTCGACACAGATGATGAAGAAGAGGAAACCACAGATAATGAAGCAGAGGAAAGCAAAGAAGAAAATAAAGATGACGAAGAAGAGGAAGATGAAGAAGAATCCAAGAACAACAAAACACAAGGGAATAATTTTGACACTATAAACAGCATTCCTCC
Organism: Leptopilina drosophilae; assembly: GCA_032873175.1. Taxonomy (NCBI): domain Eukaryota; kingdom Metazoa; phylum Arthropoda; class Insecta; order Hymenoptera; family Figitidae; genus Leptopilina; species Leptopilina drosophilae. The sequence continues at coordinate 43,594,284 of CM065483.1, forward strand.
AAATTTTCCTCCGAATTATTCAAGAATATCAGAAAAATCTTCAAATATCACGAGTGACAGAGAAAATCTTACTTATCATCGAAATAATTATGTTTATTTTCTATCAGCCGATTGCGAGTTCACGACTCCAATAAGCCGATTACTCATTGACATCGCAGTAATAGATCCCGAAGAAATAAAAAATAAAAATCCTACGAAAGGACAAATTCTTGTAACCCCTAGAGGACGACATAACGTATATTCTTTAATAGTGAAAGACAATTACTATGATCCATTATCAAAAGAAGACATTAGTTTAGGAATGCAGAATTTAAAAATACTTCTTTCTAAGGAAAAGGTAAAAGAAATAAGAATTTCTCGACACGGAGACTTTACAGATGAACTGCTAAGAGGAGAACTAAGACAAATTATTGGATCAGTTTTCTATAATAGTAATATTAATATAACAATGTGTTATGGACAAGTATCTGTTCCCAAAGAAGAAAACAGAGAAGACATTATAAGTGAATTTCATAAAAGTAAAATAGCAGGACACAAAGGAATAGTGAAAACATATAGAAGAATTCGTGAAAAGTTTTGTTGGCCACGATTAAAAGAACAAGTGACAGAATTTGTAAGAAAATGTCCCACGTGCCAAACACAAAAATTAGTTAGAGCAAAAACTAGAGAACCTATGATTATAACTGACACACCCCTAGACGTTTTTGACAAAATTTCATTAGATACAGTAGGGAAGCTTCCTACAACCCCAGACGGAAATTGCCATATCCTTACTATGCAGGACCATTTGTCCAAATATTGTATAGCCGTTGCAATTCCAGATATTTCAGCAACTACCATTGCTCATGCTGTTGCAAAAGAATTGTTTTCAGTATATGGAGCCCCAAAAGTAATATTAACCGATAAAGGTACTTCATTCATTGGCAAATTGATGTCAAAACTATCCAAACTTTTCAAAGTTCAGCAAGTCACAACCTCTGGTTATAGGCCTCAAACAAATGGCGCTTTAGAACGAAGCCATGCTGTTTTAGCAGATTATATAAAACAATATTCTAAAGACTATGACGATTGGGACAAATTATTACCCTTTGCAATGTTTGCCTACAACACATCCGTGCATGAAGCCAATAATTTCACACCTTATGAGTTAGTTTTTGGAAAAACTGCTCGTTCTCCTAGTTCTTTTCCTCAGGAGGTTAAATTCGAAATCTACGGTTCCTACTTAACTGAACTTATTACCAAATTAATTGAAATAAGGGCACTAGCAGCTAAAAATCTATTAAATGCTAAATTAAAATCCAAAGAATGGTATGATAAATCTATCAAACCATTTCCAGGAAAAATAGGTGACAAAGCTTATGTCATGAAAGAGGGATTAAAAAGAAAGTTCGATCCTTATTATCACGGTCCATATAGAATTGTGGATATTCTAAATAAAAATAATGTTATTTTATTAAATGATGAAGGACACAGATTCCAAAAACATGTTGATAAATTAAAAATTGCTTACGAATAACAATAATAACATAATTTTAATTTTAGATGTCTGAATCTATCATTTTCTTCACACCACTACAAGGAGAATTAGTACCAGCTTTTACATTCCCAAAAGGAAACATTGATGATATATCATATCCTAAAGGAATACTTGAGGAACTATCCGCAGAATACAACCTAGATAAGCCCATTTATTTAATTGATAAAACTACTGGTCCAGACTTGAATAGACTATGGCAAGTGAAGTGCACAGTGACAGATAACAAAAACAATAATGTGTTCATTGCAACTGGGAATGAATGCAGAACGATCAGAGAATCAGAACATTCAGCAGCTAAGATAATTCTAAAAGAATTAAATAACACTTATTTCTTTAGTGAAGAAGAAAGACCCAAAAACCTAAAACGAAAAATTTATGTAATGTCCCACGACGAACCGTCAGTGTTAAAATTAAAACTTTTCAAATGGGAAAACTGTTGTGAATATTGCTATAGAAGGGGGCATACTAAAGAACAATGCTTTAGCGTAATCAGAAATAAGAAAATATTAAAAAAGGAAAATCCAACAACAAGCGCATCTGACGATTCAGACGAATTTTGGAATTTACCAGCTCCTACCCTACCATGGGACTAAAATAACGCGATATATTCCAATTAACAGTTATTTCAATAAAGCATGTATAAAATTTTTTTAATATATTAACTGTTAATAGGAAATTAAAAAGAAAAATATATATAATTATAAATAAATGAATAAATAAAGAAAATATAAATATATACATAAACAAATAATACATATATATATATATATATGTTCATCAAATGAAACTTATGGGGTCCAATTCATATATTCAATGGTAGATATCAGGTCTTCCTGAGACTAATCAGGTCGGACATACTAAGTTCTCTAGATTTAATGCTACATAGCAGGTTTGGACCTGATAAACTCTTGAATTTTAATTTTCATGATTTGCATAACAAAACCACAAAAGTATGTAGGAAAACATAAATATATAAATACCACAGCAGAATAAAACTTAAAAATTATCATAATTGTCAAATTTAACCAAAAATAAACTTTTATACAGGGTGTCCCAAAAGTAACTTGGACTTCACAATATTTAAACTATAATTTTAACAAAATCAATCATACAAAAGTCAGTTCTGAACAGAAAACACTTAATTCTTATCATTATTTAGAAAGATCACAAATATTTTTCGGATATTGATAATAAAAATTAGAAAACACAGAAATATTATAAAAACCTTAAAAGCTACAATTCATACATTAACAAAATAATTAATCAAATGGAGCATGTCAGGTTTTTAATTTTCATTTATGTATTTTATCATAATGATAACAGTTTAATTAAAATTTATACAAGAGAAGCTATTAATAGAAGAGTAATTTTTTTCTTATACTGCAGCGTTAAATAGAGGATTATAATAATTAGGGGCAACAGTGAACATAATCTAGAATTGCAATTTCTGTTTAAGGTCTATAGTATTACATAAAATATGTTACTTTAAAAATTTTCAAAACATAGAACAGTATAAATAATCTACATTGAGACCCAATAAACATCTATGTCTTATTCAAAGACACAACATATCTTCGAAGAACCTACAAAGATACGCAAAAAGTTATTAGTTTCTATACTTACGTGTAGCAGCGCTAAATAATATGATCCATTTAAAAAGATTACAATGGGGGTGTAAATATTTAACTTTTAATAAGCTAAAGATGTTACATAAAGAGAATTATTCACTTAAAATGTTACTAAAAATGTGAACTTGAACCTCTTATGTTGCCTTATAAACCTTTAAAAGACCCAACATCATAAGACCCACTAAACTACACAATAGATGTTATTGTTTTCTACATATATTTATCGCAGCGATAAGTAAAATATTCCATTGAAGTGATTTACAATGGAACTGTAAATATTAAACTTTTATTAAGTTTATGGTACCACATGAAGAGATTCATTTACTTTGAACGCTGCTAACTGTATAGTAACTTGGACCCCTTAAGTTGCCTTATAAACCTTTAAAAGACGCAACATGTTAAAAAAGACATATATTTATTTTTAAACTTTATACTTTTTTGCCTGAAGCGCAAAATTTCACCAGTGTGATATTAAACATAAGTATGCATTTTTATTTGAATATAAATTATAGGTAGTATAGAAATCTAATTACTAATTAGCAATGTTATACAGTTTTTTTAAATTGACACTTTATACTACTTTATATATCTTCATAAGACCCACTAAACTACCCAATAGATGTTATTGTTTTCTACATATATTTATCGCAGCGATAAGTAAAATATTCCATTGAAGTGATTTACAATGGAACTGTAAATATCAAACTTCTTTTAAGTTTATGGTACCACATGAAGAGATTCATTTACTTTGAACGCTGCTAACTGTATAGTAACTTGAACCTCTTATGTTGCCTTATAAACCTTTAAAGGACCCAACATGTCAAACAAGACATTTATTTATTTTTAAACTTTATACTTTTTTGCCTGAAGCTCAAAATTTTACCGGTGTAACATATCACATAAGAATGCATTTTTATTTGAATATAAATTATAGGTGGTATAGAAATCTAATTTCTAATTCGCAATGTTATACAGTTTTTTTAATGGACCCTTTATACTACATTATATATCTTCATAAGATCCACTAAACTACACAATAGATGTTATTGTTTTCGACATATATTTATCGCAGCGATAAGTAAAATATTCCATTGAAGTGATTTACAATGGAACTGTAAATATTAAACTTTTATTAAGTTTATGGTACCACATGAAGAGATTCATTTACTTTGAACGCTGCTTACTGTATAGAAACTTGGACCCCTTAAGTTGCCTTATAAACCTTTAAAAGACCCAACATGTTAAAAAAGACATATATTTATTTTTAAACTTTATACTTTTTTGCCTGAAGCGCAAAATTTCACCAGTGTGATATTAAACATAAGTATGCGTTTTTATTTGAATATAAATTATAGGTGGTATAGAAATCTAATTACTAATTAGCAATGTTATACAGTTTTTTTAAATTGACACTTTATACTACTTTATATAACTTCATAAGACCCACTAAACTACACAATAGATGTTATTGTTTTCTACATATATTTATCGCAGCGATAAGTAAAATATTCCATTGAAGTGATTTACAATGGAACTGTAAATATTAAACTTTTATAATGTTTATGGTACCATAGGAAGAGATTCATTTACTTGGAACGCTGCTAACTCTATACTAACTTGGACCTCTTAAGTTGCCTTATAAACCTTTAAAAGACCCAACATGTTAAACAAGACATATATTTATTTTTAAACTTTATACTTTTTTGCCTGAAGCGCAAAATTTCACCGGTGTGACATATCACATAAGAATGCATTTTTATTTCAATATAAATTATAGGTGGTATAGAAATCTAATTTCTAATTCGCAATGTTATACAGTTTTTTTAATGGACCCTTTATACTACTTTACATATCTTCGTAAGACCTACTAAGCAACACAATAGATGCTATTGTTTTCTACATGTATTTATTGCAGCGACAAGTAAAATATTCCATTGAAGTGATTTACAGTGGAATTATAAATATTGAACTTTTATTAAGTTTATCGTACCACATGAAGAGAATCATTTACTTGGAACGCTGCTAACTCTATACTAACTTGGACCTCTTAAGTTGCCTTATAAACATTTAAAAGACCCAACATGTTAAACAACACATATATTTATTTTTAAACTTTATACTTTTTTGCCTGAAGCGCAAAATTTCACCGGTGTGACATATCACATAAGAATGCATTTTTATTTCAATATAAATTATAGGTGGTATAGAAATCTAATTTCTAATTCGCAATGTTATACATTTTTTTTAATGGACCCTTTATACTACTTTACATATCTTCGTAAGACCTACTAAGCAACACAATAGATTCTATTGTTTTCTACATGTATTTATTGCAGCGACAAGTAAAATATTCCATTGAAGTGATGTACAGTGGAATTGTAAATATTGAACTTTTATTAAGTTTATGGTACCACATGAAGAGATTCATTTACTTGGAACGCTGCTAACTCAATACAAACATGGACCTCTTAAGTTGCCTTATAAACCTTTAAAAGACCCAACATGTTAAACAAGAAATATATTTATTTTTAAACTTTATACTTTTTTTGCCTGAACCGCAAAATTTCACCGGTGTGACATATCACATAAGAATGCATTTTTATTTCAATATAAATTATAGGTGGTATAGAAATCTAATTTCTAATTCGCAATGTTATACAGTTTTTTTAATGGACCCTTTATACTACTTTACATATCTTCGTAAGACCTACTAAGCAACACAATAGATGCTATTGTTTTCTACATGTATTTATTGCAGCGGCAAGTAAAATATTCCATTGAAGTGATTTACAGTGGAATTGTAAATATTGAACTTTTATTAAGTTTATGGTACCACATGAAGAGATTCATTTACTTGGAACGCTGCTAACTCTATACTAACTTGGACCTCTTAAGTTGCCTTATAAACCTTTAAAAGACCCAACATGTTAAACAACACATATATTTATTTTTAAACTTTATACTTTTTTGCCTGAAGCGCAAAATTTCACCGGTGTGACATATCACATAAGAATGCATTTTTATTTCAATATAAATTATAGGTGGTATAGAAATCTAATTTCTAATTCGCAATGTTATACAGTTTTTTTAATGGACCCTTTATACTACTTTACATATCTTCGTAAGACCTACTAAGCAACACAATAGATGCTATTGTTTTCTACATGTATTTATTGCAGCGACAAGTAAAATATTCCATTGAAGTGATTTACAGTGGAATTATAAATATTGAACTTTTATTAAGTTTATCGTACCACATGAAGAGAATCATTTACTTGGAACGCTGCTAACTCTATACTAACTTGGACCTCTTAAGTTGCCTTATAAACCTTTAAAAGACCCAACATGTTAAACAAGACATATATTTATTTTTAAACTTTATACTTTTTTGCCTGAAGCGCAAAATTTCACCGGTGTGACATATCACATAAGAATGCATTTTTATTTCAATATAAATTATAGGTGGTATAGAAATCTAATTTCTAATTCGCAATGTTATACAGTTTTTTTAATGGACCCTTTATACTACTTTACATATCTTCGTAAGACCTACTAAGCAACACAATAGATGCTATTGTTTTCTACATGTATTTATTGCAGCGACAAGTAAAATATTCCATTGAAGTGATTTACAGTGGAATTATAAATATTGAACTTTTATTAAGTTTATCGTACCACATGAAGAGAATCATTTACTTGGAACGCTGCTAACTCTATACTAACTTGGACCTCTTAAGTTGCCTTATAAACCTTTAAAAGACCCAACATGTTAAACAACACATATATTTATTTTTAAACTTTATACTTTTTTGCCTGAAGCGCAAAATTTCACCGGTGTGACATATCACATAAGAATGCATTTTTATTTCAATATAAATTATAGGTGGTATAGAAATCTAATTTCTAATTCGCAATGTTATACAGTTTTTTTAATGGACCCTTTATACTACTTTACATATCTTCGTAAGACCTACTAAGCAACACAATAGATGCTATTGTTTTCTACATGTATTTATTGCAGCGACAAGTAAAATATTCCATTGAAGTGATTTACAGTGGAATTGTAAATATTGAACTTTTATTAAGTTTATGGTACCACATGAAGAGATTCATTTACTTGGAACGCTGCTAACTCTATACTAACTTGGACCTCTTAAGTTGCCTTATAAACCTTTAAAAGACCCAACATGTTAAACAACACATATATTTATTTTTAAACTTTATACTTTTTTTGCCTGAAGCGCAAAATTTCACCGGTGTGACATATCACATAAGAATGCATTTTTATTTCAATATAAATTATAGGTGGTATAGAAATCTAATTTCTAATTCGCAATGTTATACAGTTTTTTTAATGGACCCTTTATACTACTTTACATATCTTCGTAAGACCTACTAAGCAACACAATAGATGCTATTGTTTTCTACATGTATTTATTGCAGCGACAAGTAAAATATTCCATTGAAGTGATTTACAGTGGAATTATAAATATTGAACTTTTATTAAGTTTATCGTACCACATGAAGTGTATAGTAACTTGGACCCCTTAAGTTGCCTTATAAACCTTTAAAAGACCCAACATGTTAAACAACACGTATATTTATTTTTAAACTTTATACTTTTTTGCCTGAAGCGTAAAATTTCACCGGTGTGACATATCACATGAGAATGCATTTTTATTTGAATATAAATTACACAGCCACACAAAAAAAAGTACCCGAGTTAAGGAATGAGACTACCCATTCCTTACGTATTTTGATGCGCTGAACACGAATCGGAAGTCTGTTTTGCTCCATCAGGTCTCAGTTTTGACATAACCTCAAAAAACCTGGCCGATTTTATGTGCCAAACAAACTTTTTTAAATAACGAGGGATTCGCTTGAATCTTGTTACTCAGGGGTTTTTGGGGTCGCTGATTACAAATTTCAAGTCATACTTTCAAAATTCAAAATGGCGGATCCAGTATGGCGGACAAATTTTTGAAAATTTTTTGGATTTATACGAAACTTGGTATCTGGGGGTTTTTGGGGTCGCTAATTATGAATTTCATGTCAAATTTTTATAATTCAAAATGACGGATCCAATATGGCGGACCATTTTTAGGGTTTCGTGGCCCATGGCCGAAAGCCTTATAGTTTCACTTTGGCGTCCGTCCGTCCGTCCGTCTGTCCGTCGTAATTTGAGCACTATAGATCCCAAATTTGGGGCACTATAGATCCCAAATCAGTCAGTCAGTCTGTCTTAACCACAATGGTTTATGATAACCAAAATAGGATTCGTAAATGCCTACAAAACTGAATAATTTCAGTATTGGATTGCAATTACAAAATGATAATCAAATGCAAATTTTAAATGAAGATACCATGGATTTAATCAACTGATTACTTGGTGGAGAATCAATTTATAGAAATTAATTGTACATTAATTAAACATCCATAGTTTTTCTTTTTAAATTTTTTTTTCTTTTTAAATGTCACGAAACCCTAGATGTAGGCGTTTTGCGCCTGCTTCTCTTCCAATTTTTTTAAATATTGAATTGAAAAAAAATTTTGAATTATAAAAATTTGATATAAAATTCGTAATCAGCGACCCCAAAAACCCCCAGATACCAAGTTTCGTAAAAATACAAAAATTTTTAAAAAATTTGTCCGCCATACTGGATCCGCCATTTTGAATTTTGAAAGTCTGACTTGAAATTTGTAATCAGCGACCTCAAAAACCCCCGAGTAACAAGATTCAAGCAAATCCATCGTTATTTAAAAAAGTTTGTTTGTCACATAAAATCCGCCATGTTTTTTGAGGTTATGTCAAAACTGAGATCAGATGACTTCAGATTCGTGTTCAGCGCATCAAAATACGTAAGGAATGGGTAGTCTCATTCCCCAACTCAGGTCCTTTTTTTTGTGTGGCTGTGTTATAGGTGGTATAGAATTCTGATTTCTAATTCGCAATGTTATGCAGTTTTTGAATGGACCGTTTATACTACTTTACATATCTTCGTAAGACCTACTAAGCAACACAATAGATGTTATTGTTTTCTACATGTATTTATTGGAACGATAAGTAAAACGAGGGGTTTTTCACTTTCGAATCATGTAGTTTTAATATTTGAAATCATACGAATAAAGAATGAATTCGGAAATGACAGTAATTTCGTATTAATAGTGTTAGTTAATGTAAATTATGCATGCGAGTAAAAATAAGAAACAAATCAGTCCTTTAAACAATAAATCAGAAGTGTAAGAACAAATAAGAAAGAATCAACAGGGTCATAATTACTTTAAAGAAAATAATGTCAGTTAACGTTGTTTAATGACACAGGACTGACAAGTTTTTGAATTAACAATGTGATACAATATTTAAATAAAATACAAAGTTTGTTTACTCGACAACTGGAACCATTCTCGACAATTGGTTCTTATAAGATTGTTCCAAATTTTTTGAATTTTTTTTTTGTTTAAGTTTGACGGCCCTGCATTTTCTAAAATATTACAAATAATGTCTATAAGTAATACTTATACTGTAAAGGACGTTTAAAATTAGCCTAAAATCATTAAAAAGCTCTCATTATTTTTTAAGTTATTCAAATTTTTGTAAAACATTGAAAAGTACGATTTTTTAAAAATATCTAAATAAAATATTGGCCAAATGACTTCTTAAAGATTTTATTTTTTAAAAGAACGGTGTTGAAAATAAATCAAAATTCAAAATGGCGGATGCCTTGCGTCTTATCTTCATTGATTGGATACAACTTACATCTTACCTTCAAAGGTCGGATGTATTGAATCTTATTTTCATAGATTTGCTTAAGCGCTTTGCTGGGGAGATTTCTTAGTTGTTTATGAACCCGATGTTAGTTTTCAAATATTCAAAATAGCTGATGCAATATGGCGGGCAATTTTTAAAAACAAATGGATTCGTTTTAATTTTATTACACATTTGATCAGCCATTTTGAATTTTGAAAAGTCAATATTATTTTCGTTATCAGCGACCCCAAAAAACCCCCAGAAACAATGTTTAAGCGAATTGTACCATTTTTTTAAAAACTCATCCGCCATATTGGATCCGCCATTTTGAATTTTGAAAAAACAATATTATATTCGTTATCAACGACCCCAAAAACCTCCGAGTAACAATTTTTAAGCGAATTTAAACGTTTTTTAAAAAAGTCATCCACAATATTGGATCCGCCATTTTGAATTTTGAAAAAACAATATTATATTCGTTATCAAAGACCCCACAAACCTCCGGATAACAATTTTTAAGCTAATTGAAACACTTTTTAAAAAAGTCATCCGCCATTTTGAATTTTGGGAAACTAACAGCAGATTCGTAATCAGCGACCCCAAAATCCCCCGAGTAACAATTTTCAAGACATTTTGATTTATTTTTTTTAGATGTTATTAATTTTAATAAATTATTGAAATTTATGTATTAGGGGTAGTTTTTCAACACTTTCCCTCCACTTTGCAACTTCTTAACTATCATTTTCGGCTTCAGAAGGGTTCAAAGTTGCGGAAACCACTATGCTGTTACAATTCCCTTATAGGGAAATTTTGGCCCTTTTTCAGCACCGGTCTTTTATCATCTTTCAAAAAATAAAGATAAAAAAAATTTAATTTTCATACATTTAATATTTTAAAATGATTTTAGTCAAACAAAAAATGGGTAGTCTCTCAAATTGACCGGTAGTAAATATTACTACATTATTATATACTGACGAATAACGCACCTTGTAGATACATATATAGTAGAATTCTGTAGTCTATGTATATGACGTTACATTAGTTATTTTAATGCAGAAATCGACTACAATCAGTAGGATTCAAATTAAATCATCTACTAATGTGAAAGTGATTCGTGAGTTAAATACCCCTCGAAGTAAAATATTCCACTTAAGTGATTTACAATGGAACTGTAAATATTAACCTTTTTTTAAGTTTATGGTACCACATGAATAGATTCATTTACTTGAAACGCTGATAACTGTATAGTAACTTGGACCCCTTAAGTTCCCTTATAAACCTTTAAAAGACCCAACATGTTAAACAAGACATATACTTATTTTTAAACTTTATACCTTTTTTGCCTGAAGCGCAAAATTTCACCAGTGTGATATTAAACATAAGTATGCATTTTCATTTGAATATAAATTATAGGTGGTATAGAAATCTAATTACTAATTAGCAATGTTATACAGTTTTTTTAAATGGACCCTTTATACTACTTTATATATCTTCATATGACCCACTAAACTACACAATAGATGTTATTGTTTTCTACATATATTTATCGCAGCGATAAGTAAAATATTCCATTGAAGTGATTTACAATGGAACTGTAAATATTAAACTTTTATTAAGTTTATGGTACCACATGAAGAGATTCATTTACTTGGGACGCTGCTAACTGTATAGTAACTTGGACCACTTAAGTTGCCTTATAAACCTTTAAAAGACCATACATGTTAAACAAGACATATATTTATTTTTAAACTTTATACTTTTTTGCCTGAAGCGTAAAATTTCACCGGTGTGACATATCACATAAGAATGCATTTTTATTTGAATATAAATTATAGGTGGTATAGAAATCTGATTTCTAATTCGCAATGTTATACAGTTTTTGAATGGACCCTTTATACTACTTTACATATCTTCGTAAGACCTACTAAGCAACACAACAGATGTTATGGTTTTCTACATGTATTTATTGGAACGATAAGTAAAACGAGGGGTCTTTCACTTTCGAATCATGTAGTTTTAATGTTTGACATCATACGAATAAAGATTGAATTCGGAAATGACAGTAATTTTGTATTAATAGTGTTAGTTAAAGTAAATAATGCATGCGAGTAAAAATAAGAAACAAATCAGTCCTTTAAACAATAAAATCAGAAGTGTAAGAACAAATAAGAAAGAATCAACAGGGTCATAATTACTTTAAAGAAAATAATGTCAGTTAACGTTGTTTAATGCCCAATAGTGCTTAATATTGTCGAAAAAGTCAAGTGTGGCGAATGTTGCCGAAGGTGTTTGAAGAGAGTCGAACGACTCCACGCGACGTGAACCACGTGTTTTCTTAAGCAAGTATAGATGTTATATTTCGATCAACACAGGACTGACATGTTTTTGAATTAACAATGTGATACAATATTTAAATAAAATACAAAGTTTGTTTACTCGACAACTGGAACCATTCTCGACAATTAGTTCTTATAAGATTGTTCCAAATTTTTTGAATTTTTTTTTGTTTAAGTTTGACGGCCCTGCATTTTCTAAAAAAATTACAAATAATGTCTATAAGTAATACTTATAGTGTAATAAAGGACGTTTACCAGTGTGATATTAAACATAAGTATGCATTTTCATTTGAATATAAATTATAGGTGGTATAGAAATCTAATTTCTAATTCGCAATGTTATACAATTTTTTTAATGGACCCTTTATACTACTTTATATATCTTCATAAGACCCACTAAGCTACACAATAGATGTTATTGTTTTCTACATATATTTATCGCAGCAACAAGTAAAATATTCCATTGAAGTGATTTACAGTGGAACTGTAAATAATTAACTTTTAATAACTTTATGATACCACATGAAGAGATTAATTTACTTGGAACGCTGCTAACTGTATACTAACTTGGACCCCTTAAGTTGCCTTATAAACCTTTAAAAGACCCAACATGCTAAACAAGACATATATTTAATTTTTAAACTTTATACCTTTGTTGCCTGAAGCGCAAAATTTCACCGGTGTGATATTAAACATAAGTATGCATTTTTATTTGAATATAAATTATAGGTAGTATAGAAATCCAATTACTAGTTAGCAATGTTATACAGTTTTTTTTAAATTGACACTTTATACTACTTTATATATCTTCATAAGACCCACTAAACAACACAATAGATGTTATTGTTTTCGACATATATTTATCGCAGCGATAAGTAAAATATTGCATTGAAGTGATTTACAGTGGAACTGTAAATAATTAACTTTTAATAACTTTATGATACCACATGAAGAGATTCATTTACTTTGAAAGCTGCTAAACTGTATAGTAAACTTGGACCCCTTAAGTTGCCTTATAAACCTTTAAAAGACCCATCATGTTAAAAAAGACATATATTTATTTTTAAACTTTATACTTTTTTGCCTGAAGCGCAAAATTTCACCAGTGTGATATTAAACATAAGTATGCATTTTTATTTGAAAATAAATTATAGGTAGTATAGAAATCTAATTACTAATTAGCAATGTTATACAGTTTTTTTAAATTGACACTTTATACTACTTTATATATCTTCATAAGACCCACTAAGCTACACAATAGATGTTATTGTTTTTCTACATGTATTTATCGCAGCGATAAGTAAAATGTCCCATTGAAGTTATTCAAAAAAATGAATTTTCTTGAAATTTTGGCATAATGTTGCTTAAAAAAAGAATCACTATTATTAGAAGTAGTTATCATTAGTAGAAGTGTAAGTTTGAAATTTCATTGAATTTGATAAAATATCTTTTGAGTTACGTAGTTTCAAAATGTAAACTTTTTGAATTTTTTTTCGATTTAATGTAAGGATAAGTATAAAATTTATCAAATTAAAAGTGTGAATAGTAATTTTTAAGGGTTTTTACGAGATACCAGCTGGTATTAAAAAGAAAATTGTTTTTTTTAATTTAACCTTGAAATTCAAGGTAAAATTTTTAATCTCAATGTATCTCAAAATCGATGTTTTTTATTTTTATCTAACCTATTCCAATGGAAAGCTGACCTTTTACCCTATACATCATGTGGAATCGAGAAAGGACCTTGAAAATTTTTCAATAAAATAATTATAAGTCATTACTTTTGTTATAAATTAATGATAAATTAATATTTTATTGAAAACTTTTTACGGTCCCACTCTGGTGTATTAGTGTGTGTATTAGTTTTTTTTGTTGTATTATATTTTTTTTTTCGAAAAAAATTCATTGTTCTTGGGTAGAATGAATACGCTCTATCAATAAAACAATTATAAATTAATGTAGATAGTCCAATTAAGCCCCTTTTATATCTGAAACTAATTAATATTTTTAATTATGGATTGAATAATTAAAATCTAAGTTTTTTTTAAAATCCAACGGTATAAAAGAACTCATTTTTCGTCAAAAATGTAGATAGTGATTTTAAAAAAACTTTTTTTTTTGCAAAAATTGAGAAAAATAAAATACATAGAGAAAAATTCTTGCTTTATTATTGCAATAGTCTATATTAATGTTCGGATACGTGAACACTTTTTGTAATTATTACGAAAACTATGTAATGTATTAAGAATTGAGTAGGAGAGGCGTTCCATGGCTGGAAGAACTTTTGATCTCAGATTTTGTTCATATTTAGTTAATTTGTTGTGTTTAAGAGGCTTTTCAAGTATATCTAAGAATTTTGTCAAATTTTAATTATTTTGCAAGATATTGTCAATTAAACTTTTTGGTCACTTTTTTCAGGAATTTTTATCTTGTAAACTATTGGTCTTAGAAAAAAAGTTTTTGATGAAAATTGAAGAAAATGTATTGAATTTTAATAATATTTTATTAAAAAATAATTTTTTAAACTTTTTGACTAATTTGTTTAAACAATTATTTTTTTAAACGTTATTTATTTTCATGAAAGGAATAACCAAATTTCATAAAAAAAATATTTTTATTAAAGCTTGAAATGTCTTTAAAACTTACCTCAACTTGTGGAAATGTGTTTTTTGATATTTTCGAAAAATTTAATTTTGAATTTTTGATTGCTCGCCTCAGGACATACTTATTGCGTCACTTTTTTAAAATAATTTTTATCTTGCAAACTATTGGTCCTAGAAAAAATGTTTTAGATAAAAATTAAAGAGAATGTAGTGAATTTTATTAATATTTTCTTAAAAAATAATTTTTTAAACTTTTCGACAAATTTGTTTAAACTCATGTTGAAATTTATTTTTTGGAATCTTGAATAGTTTAGAAGTATATGTTCAGAAAAGAAACTGTAAGCATTCACGCAGTGACTTGTTTTTAATTACAATCAGTCACATAAGCTTTGTGCTCACTTATATTTAGTTCGTTTTTATTCTAAATAAATTTGTAGTGAGTACATTCGACCTACAGAATAGTTAACCCTTTAACGCCGGGAAGGACACATATTTTACTCAACTTTTAGAGCCATCGTCCTTAACGATTTCGTAAGTTAAAAATTTGGTAGGTATCCATCCTTATAGAGTTTTTATCGCTCTTTTAGAATCTAAAGTTAAAATTTAAAAAAACTTTAATTTAAGAAAGTTGTGAGTATTTTTTCGACAAGAAAACCAAATTTTTTTACTTTTTTTGAAAAATTAATTTTTTTAGGTAGCAAGAAAGAATGCTTGCGTAAAAACTACAAATATCACGTCCGCAAAAACCAACCTTCAATATGGCGAAATATACGTTTAAAAATTTAAAAATGGCGGGTTCAATAGGGCGATAGAAGATATTTTTTGAAATAAACATTATAGTCTAGTATACGAATTTAAAAAAATTTGGATAATCTTGTCCCTTTCCATTTTGGGGTTTTTGAGGTTGCTGACTACGAATCTGATATTAGTTCTTCAAAATTCAAAATGGCGGATGCAACGATTTTTAAAAGTTACGATCGCCATATTGGATCCTCCATTTTGAATTTTGGAAAACTAATATCAGATTCGTAATCAGCGACGCCGAAAACCCCTGAGTAGGAGGTATCAAACATATTTTGTCAAATTTAAAAAATATATTCCGCCATTTTGGATCCGCCATTTTGAATTTTGAAAAACTAATATCAGATTCGTGATCAGCAACCGCAAAAACCCCCAAGTAACAAATTTCAAATGAATCTAACAATTTTTAGGGTTCCGTACACCTTCGGTGTACCGACGGAACCCTGTTGGTGAGACTCTTATGTCCGTAGCCAAATCGTGTCCCCCCCTAGCGGCTAAACTATTTGACCTAGAGAGCTCAAATTTGGTACAGATACGTATTTTCACATGTAGATTACAGGAAAAATATAGAGAATGTGATTGGAGGTGATGGCCATAGCGTTGTCAAGGAAATAACAAGATTTTTGGCCAAAAATGCACAAAAAGTGACCATTCCCCCCCCCCTTAACTTCTAAACTATTTAACAAGGAGGGCTAAAATTTGGCATACTGGTGTATTTTAACGCGAATATTACAGGAAAAATATAGAGAACTTGCTATGTAATAATGGCCATAGCGTTGTGAAGGAAAAACTAAAAAATTAAAAAAAAAATTTTTTTTTCTAATTTCCACATTATTTGATCTAATTAACTGAAAATGGGTTTTTTAGTATATTTTTACAGTCTGATCACAAAAAATATATAAAAAATTTTCTTTTAAAAAAATTAAAAAAATTTTTTTTTCTAATTTCTACATTATTTGATCTAATTAACTAAAAATGGGTTTATTAGTATATTTTTACAGTCTGATCGCAAAAAAATACTAAAAAATCTAAAAAAGTAAACAAATTTTTTTTCTAATTTCCACATTATTTGATCTAATTAACTAAAAATGGGTTTATTAGTATATTTTTACAATCTGACCACAAGAAATATATTAAAAAATCTAAAAAAAAATTTTAAGTAAAATTTAAAAAAAATTGGACAAGTGCGAGTTGAACTCGCACTGCAATGGCGGGTTCCGTACACAAATATTAAAACAATACTTGCAACATTTATCGGTAAATGGTAGAATTAAAATAAACAATTAAAAAAATATATTAAAATCATTTGATAAAAAACTATAATTAAAAAAAGTTAAAGTATTGTATATCTAATATTGTAAACAATAATAAGTAGAGGAACAAAATTCGCACAATTAGTTCCTCTACTTATTATTGTTTACAATATTAGATATACAATACTTTAACTTTTTTTATTTAATTTTACGATCGCCATATTCCATCCTCCATTCTGAATTTTGAAAAACTAATATCACATTCGTGATCAGCAACAGCAAAAACCCCCAAGTAACAAATTTCAAAAGAATCTAACGATTTTTTAATTTTACGATCGCCATATTGGATCTGCCATTTTGAATTTTGAAAAACTAATATGACATTCGTAATCAGCAACCTCAAAAACCCCTAAATACAAAGTGACAAGATTATCCAAATTTTTTTTTAAATTCGTACACTACACTTTGATGTTTATTTAAAAAAATGTCTTCTATCGCCATTTTGAAGCTGCAATTTTGAAATTTTTAAACGTACATTTCGCCATATTGAATGTTGGCTTTTGCGGACGCGATATTTGTAGTTTTTACGCATGCATTCTTACTTGCTATCTTTAGAAAATTCATTTTTTCAAAAAAAGTAAAAATTTTTCAGTTTTTTGTCGAAAAAATGTTCACAACTTTCTCAAATTAAAGTGCTTTTAAATTTGATCTTCAGATTCTGAAAGAGCGATAAAAACACTATAGGGATGGATACCTACCAAATTTTTAACTTACGAAATCGTTAAGATCGATGGCTGTAAAGGTTGAGTGGAATATGTGTCATTCCCGGCGTTAAAGGGTTAAAGAAGCGTTAAAGAAGCTACTTTATTCATTACAAAAAGTTGTCACATATCCGAACAGTAATGTTCGACTATTGTAATCATTAACAGATCATTTTTCTCCTTGTAGTAATGAGAAATTTTGTCATTTACTTTGCCCTTACTTTTTTTAAAATAAAAATTAATAAATATTCAAGGTTCATCCTCATTTTACGATCATATTTTAACCAAAAATTTTTAGTATTTATATTTTTGACAATTTGACAATTTTTTGTGGACTCCACAGCTTCGGTCGATTTAAACGACTTCTATGCTTGTTACTACTATATCAGTATATGTTTATTTATACTTTAAACAGTTTTTAAAAAAACAAAGAACAAAGATCTATTAATTATTGAAAAAATATTAAGCAGACAAATATGTACATTTGGCTTCTAGAAACGAATGTTCCTATATTTTTACTTGTAAAGCTTGCATTTATTTTTAAACATATTGTAATAAGTTCGTACATAAAAACTACACTTTTTCCCTTTGAAACCCCATCTCTATAATTCACAGTTTCTGAGACTTTCCATTTGCAACAATCGCACCTTGTCTCCTTTATTCGAAACGCTGCTAAAAAGAATTTTTTATATGACACTGATTTAATAAACTTAATCAAACTTTTAAATACATCCTTAAACTGTAGTTTCTGTCTCTAAAATATAGGGAACCAGTTAAATTTCCCTTTTTTAAGAAAAGGGAGAAATATTTATTTGTATTATATATTGCAAGATTTCTATATTCCAATTAAAGAGAAAAATACATATTTTCTATTTATAAATCGCACTTACCAAACTATATTGCAATTTTCTGACAATGTTGAGCTTTTCAAATAATTGAAAGTTATGTTCTGTATTTACATTTAAACCTTCTAAAGGCTTAAGCACAACTATAGTATGGTACGGGATATTTAAAGTCCTAAAGGCCTAAGCACAATAGATTTGCGATAGTCAAAGCAAAGCAATCATGATTTTCTGCTTTCGGTCGACGTATTCTGCTGAAATAGGATCACACCCTCACATACATTTTGAGATTAGGAGGCTCATATCCCGCTTTCGTCTTTCTAACCCGACTCACCTGTGCTTAGGTCATAGGGCGCGATCCCATGTGAGCAGAATACGTCGACCGAAAGCAATAAATCATGAGAGTGAAAGGAACAATAATATCTACCTATTTCTTTTGCACTCATGATTTTCTGCTTTCGGTCAACGTATGCTGCTCACGTGGGATCGCACCCTTAAACTACTTCATAAGGGAGCATTTACACATTCTGTAAAAATTGTCCAGAACGGAATATTTATATTAGAGTAAGAGAGTCTGTAGTCTACAGTCTGTCTCTCTTACTCCAATGAACAATTTTCCGTTCTGGAAATTTTTACTAAAGGTGTAAATGCTCCCTAAGTATAATAAATGTAGAAATAAAAAAATTGTCAGCGACATTCCATACATTTTCTGTGCGAAGTTATGTTTCCCTGACAGAAAGAGAAAAGTATTATTCTTCCGTACCATTTATTTTATTGTCAAATAATGCTTGTTTAGTGATTAGAATATTTCAGTTTATCGATCTTTGCGAGTTCAAGATGTAACATCAGGTAAGTCCAACGCAGAATGAACACGAACACGAAACATGGCATTGAAAAAAGGACACATACACTTTTTTGGCATTTTCTTTTGCATGTCCTGTTCCCGTATCCATAATCATTTATCTTATCTTTGGCCCAGAGCTGGAGGGACTACAAGCAGACAAACAGAGATAGGTACGTAATATGCGTCACCTAAATTACATAAGTATTTTACGTATATTACGTATGTAAATTACCTCAAAACTTTCAAACACAAACAATATCTATCAAACAATATCTACCTATCTTTTTTGCACTAATGATTTTTTGCTTTCTGTCGACGTATTCTGCTCACATGGGATCGCACCCTTAGGCTGCAGTCCTACAACTGCTTCGAGAACGCACTACATGAGTTAGAAAAAGGTAGAGATATATTTGCGTTCTTTTCTAGCTCATGCGCAATCGTAAACATGAGTAAGAGAAAAAAAAACATTATTATGTTTATGCCCTTTTCACTTATTCTCATGATTGCCATTTCGATTATGTCCAAATGGAATATACAGTTTTAAAGAAGCGATTGAGAACTTAGCTCTGCATGAATTAGTACTAACATAATTATTTTAAATTCTTGTAAATGATTAATAAAAAGACAAAGCATGTTCGGGTCAAGAATATTCTCATACTTGAGATAATCTCTCCGAGCACTTAGGGAGCATTTACACCTTCTGTAAAAATTGTCCAGAACGGAAAATATATATTAGTGTTAGAGAAAATGAAAATAAAAAACCGCATCGGATAACGCTGTCATGGAAATGTACCTTTATTTTTGACAATGGTATATACAACTGAGATGACCATGATTTGGGGGTTCTAATGCCCTAACAAGAAACTGGAATATAATTCGATGCATCTACTGTCTTAAGACAGTGTGACCGATGGATAGACACGTTAAGATAGATAAAATATCTAATTCGATAATTTTTTATATTACTTTAACGTCTAATTTAATGCTTAAAAATATTTTTTGTAATTGTTTATGATCCTTTTGTTTAGTGAATGTATTTTAATTAAGGCCTATTTTTGTTATATATACTTTGTATATACATTCTTGGATTCTATGATCTAGCCGCTTAATTGTTTTTAGCCTGTGACTTTTGTTTTGGAGTTTTATAAATTAGCGTTAACGAACATTTGCCGTACATTAAAAAAAATATAAATGTGACAATTAAAACTGTTGTGAATAAAATAAATCTGTATAAAATGTAATAAACCTTCTAAGAATCTTCTGTGTACAATCTAAAAAAATGATATAAAATTTTAATTCTTTTAAATTTTTTACCACCAAATATTTTACATCAACAATTAAAGAACACAGTATAAATAACATTTGACAAACAATTTTTTAGATATAATAATAAAAATATAAATAATTTTTTGACTGTTCCACCTCAACTGGAAATATCCAATCTTAAATTTAAACTTATGTATAAATTTAGTATATAAATATGTAAATGAGTGATAATTTTCTTTATGAATTATAAGATTTTAGTATCTGCAAACTTAAATTTACTTAAAAATGACACGTTTTTATGTCATCACAATGTAAATTAGTTTTAGAAAAATTAATTAAAAGCGTTAGGACAGCTACAATAAATAATTTCCTTTTACTAATTACATTAGATTGTAAGCAAAAATTATATTGAATATTTTTAAAATATCCTAAACACCCTCTTTTAAATTTTGTAATATAACACGTACGTAGAAACGTTTCCGGGATTTCTACGGATAGAGTTCGCAAAAATTTTCTTTTGTGACTGCGGACAATGTTGAGTAGAGATTTCCAAAATAAAATTTATGAAACTTTGTCCTTATTTTAATATTTGTTTTATTTTTCACTTTTAATATTTTGTTAACATTTTTATTTTTACTCCTGCTAGAAGATTATTTCTGTAAATTTCACTTTAATTCAACCCCAGAAATTTATATATAAAAAGTTTATCTGATATAAAAAATTAAATTCTAACAAGTCAGAAAGTAACTACAATCACATTATTCAGGTCAGTTGTGAGCAATTTTTACATGGAATCACATTTTCAGAAATTTGACAAAAAATCGCACAAATGTTTGGTAGTAAACGTTTCACATCCTGGTATTGTATATTTATAATTTTACGTTGATTTTTCTAAAGAAGATATCAATTACTAACCTGGAAATCTGGAAATAAAGTGAAGCTGAACAGCAGAAAAGTTTCATACAATTTCTTGCAATTCATAGTTTTTTTAGATTTACCATAAACCAATTAACGAACATTACCGTTTAAAAAGAAGGTTTTGAAAAAATTAAGTTATTGTTGTATTTCGGTATTAAATTTAAGTTGAGTTTTATTTAATGCTTTTAATTTATAAAAACACATCGCTTTATCTATATTTATCAACATTTTATATTATGGACCCACAGGGTTTTGCTCATTTCAAATTCAATGGCTTTTCACAGGCTTTCCAGGTTAAAAAACGAAAGTTTTTCAGGTTTCTATAATTAAATATATATTAGAAAATAAAAACTTTAAATGAGTTTAAAAAAGTCCATTAAACATTTAAAAAAAATTAAATCTACCCAATTTTCAGTTAAAAGTATGATAAATTCAAACTTTAAAAATTATAAATTAAAACGTTTTTAAAAATTCAATTAATTTTTATTTTAAATTAGTAAATTTTACTATTAGAAACCATTTTTACTAATTCAAATTTAGAGAGTTTAATATTCAATTATTATCTAAACTTGTAACCAGGGACCGTCACGGAATCAAAACAAAATTAAAAAATACTTTTGTTTTGATTCGAATGTGGGTATCAAAATCAAAATTCCACTCTTTTTAGTTATGATGCCAATATCAAATTCAAAATTCCACTCTATTTAGTTCTGATTCCAATATCAAAATCAAAATTCCACTCTATTTCGTTTTGGTTCCAATATCAAAATCAAAAATCAATTCTATTTAGTTTTGATTCCAATATCAGAATCAAAATTTTTTTTATTTTAATTTCGATAAAATACTACTGGGCATGTATAAGTCTCATTGATCCTAAATTTTGTAGCAAATGTCAAATATATCAAAATATAATATCGTTTTTACATACGAAATCTGAACTAGAATTCGAATCGACTTCTGCTTCTATAAGAAAACCGAGTTGCAGTATTACAGTATCAGAATCAAAATAGGAAGTAAATTTTGTTTCGTTACAGTATCAGAATCAAAATAGGAATTGAATTTTGTTTCGTTACAGTATCGGAATCAAAATAGAAAGTAAATTTTGTTTCGTTACAGTATCAAAATCAAAATAGGAAGTAAATTTTGTTTCGTTACAGAATCAAAATCAAAATACATTAATCATTTCGTTTTGTTTTGGAATACAGTAACGAAATCAAAATTTGATTTCCGTGACGGTTCGTGCTTTTAACTGAAATTCATATTTAAATCAATTTTTATTAGAAAATTCGACGAGAATTCAATTATTTAAATTTAAAAATAAGTAATTTATTGAATAATTGAATGTTTATTGAAATTGATCTAACATAAAGAATTTTATCAACAAGTTTTAAAATAATTAAAATTCGAATTTTAATAAAATATTTAAAAATAATTTCATTTTTCGAGAAAGTATATTGAAATTGTATTGAAAATAATTGTATCTCTGTTAAAGATTTGATTAAATTGAGAATTTTTTTGAAAATAATTGGAATTTTGCAAAGAATTGTATTAATGTTTTTGTAAATATTTGAATTTTAAAGAAGAATTTTATTGTTTATAAGGATAATTAAAATGTTGAAAAGAATTTTTTTTGACCATAATTGGATTTTTCATAAAAATTTTATTACTTTTAAAAATAATTGAATTTTTGAGACTAATTTTAATATTTCTTTTTAAATAATAGAATCCGATTGTGAAATTTTATTGACATAGTTGATATTTAAAATTAATTAAATTTATACGAAGAATGAATTTTGAATTTTGATAAAATTGATGAATTTTAATAAAAATTTTAAGAATAATCACATTTTTCGAGAAATTCTATTAAAATTGTATTGAAAATAAATGAAATTTTGTGATGAGTTTTATTATTTATGATGAAAATAATTAAAATCCTATAAAGAAATTTATTATTCATGAAAATCATTTAATCTTTGTAAACATTTTATCACTTATGAAAATAATTCAATTATTAGGAAAAAGTTTATAAAAAATTTGTAAATAATAGAATTGCTTTAAAATTTTTATTGTTTAATTAATTCATTGAAAATTAAAATTGAATATTTAAGTAAAATTATATTTCAAGAATAAGCACAATAACTTTAGAAAACAATAGTTCTCCAGGATTTAGCGATCAAAATTCCATGACTTTTCCAGTTTTTTTAAGGTCTATAAAATTTCATGACATTTCCAGGTTTTCCAAAATTGCGTGGCAACCCTGGACCCATTAAATTGGCTTATTATAGATTTGATAAGAACTCAATAAGCTACAAAATATATATATATTTCATTCCATATTTTCCAAAGAGAGGAATTGAAAAAAAATATCTTAAAAATAAATTTTCAATAAATAAAAGCTTTATTTTCAGATAAGTAAGCAATTATGAAGCAAAATTTATATAAATATATTTATATAATACAAAATTTCAGAATTTACATGTAGGAAGGCTCTTATCATTTTTGTGTTTGGTACCCATTAAGTTGCCTTACATACGTAAAAACCTAATATGCTTCAAAATATCATCGCAAAAATACATATAAGAATAATTTTATAATATTTTTTTAACATCCATGTGACAGTATTGTAATATTATGAGGGCATCTCTATGACACAACTGCAACATAACATAATATTAACATGTAATATCGCTTTTTGTAATAATACCTTGGGTCAGAAATTTTAATATTGCTGTAGTGTAACTGTAATGTTACCTTGCAATATCACCAACATTACATATAACACTAAGGTTTTAAACAATTATTTAATAATAATCTATTGAAATTTATTTTTTTAAATGAAAGAGTTGTTTTCAATTATCATTCTCAAATTTTTATTCTTTCCTTCTTGTAAATGCAATAATATTCATTTTTATTGCCGCGAATAAACTTATTAAAAAAGATCAATTAATGAAATGGTTATGTATTTTATAATCAAGTTTTTTAAATGTAAATAATTTTAATTCGAGAAACTGTATTTCTATTTTTAATTAGTACGCAAATTATTATCACAAATTCTATCTGAAGTGCTCGCAAAATGTTAAATTTTTTAAAGTACTACAAAAGCATTGTAACTTCGAAAATATTAATGTTAAATTTTTACGAACAAAAATTAGTATATATTTTTTTCTTTTTATAACTGAAAACTTTTTAAATTTTTTCACTTATGTTAGAAATAAAGTCAAAATTTCGGCTAGCAATCAAGGTCTACATGAAATTGAGTGTCGCTTAGGAAATCGTTTTTCATTTTTATGAGACCCACTATGTTGCCATAGCTATCAGCTGAAAACCCTACAAGCTGCATATAATATGTATTCGTTTTTCTCTCTTTTATTTATTTTCAAATAAACAATGTGATATAAAAGTAAAAGCCACCTTCATTCAAATCTCTTATTATTTATGTAAGACTAAAAAGCTTAAAATCTTAAAAAATCTAATCACATGGCACAAATAAAAATTCCCGACCTATGGACTTTAGTCTACACTTACTATATGTTTATGAGAGCTCCAAAACCGAATTCACGATCTATTTAAATAACATGCCATAAAAACCGAATAAACTATAGAAGTTACGTTTACTACTTATTTTTATTTCCTGATTTGTCGTTAAATTAAATATTTTCTTTTAAAAAAATTTGACAAAACAGTAAAACTATTTTTAAAGTAGTGAACTATTTTAATTGTAGTTAAGTGTTTACGTAAGGAAGCTTTCGTCATTTTCTTAAACGCGATTTATTAATTTCACTTATATGATATATAAAGACCCCACAAGGTGCAAAACGTATATTAACATTCTTTTAATTCATTATAAATGAAATAAAATGTTACATAAAACATGTACTTAATATTACATAAAACATTTCATTAACTTGGTTATTGTTGCTATCTTATGTAATGAAACTTAAGTATACGTTAATAAACTATTTAAAAAAGATTAGTTTTTAATTTGAAAAGTCGTAACCAATTTCCATCTTTTAATACACCACTGAACATTTATTTATTTCTTTAAATTCCGTCTTATTGTTTGATTAAATGTTATTTTCAAATTATTAATGCTTAGCGATACATTTTTTCTTTCTAGTGAACGCAGCAGCTTTTATATATTTTTAGACAGAGATTTTTAAATTACTATCTTTTTTGCTTTCTTTTTGCGTTGTTGATTATTTATCCAAGATTTTACTTGCGCCACTGTACGATTTTTAAGCGCTGGATTTTCTTTCTTGCAATTTTGCACTTCCTTTATAGACGGTCCTGTTGTCAACTTCTCATCTAGAAATTGTTGGAATGTTTTTTTGACGACATCTTGTTCTTCTTTACTCCAAGATTTTCTTTGTGTCTTCCCATAAGGCGATGCTGAAAATAATTAGAAGAAATTAATTAAGTACAATTATTGAAACTCAATATTTAAAAATAAAGTATTCCATTTCAAAGATCAAACAGTGTTTTTTATAAATAAATATAATATAATAATATAATACTATATACCTATAATATTATCCTACTTAACATAGTTATCATAAATTCTACTTTACTATAGAACCTTTGTAGTAAATTTTTATTGTATTTAACAGTGTTTTTGACAATCATAAAAATAAATTCAGATGAATAACTTGATTTATATACTTACTCGAACGCTTTTTTCTCTTCATAGGTTGACTTGAACACGGAGCTAAAATAATAATAAACGTTTCTTTAAAATAACTTAATATAACAATTAAATTAAATATTAGAACAAATTATTTTAAAACTTTACTGTTATGAATGATGAATTAAAGTTTATTTCAAAGTATGTTTATTATTTGTAATAATTCATAACTCCCTATTTATTATATTATTAAAAAATAGACATAAAAGCTATTTAGAAATGTAAAATTAGGATATGAATTAAATTATTTGGAATTCGTGAAAGTGCAAATGGTTAATTTTTTTATGGGTCACCATCTTATTTAAAAAAATATAAGTGTTTGAAAATAATTAGTTTAAACTCTTTAACTCACATGGATTTATTTCATCGTTTTCCAAATCATCATTTTCCAAATCTTCTGGAATAACACTTCGCTGAGATCCTATAATAAATAAAAGCTTTATCATTTCACATTTTATAAAACTTCTTTTTCAATAACTTTTTAACTGTTGTTTGTAGAATAAAATTGTTATTGTATGAAACAAAAAATTAAGTACAGATTTGTCGTCTGATACTAAAAATAATAAAAAAAAACAGAAAATTATTTAAAACACTTTCAAATTATGTGTATCTGACGGAAAAAGATACTTACGTTTTCGTTTCTTTAATCCAGTATCTGGATATTCTCGGATAGCTGTTACTGGTAAAGTTGCTGCAAAATTCGTGACCAATTAGTACTTAAAAGCAAATATTTATTTAAATATACTAATTCGAATAATAAAAAAAATTTAATTATATTTTTTAAAATATTCAACGTAACTAAATGCTGTCTAGACAACTTCAAAAAATGAATTTAAATTTACAATGCGTATTAAAATAATAATATTAAAATTTAATAACTTACAAGAAGCTTGTCGAATATTGGAAGCTGCTTCCAGCAAACCCGAAAGATTAACTATGTGTAAACTTGGAACTGGCTGACGATAATGAGATTTGTGTATTTCTTTGCTGTGACCTAAATGGTTTGCCAAATTTTCTACTTCCAATTCCTTTAATCCGAGAGTAAGGCATTTTGTTGCGATATGTTTACGAAGATGTGTTGCAGTCAAAAGCGATGGGTCTTCTGCTCCACAGGCTGCTGCATACTGTCTCATTAGCGTACATGCATTTAGATGTCCAACCTTCGATTCTTTATTTTTTGAATCCACAAAAACGTAACTATTTAACTTATTTATTAAAGCACTTTCTCGCCTCTTGTTTAGAAGCATGATGCAGTCTACAATAGAAATTGGTACTAAAGTAGGTACAATTCTACCTTTTTTCCCTCTGATTAAAAGGTGTCTGTAATTGTTTACTGCTTTTTTATCCTGAGCAGATAGTGACTCATATAAATCTTTGTGAGCTTTGACGTCAATAGCACTTCGACTTTCAAATTCTTCTAAACATAATCGTTCAAGTTCACCTGGTCGGCGTCGATTCAAAATGAGAAGTGTAATGAGGGTTGTTTTGGCTAATTCATCTCGACAATCATCAGAATAACTCGCTTTTAAATTAGTATAGGCACAGTTCCGCTTTTCTTCGACAAAATCATAAAGCAACTTGATATCTGCATCTGCTGGCAACCTAACTTTCTTTTGACATGTTTTTTGAATTTGATTTTCATTTACTGTTCTACTTATTCGATTCGAAAATTCATCAGCATGCAATTTTAAATAATTCTCAGCGTTTTGTTGACCTTCCTTATCCTTTTTTCGAATGCACAAACTTATTAAGCGTCTTCCAATTACTTTTAAAAGTGTACCCATTTGCGATGCATTAGCAGGAGTTTCATAAACATCCTTTTCATTGTCATATTTTCCAATAACATTAATTGCCTCGATAGAATCATCATAAAATTGAGGATCAAAAACTGATTTTAAATCAGAAATATCTTTATTTATTTCTTTAATTGCCAGTAAAAATCGCGCAGATAATCGAAGACGAGCTCTAACCATATTTTGTTCTTGGGATTTTTTGTATTTAGAAGTTAGATCATTAGCATATGCGACAAGCAGTTCATCCTGACGAATAACTTGCCCAACTTCATCACCACGTAATACAGCGACTTCTTTTCGAGTTCTAATAGTAGCATTCGCCAATATTCTATCTGCTGCCAATCTTCCAGCCGCTTGAGCATTTCTTTTTTTATTATCCTTTTGACTACAGATGCGAAAATGCCTTCGTAAACCTTTCTTTGAAAAGGTATCTTTACACACCGCACAAACAGTATAATCCTTAGCCACATTGACACTACTTTTTCGGCAACGCTTTGTTACAATAAGTTTCTCCTAGATTAGCTTCCCGTGATTTATTAAATTTTGCATTTCCATCGGTTCTTAAAGATTTTAAAAGCGACACTTTCTCTTCGCTTCTATCTTCGAAAGCCATCAGTTCTTTTACTCGTTTCTCATTTTTGTGTATTCTTTGAAGGTGCTTTGATAATTGTGTACATTTTTTAAGACAATAGAAACAAGCATTCTCTCGCCTTTTCTCATCGCAATATGAGACGTACATATTTCTATCATCACATGCAGATTCACCTTCTTTTAATGAAATGTCGGAAATATTAAATTTTCTCTTATTAAAGTCATCAACGGAATTTTCGGAACATCTAGAGATGTTTTGGGTTGCATCAGATTCAGGGTTATAATCTGGATCATTGTTATCAAATGATTTCGACTCATCAATCACAGAACCTAGAAAAAATAATAAACTTAAACGAAAAATAAAAATTGACTGTAATAGCAACTAGGAAATAATTTAGTAGGATTAGTCTAGTTACTTTTATCTGAGAATTGTTGTGACCATAATTAAAAAAATATAATTTTTGAATATGTTAAAATTCGATTAGTTTCCTTCTCAATTAACTACAATAATATATTGTAATAATAGTTTTACAAAAGTGTATAATTAAAGATTACGGAATAAAATTGAGAAATTACAATTTATAATTATTTATATCATTTATTTAAATAAAATTAACAACATTATATTGTAGCCAATAAATATGAAAAGTCATCAGTTTTCACATATTTAAAAAAGAAACTCAATCAATTGGCCAAATACCATTATTATTAAATATTTCTTACTTTCTGCTGTTCTGTTAGCGTCTAAACTTGGATTTTCTGTTTCGCGATTATCATCTGATTCATATCCATCACAATTTTTACTTTCTGCAGTCCTGTTAGCATTTAAATTTTGATTTACAAATTCACCAGATTCGTAATCATCTGATTTGCAATCTTCTAATTCGTATTCATCTGATTCATAATCATCTGATTCGTAATCATCATCGGAATTAAATTTGTATTCGGAAACACTATCGTCGGCTCTGTTACTGATATCATCTAGAAGTCGAAGAAATAACAAATTTATTTAAGATATATTTTTTTGTTTGTTAGACCGTATAATTAATTTAAACATTTGTCCAATATTTGGATAATGTATTTATAAAATTATTCATCCCCTGATGAGGAACAAACGTTTCTGTATCTCTTATTGCAAATTTGGTATCAGTTTTTAAAATTCAAAATGACAGATCAAATATCACAAAGGAATTTTTTATATACAAAATTGAAAACCAAAATGTTTCAATTGGTATATATGTGATATTTTTAATAAAATTTTCCAAACACGATTCTATATGCCATTAATTATAGAAAGAAAAAATTATACTACGATAAAATTTCGTTTTTTGTACAAATTTTTTATAAAATAATTGTTTCATTGACAATTATATCATAAGGTGTCATCTACAATTGTGATAATATTGACAAAGTCTCTTTATATAGACGTACACATATAATGATAATCAAAAGTATTTTTCAATACTAGCTTACACCACTTCAAAAAGCAACGGAAACAGGTAAGTATTTCAGAAGTTTACCGATTCTAATAAATTTAAAAAAACAACTTGGCAGAGTAAAACGGGGTGAGGCTGCCTATTGCTTTTTATTTCTGCATAATTTTTTCAAATCGTGCGCTATTAATAATGTAGACTGTTTATTGTAGTTTACTTTAGTTGCTAACAGGTAGGCATTATTGTTGCAGCAGTTTAGCAGTGACAGTATCATGTATGAAAATAGACTTTTTTGATGTAACTTTTCTAAGAGTTATTTTTGAGATTTTAATTCATTGACTTACATGAATGAAATTCTTGTAAAGTGATTTTCAATGCAGAAATTAGTGCTGAAGATGGTGTTAATGAAATTGTGATATTTTCAATATTACGGGTTTTGTGAATGTTTTTTTTTAAAAGTACTCGTGGGGTTAGGCAGTCAACGCTAAATTTGTCCTCCTTTTGTGTTGATTTTATTGGTTCTTCTAAATGTTTTCTCTTTTTTTCTACTCCAATACATTTCAAGTTTAACATTAAATTTTATAAACCATTCTTTAAGAATATTAAATTTATATTTCCTTAAAAAGTTAAATTGAATTTCATTAATTATTTATTGGTTTATACGCCTGTCTTCATCCTTACATACTTGGCTATACAAGTGTTTATACATTTTTCGTAATTTTCTTTACATATTTTATTATTATTAAAGTTAATACTAAATTTTGCGTCTACAGAATGGCTTAAAATTAGGAGTACTCGCATTTCCTTGGACTACCCGTCCAATGGGATTTCTCGCCAGTGGAGAAGGGAAATTGTAGAAAACCTCTCATGAGTACAAACCGGTTTATCGACAGTCGAGTTCTAATGGTGTGTACCGGACAATAATCGACGGTAAACATCATTATGTCTCGACGTCAAACCTCCAGCTCAGATTATCTCACGTGCTGATATTTAACTAATGTTATTATTATAATATTATTCAAATGTTTATTTTTGAAGTTTACTAACAAAATAAAAGTAAGTAAAGGGCAACTACCTTGATATGTTTCACTAATTTTAACTTATTAAGTTATGTTTTTTTAACTATTAAAATAGTTGGCCGCCTCACCCCACGTTTTTGCAAATATGCCGAAAATGTGGTCCTTTGGAAAAAGGGTTGTAGAAATTTTTAAGTGCAACCTACGTCAAAATTTTTTATGACGATTTTTTAGCCAAAAACAAAAGCTTTTCAACGCGATATTAAAATTGGAAAAATCTATTTAAATCGCAAACCAAAATGTGCCATCTTGGCTGCCTCGCCCCGTTCTACTCTAACGTTATTAAAAAGAAAAGAATTTTTTTATTATATGTGACCAGGTAAGTTTAAAGGGAACATTCCAGTGCGCAAGCTTGTTCAAAAATGGGCTTAAGGATGTTGTATTTATATAATACTGAAACGATTTAAAGCTCTTAAAGTCAACATTAATAAATGCTTAGGGGAGATTCGGGTAACGCCGGACATTGGGTAGCCCCGGACACTTTTAATTTCTAATAGAATAATGTGTTGTTACTATTGAAATAAATTACAAATGATTTACAATACAGTTTCACTTTTATTTTTGAAATAATGACTCAGTTTTTTCATTTCGTTTTATTAAAAAACTGAATTTTCTAAAAAATCTGAAAGTATCCGGACACTTTAGAAAATGTATGTACGTCACATTGAACGTCTTATAAAATCTTTTTTATAGTGACTTTCTATGAATATTAAATAGATTTTTCAATTTATTTCTATTACATGGTCTATTTTCATTGTTGTAAATATAATTTGATGTTAGTTTATCAAGTTTAATAATTAAAATATAAAATATTTTCGCGCATGTCCAGGGCTACCCGACAAATTGTTGAAGGTTGGAATTTTAATACTCATATTTTTCCTTATTTTTTTCCTAAAAGGTTTGATTATTTTACAAATGAATTTATGCTATGGGTTAAAAGAAGCATTCTGTTTGATATAAAAAAATGTAATTAACATTCCAAAAATATAAACACAAATTATTTATGAAAAAGCTTAAGTGCCCGGGGCTACCCGAATCTCCCCTATATAAAAGAATTTTTAAAGATTTACATAATAACTTTTTAATTTCATATAAATTATTTTAAAGAACATTAATATCAGCTTATTGATAACTTAACGTTTAAAATATTATTAAAGTTTTCAAAGATAGCGATTGCAAAACTTTAAAATTTAAGTAATTATATAAACATTTAAAACAAAATATTTAAAATTTGCCTGGATAATCGAAAATCTGGATAATAAAGGTCCGGATAATGGAGTCTCTACTGCATTTGGTAATGTTAATAAAAAGAGAAAAAGATTTTATTATGTTTTATATCAAGAAGAGAGAATATGGCATAGTATATAGTTATTACCTTAAAAAGTACTTATGCAACTTAAAAATCTTACCACATTTTTCAACCGCATTTTTTAAAGCAGATCTTTTCATGTCTTCAATTTCGCAATTATCAAAAAATACTTGTTCTGAAGAAATTATGACAGGTTTTATATTATTTTCCGTTTTGTCTACATTTTCACCTTCAATTATCTTAGATTCTTTTAGAATATCATTCATAATTTCTCGATCCGTTTCTGAGAAATCCATGCTCGCAACATCTCCTTCTAAAGGAAAAATAATATTTTCATTTGTCGATGCCATTGACGTAACATTAAATTCTTCCGGGACAAGAATACCATCTCCATTCACAAAAAAGTCAAATTTTTCAATTTCTTCAGCAGAAAATGCTGTGTTGTTCACTGATTTACTTTTAGTTATTTCAATAATGTTCGTGTCCTGTTCATCTTTAGATGTTTTTTCTTCCAAGTCTAAGGATTTTTCCGTTTTTTTATGTGTCTCATAAGACGTATCAATTGGTAACAAATTTTCCATTTTTTCAAGTGAAACTCTTAATTCCTTACAAACTACTATTTCACTGACAACTGAGTCCGATGTTTTAGTCGTAGATTTTAATAAATCAATGTCTTTCTCCGGAATTTCTAATTTTCCAATTGGGTTAGAAACTTTAGTTGAGGATTTCGACATCAAACATTGTGTTTCATTAAGATTTAATTTTTGAACTGTGTCAGAAATATCAATCAAAGACTCTGATATAATTTTTTTTTTGAAAGATCTAATTCCAGAACTGATTGTGAAGTCTTTGGCGATGATTTGGATAAAATGCACTTTTCTTCGGAAACATCCAATTTTTCTATGTTTAAAGAATCTTTCTTTTTTCCTCTTCTAATGCGTGTTATGTCGTCTAACATAATGACCAATTTTTTTGAAGTCGTTTTTGGAATATGTTCCCTTACTTGTATCTGTAGTTGATTATTTGTGATATTCGATATCGCAGAGCTTTGAAACTTAGATGAAAGTGGAATTTTCTTTTTATTAGCTGAGCGAATTGTTGCTCTCGAAGGTCGATTGAAATTTATTGCTTTGGTTTTTAGCCCTTTAAGTTTTGTTTTTGCAGTCCTTTTTAAAGTGACTTCCGGTGATCCCATGTTTAAATTGTTAAGAACAGCAAATAAGTGTTTCGGATTGCCTGGAAATTGTAAAATGTATAGAATGAGAATCACTTGAATGCATTTAGTGACCATACACAAACTACGTACAACTGAAAGGGGGAAGAGGGGGATCAAGCTAAATTAGGAACTAGGAACAGAAAAAATGGCGTTAGAGTATGTAAAGTGTCTTCCGATGAGAGGGGGGTCAAAATTTTTCAAAGTATTTCCTACGTAGTTTGTGTACTGACCCTTGTTATTTCTTAAGTATTGTGACCAAATTAATTTCAAATCAGGCTCTGACTAAATAGTTACTTTATAAAAAAAAATTTTTAAACCAAGGTAGCTCATTTCAAAGAGTACTAAAAGAAAAAATATGTTTTAAAAAAATTTGAGATGCAAAAGCGAAATTATTTCTGACTTGGCGTGGAATGACCCATATATATGAAAAAAAGAATAATCATCAACATTCTGAACCAAAATTAATCTTTCTGACATTTATTAAATTTTAGATTATATCTATTGAAAAAAATTCCATTTTTTATTTATGAAATTAAAAAAAAATTAAACTGATGTTTTTGAGAGCAATATGTTTTTTAAGTTTTGAAAAAATAGACACCATTTTGTTAATATTCAAACTTACAAATGTGTAAGGAGTACATCAACTGTTTACTTTACTACAATTCATTCAACTTTGAAAATTTCCCTGACAACAAAAGTATTTCACCGGCAAATTATTTTGTTTATTTTAACGCTCAAAACTTTTGATGCACAAACTACCTCGAAACTATCTCTGATCAGATTAAAGATCAATTTTCTAATTGATACTTACTAGTTATTGTTAAAATTTCCACTTTTTCAAGATTTTTTTCATTGTGTATAAAGCATTTATCATTTTTCCTTTTTAAAAGTTTACATTCATCTACAATGAAGAATTTTTCTTCTTTATTTTTTACAAGCGCAAACATTTTCAAAAATCACACAGAACTCATAATGAAACAAATAATAACTGAATAAAAACTATTAACATGGAAACCTGTAACATGAAATAGCTGCATACATGAATGATACAGACAGAATTTCTAATATTAGGCTGTTTTTACAACAGCTTTTTTCATCGACACGAGCAATATGCACCATGCAAAATAGTTGCGCGCGCATCGTTTTCACGCTCATTCCGATGATAAAAAGCTGTTGTAAAAGCAGCCTTAAGGCGGTGTCAAAGTCGATGCGATTTTCCCATTGAAGCTCAATGCAAAAATCTAATCGACTTTGACATCCCCTTAAGGCCTTTCTCCAATAAGTTCCAAAAAGTCTGTGTCAGGGTGCAATCCCATGTGAGCAGAATACGTCGACCGAAATCAGAAAATGATGAGTGCAAAAGAGATAGCTAAATATTGCTGTTCTCTTCACTCTCATGATTTTTTGCTTTCGTTCGAAGTATTCTGCTCGTATAGTCATGAGTACAACTGGTTGTGCTTAGGGCTTATGGGATCACACCCTTATGTGTTGCCAAGACAATCTGCAAACAGGCAGCCGAGCTAAGACCGTACCTTAAAAGCGCACTCACAGCTTTGGTGAAGCAACTAGAGTAAGGGAGAGAAAACATAATTTGCAGTGTCTGACTCTTTTACTCTTATGTGGTTACCATGACAACCTGCAGGCAGGCAGAAACCAAAGGTGTGAGTGCGCCATAAGCGCATCCAAGTCGTGTTGATAAGGCCTAAGCACAATAGGTTCGCGAAAGTCGTTCGCGAACGCAAAGCATGGATTAGAAAAGGTCAGAGATATATTTGTGTCCTTTTCTATCTCATGCGTCTCGTTCGCGAACGACTTTCGCGAACCAATTGTGCGTTGGACTATAATACAAACTTTAACCGAAACCGCCAGGTAAGCGTAAAAATTAATTAGATAAGGATAAACAATTTACACTTATCCTTCTTTAACTCATTTTTACGCTTACGATTACGGTTCCGATTAAAGTTTCTATTCTGCGTTGGCCTTAATGGTATACTTATACGACTGTCAGTAGAAAAAAAGTAATTGCACATTTTGCATATGAATTTTCATTAAATTATTAAATTAAAGGTAAATTATTGTAAATTTATATGCATAATATGCAATTACTTTGAATAAAGGCCAACGTACAACTACTTCGCGAATGTAAAGCATGAGTTAAAAAAAGACACAAATATATCTCTGTCCTTTTCTAACCTATGCATTGCGTTCGCGAACGACATTCGAGAAGCTATTGTGCGTTGGCCTTAAAGCAAAATATATATTTTTCTAACTATTGCAGAAACACTCTTACAGCTTGTTGTACAGACGATTTTGACATTTTTTTGTAATTTTTTTCTGACAGACATATAAAAGAAGAGTTTTAAGAATATGTTTAATTAAAATAAAATTAGAAAAGTAAATAAATATACACAAGCTTTTAGTTTGTAAGTTTTTTATAATCATTTTGAATAGATTGAAAGTGCACTCTAGTCTTTCTTTGACAGTTAATTGTGGATTTTTAGCATAAATAAATATCAATTCTTTAGTACTTTTGGAATGAGGAAATAAATACTTTCACAATTCAACTTTATTAAAAACAACACAAATTGCAAAGTTTATAGACAAAATGTCTTTATAAGTTGGTCATTTCTTAACTGTGATGTAAAATAAGTTAATTGAAATGTTTCTACGAAGTGCACGTATTAAATCTAATGATCGCTTTTGGGAAAATATTGATGAAAGCATATTTGAAATTCGAAATCTCTCAGAAAAAAATAGAGCGGTATTTAATAAACAGAGCATATCAAAAGGTGAAATCGTCCTGGAATATGTAGGCGAAGTAATTACAAATGTAAAAGAAATGAAGGAACGAGAAAATAAGTATACCGACCGTTTGTTAGGTTCCTATGTATTAGATTTTGTTTCTGGTGATAAGAAGTATTTTATTGATGCTACAATGGAAACAGAGTACATGGCACGCTTAATGAACCACTCATGTTATCCCAATTTAAAACCGATAATATTGATTATTAACAAATTACCCAGAGTTTTCTTTAAGGCTGTAAAGGATATCCTGCCGGGAACTGAACTAGTTTGGGATTACGGAGAGAGGAATAAAACAGTTTTGAATGCTAACCCGTGGTTAAAAAAAGCGAAGGAGAAAAAAGGTAATTAATT
The DNA here is from genome assembly GCA_032873175.1 of Leptopilina drosophilae. NCBI lineage: Eukaryota > Metazoa > Arthropoda > Insecta > Hymenoptera > Figitidae > Leptopilina > Leptopilina drosophilae. Next base: position 43,631,073 of record CM065483.1, read on the forward strand.
TAATTATTTTATGCTGTTGATTATGAATCTAAATTCAGATTTATAAAAAATATAAATGTTGGTTACAATTAATAAAACATTCTTCCACTGAATTTAGATATCCTCTGATTTTTATGTCATTTTCATAATGTTAGTTTAAAACTGTCGAGAAGGAAGTATTAATTCTTATTCCTTACAATAATAGAAATTTTCTGTCATATTGGATTAGCCATTTTTAAATTTAAGAATTCAACTTCAACAAAGACTTTTTTTATTTTCTCTTTGTGATTCCAAGAGTAACTTTACGCTTACGAAAAGTTCCTTTTTAAATTTTAGTTAAAATTTAAGAAATGTTGTCAAGTAATATCGTTGTTATTTTAAAATGCTTTATATTCAAATCAAGATGGCGAAATTTCATATATTACATATTTCTTTTTTATTATTTCAGACAATATTAATCGAAATATAAAATTGGATCCTTATAAAGAAGTGTGTTTGATGTCAAAGTCGTCGACTAAAGTTTCTAACCCAATTGGAAAATTAGAAATTCTGGAGAAAGAATTAAAGAATTAATTAAAAAATTAAAGAATTAACTAAAGTAAACTACAATAAACAGTCTACATTATTAATAGCGCACGATTTGAAAAAATTATGCAGAAATAAAAAGCAATAGGCAGCCTCACCCCGTTTTACTCTGCCAAGTTGTTTTTTTAAATTTATTAGAATCGGTAAACTTCTGAAATACTTACCTGTTTCCGTTGCTTTTTGAAGTGGTGTAAGCTAGTATTGAAAAATACTTTTGATTATCATTATATGTGTACGTCTATATAAAGAGACTTTGTCAATATTATCACAATTGTAGATGACACCTTATGATATAATTGTCAATGAAACAATTATTTTATAAAAAATTTGTACAAAAAACGAAATTTTATCGTAGTATAATTTTTTCTTTCTATAATTAATGGCATATAGAATCGTGTTTGGAAAATTTTATTAAAAATATCACATATATACCAATTGAAACATTTTGTTTTCAATTTTGTATATAAAAAATTCCTTTGTGATATTTGATCTGTCATTTTGAATTTTAAAAACTGATACCAAATTTGCAATAAGAGATACAGAAACGTTTGTTCCTCATCAGGGGATGAATAATTTTATAAATACATTATCCAAATATTGGACAAATGTTTAAATTAATTATACGGTCTAACAAACAAAAAAATATATCTTAAATAAATTTGTTATTTCTTCGACTTCTAGATGATATCAGTAACAGAGCCGACGATAGTGTTTCCGAATACAAATTTAATTCCGATGATGATTACGAATCAGATGATTATGAATCAGATGAATACGAATTAGAAGATTGCAAATCAGATGATTACGAATCTGGTGAATTTGTAAATCAAAATTTAAATGCTAACAGGACTGCAGAAAGTAAAAATTGTGATGGATATGAATCAGATGATAATCGCGAAACAGAAAATCCAAGTTTAGACGCTAACAGAACAGCAGAAAGTAAGAAATATTTAATAATAATGGTATTTGGCCAATTGATTGAGTTTCTTTTTTAAATATGTGAAAACTGATGACTTTTCATATTTATTGGCTACAATATAATGTTGTTAATTTTATTTAAATAAATGATATAAATAATTATAAATTGTAATTTCTCAATTTTATTCCGTAATCTTTAATTATACACTTTTGTAAAACTATTATTACAATATATTATTGTAGTTAATTGAGAAGGAAACTAATCGAATTTTAACATATTCAAAAATTATATTTTTTTAATTATGGTCACAACAATTCTCAGATAAAAGTAACTGGACTAATCCTACTAAATTATTTCCTAGTTGCTATTACAGTCAATTTTTATTTTTCGTTTAAGTTTATTATTTTTTCTAGGTTCTGTGATTGATGAGTCGAAATCATTTGATAACAATGATCCAGATTATAACCCTGAATCTGATGCAACCCAAAACATCTCTAGATGTTCCGAAAATTCCGTTGATGACTTTAATAAGAGAAAATTTAATATTTCCGACATTTCATTAAAAGAAGGTGAATCTGCATGTGATGATAGAAATATGTACGTCTCATATTGCGATGAGAAAAGGCGAGAGAATGCTTGTTTCTATTGTCTTAAAAAATGTACACAATTATCAAAGCACCTTCAAAGAATACACAAAAATGAGAAACGAGTAAAAGAACTGATGGCTTTCGAAGATAGAAGCGAAGAGAAAGTGTCGCTTTTAAAATCTTTAAGAACCGATGGAAATGCAAAATTTAATAAATCACGGGAAGCTTATCTAGGAGAACTTATTGTAACAAAGCGTTGCCGAAAAAGTAGTGTCAATGTGGCTAAGGATTATACTGTTTGTGCGGTGTGTAAAGATACCTTTTCAAAGAAAGGTTTACGAAGGCATTTTCGCATCTGTAGTCAAAAGGATAATAAAAAAAGAAATGCTCAAGCGGCTGGAAGATTGGCAGCAGATAGAATATTGGCGAATGCTACTATTAGAACTCGAAAAGAAGTCGCTGTATTACGTGGTGATGAAGTTGGGCAAGTTATTCGTCAGGATGAACTGCTTGTCGCATATGCTAATGATCTAACTTCTAAATACAAAAAATCCCAAGAACAAAATATGGTTAGAGCTCGTCTTCGATTATCTGCGCGATTTTTACTGGCAATTAAAGAAATAAATAAAGATATTTCTGATTTAAAATCAGTTTTTGATCCTCAATTTTATGATGATTCTATCGAGGCAATTAATGTTATTGGAAAATATGACAATGAAAAGGATGTTTATGAAACTCCTGCTAATGCATCGCAAATGGGTACACTTTTAAAAGTAATTGGAAGACGCTTAATAAGTTTGTGCATTCGAAAAAAGGATAAGGAAGGTCAACAAAACGCTGAGAATTATTTAAAATTGCATGCTGATGAATTTTCGAATCGAATAAGTAGAACAGTAAATGAAAATCAAATTCAAAAAACATGTCAAAAGAAAGTTAGGTTGCCAGCAGATGCAGATATCAAGTTGCTTTATGATTTTGTCGAAGAAAAGCGGAACTGTGCCTATACTAATTTAAAAGCGAGTTATTCTGATGATTGTCGAGATGAATTAGCCAAAACAACCCTCATTACACTTCTCATTTTGAATCGACGCCGACCAGGTGAACTTGAACGATTATGTTTAGAAGAATTTGAAAGTCGAAGTGCTATTGACGTCAAAGCTCACAAAGATTTATATGAGTCACTATCTGCTCAGGATAAAAAAGCAGTAAACAATTACAGACACCTTTTAATCAGAGGGAAAAAAGGTAGAATTGTACCTACTTTAGTACCAATTTCTATTGTAGACTGCATCATGCTTCTAAACAAGAGGCGAGAAAGTGCTTTAATAAATAAGTTAAATAGTTACGTTTTTGTGGATTCAAAAAATAAAGAATCGAAGGTTGGACATCTAAATGCATGTACGCTAATGAGACAGTATGCAGCAGCCTGTGGAGCAGAAGACCCATCGCTTTTGACTGCAACACATCTTCGTAAACATATCGCAACAAAATGCCTTACTCTCGGATTAAAGGAATTGGAAGTAGAAAATTTGGCAAACCATTTAGGTCACAGCAAAGAAATACACAAATCTCATTATCGTCAGCCAGTTCCAAGTTTACACATAGTTAATCTTTCGGGTTTGCTGGAAGCAGCTTCCAATATTCGACAAGCTTCTTGTAAGTTATTAAATTTTAATATTATTATTTTAATACGCATTGTAAATTTAAATTCATTTTTTGAAGTTGTCTAGACAGCATTTAGTTACGTTGAATATTTTAAAAAATATAATTAAATTTTTTTTATTATTCGAATTAGTATATTTAAATAAATATTTGCTTTTAAGTACTAATTGGTCACGAATTTTGCAGCAACTTTACCAGTAACAGCTATCCGAGAATATCCAGATACTGGATTAAAGAAACGAAAACGTAAGTATCTTTTTCCGTCAGATACACATAATTTGAAAGTGTTTTAAATAATTTTCTGTTTTTTTTTATTATTTTTAGTATCAGACGACAAATCTGTACTTAATTTTTTGTTTCATACAATAACAATTTTATTCTACAAACAACAGTTAAAAAGTTATTGAAAAAGAAGTTTTATAAAATGTGAAATGATAAAGCTTTTATTTATTATAGGATCTCAGCGAAGTGTTATTCCAGAAGATTTGGAAAATGATGATTTGGAAAACGATGAAATAAATCCATGTGAGTTAAAGAGTTTAAACTAATTATTTTCAAACACTTATATTTTTTTAAATAAGATGGTGACCCATAAAAAAATTAACCATTTGCACTTTCACGAATTCCAAATAATTTAATTCATATCCTAATTTTACATTTCTAAATAGCTTTTATGTCTATTTTTTAATAATATAATAAATAGGGAGTTATGAATTATTACAAATAATAAACATACTTTGAAATAAACTTTAATTCATCATTCATAACAGTAAAGTTTTAAAATAATTTGTTCTAATATTTAATTTAATTGTTATATTAAGTTATTTTAAAGAAACGTTTATTATTATTTTAGCTCCGTGTTCAAGTCAACCTATGAAGAGAAAAAAGCGTTCGAGTAAGTATATAAATCAAGTTATTCATCTGAATTTATTTTTATGATTGTCAAAAACACTGTTAAATACAATAAAAATTTACTACAAAGGTTCTATAGTAAAGTAGAATTTATGATAACTATGTTAAGTAGGATAATATTATAGGTATATAGTATTATATTATTATATTATATTTATTTATAAAAAACACTGTTTGATCTTTGAAATGGAATACTTTATTTTTAAATATTGAGTTTCAATAATTGTACTTAATTAATTTCTTCTAATTATTTTCAGCATCGCCTTATGGGAAGACACAAAGAAAATCTTGGAGTAAAGAAGAACAAGATGTCGTCAAAAAAACATTCCAACAATTTCTAGATGAGAAGTTGACAACAGGACCGTCTATAAAGGAAGTGCAAAATTGCAAGAAAGAAAATCCAGCGCTTAAAAATCGTACAGTGGCGCAAGTAAAATCTTGGATAAATAATCAACAACGCAAAAAGAAAGCAAAAAAGATAGTAATTTAAAAATCTCTGTCTAAAAATATATAAAAGCTGCTGCGTTCACTAGAAAGAAAAAATGTATCGCTAAGCATTAATAATTTGAAAATAACATTTAATCAAACAATAAGACGGAATTTAAAGAAATAAATAAATGTTCAGTGGTGTATTAAAAGATGGAAATTGGTTACGACTTTTCAAATTAAAAACTAATCTTTTTTAAATAGTTTATTAACGTATACTTAAGTTTCATTACATAAGATAGCAACAATAACCAAGTTAATGAAATGTTTTATGTAATATTAAGTACATGTTTTATGTAACATTTTATTTCATTTATAATGAATTAAAAGAATGTTAATATACGTTTTGCACCTTGTGGGGTCTTTATATATCATATAAGTGAAATTAATAAATCGCGTTTAAGAAAATGACGAAAGCTTCCTTACGTAAACACTTAACTACAATTAAAATAGTTCACTACTTTAAAAATAGTTTTACTGTTTTGTCAAATTTTTTTAAAAGAAAATATTTAATTTAACGACAAATCAGGAAATAAAAATAAGTAGTAAACGTAACTTCTATAGTTTATTCGGTTTTTATGGCATGTTATTTAAATAGATCGTGAATTCGGTTTTGGAGCTCTCATAAACATATAGTAAGTGTAGACTAAAGTCCTTTAGTCGTTTGGGCAATTTTATAATAATAAATGAAACACAACAAATTAAATTAACAATAACGGATAATTTATTAAAAAATATTAAGTTCTCGGAGCGAGGTTGTGCTCAGGACGAGAAGTAGGCAAAAACTGAATCTAAAATGGCTACTACCAAACCTAAGCGTCGCTTGGGAAAAGAGACAGAGGAAAAATTAGCCAAAAAACGTAAAGGATAGAAAAAGGTGAAAAACTGGTAAAGAGTGGGAAAAAGGAGTACATATTGCGAATTGAACTTACCAGTCTTCAAGGACCGATTTTTATGATAGGGTCGCTGCTAGGTATGAATGTTGACCGCGAAGCGAAACAAGATTTTGGTAGTAACGTATACCTAGGAAAATCTAATTTACATTTAGAAAACTTGAAATTACATTTAGAAAACTTGAAAATTACATTTCCTGGCACAACCAAACATTAAATACAACAAAATTAATTTATAGTGTAATACATTATGTGCATGTGTATGTGTGTATTTATGTTTGTGTGAGTTTACGTTTAATTTTTAGGAAGAATATGAAATTGTAAAAAATCAGACAATTCGGTACTAATTTTCAGTCGCCACAGTACCCCCCTGCTAGTGATTGAGTCACGAAAAACCAGCTTGTAGGCGGTCTGGAAATCGCACTCGTCTACCTGATCGCGTACGTAAAGTGCGATCGAGAATCTCATCTCTTGGTGGTACTGCAGCATTTCCGGGTTCCGGAATAGGTTCCGGTACCGGAACTTGTGGTGGAACAGGAATTGGTTGGCGGATCGGCATTGGTTGTGCAAGGGCACGTTCTTCTTGAACGTACGCTGGCACATCTTCTTCATCGCTGTCACTCTCGTCAATGGTAACGTCATCCGTCACATAGGCTGGCTTCAAACGGTCAACTGAAACAGTAATGTTTTTACCACGCACTTCAATAACAAAAGTTTTACTGGAGCGCGTGATAACTTTGAAAGGCCCCTCGTATGGATTCTGGAGTGGTGCTTTGACCGAATCTGTGCGAAGAAACACGTAATTTGCCGTTTGCAGATCCTTGAACACGAATGTTGTTTTGGTTCCATGTCTGGAACCTTGTGTTGGTCGTAATTTGTTCATATGTTCCCGCAGTTCCTTCACGAAAGTGGATTGTGTTGTTGTGCTTTCGGGACACGCTGCAGAAGACAGGAACTCTCCAGGAAGGCGAAGTTGTTGTCCATAGAGCATTTCTGCGGCTGTTGACTGCAGATCTTCCTTCCAAGCTGATCTGATTCCTAACAAGACTGACGGGAGAATTTCAGTCCAGCGAGAGTTGTTGTGGCACTTGATTGCAGCTTTCAGTTGTCGATGTAACCTCTCGACCATTCCATTTGCCTGAGGATGATAAGGCGTTGTCCTGAAGTGAGTAGTGCCTGTCAGATGGTTTAGTTCTCTAAACAGGTGTGACTCAAATTGTCTTCCTTGGTCAGTGGTTATCTTCAACGGTGTTCCGAATCGCGAGATCCAGTTAGAGAAGAAAGCACGAGCAACAGTTTCGGCTTCTTGATCCAGCATTGGCACAGCCTCGGGCCAACGAGAAAAACGATCAACGCAAGTCAGGCAGTATCGGCATCCTTCAGAACTTGTCATTATTATTATGTCCAAGTGAACATGTTCGAAGCGTGCAGATGTCAGTTGAAACGTTCCAGGGGTCGAATGCACATGTCGCGTGACTTTGGCTCGTTGACATTCAATACAATTTTTGGCCCAGGTTCTGCAGTCCTTTTTAGCTGACAGCCAAATATAACGTTGAGTTATCATTTTGACTGTTGCCTTTACTCCTGGATGGCTTAGATTGTGAACCAAATTGAATATTCTTTTCCGGAATGGTTCCGGAATAAATGGGCGAGCAACTGGTGTACTAACATCACAAACTAACGAGATGTCTGAATTTGGCATCTTTATTAGTTTCAGCTGCAAAGAATTGGATTTTTCAGTTTCGAGCCTTTTCAATTCAGGATCATTCCTTTGTTCCAATTCTAGCTCCTTCAGGTCTAGAGTGGATTGCACTTCTTCAACGCGTGAGAGAGCGTCGGCCACGACATTCTCCTCTCCTACGATGTGACGGATGTCGGTAGAGAATTGTCCTATGTAATCCAGGTATCGGAATTGACGTGGTGTACATTGATGATCCTTTTTCTTGAAAGCATATGTTATAGGCTTGTGATCGGTGAAAATGGTGAAAGCACTTGCTTCAAGCATGTGTCGGAAGTACTTCACTGCTTGGTAGATGGCCAGAAGTTCGCGATCGTAAGTTGAGTACTTACGCTCAGTGTTACTCAACTTCCTTGAGAAGAAGGCAAGGGGTTGCCAATCATCATTTACCTGTTGGTGCAAGGCAGCGCCGATGGTGTAATCAGACGCGTCGCAAAAGATGGCAAGCGGAGAGTTGACGATCGGATGCGAGAGGAGCGTGGCGTCCGCCAGACTCTTCTTTGTTTCGTCGAATGCAGCTTCTGCTTCTTTTGTCCATTGAACGGGTGTTTTTCCTTTCGCATTTCCTTGAAGAAGGTCGTTCAAAGGAGCCTGTACATGTGCAGCCTTAGGTATGAACCTTCTATAAAAGTTAATCATACCTAAGAACCGACGAAGTTGTTTAACTGTTTCTGGTCGCTGAAAATTCACTATGGCGTCAACCTTCCCGGGCAGAGGTTGAGTACCGTTTTCACTAACATGGTAGCCGAGAAACTTCACTTCCTTCTGACCAAACACGCACTTTGATGGGTTCACAACAACACCATAAAGTCTCAGTTTCTCGAACACTATTTCTAGATGTTGAAGGTGTTCTCCCGGTGAAGATGATGCAACAAGGATGTCGTCTATGTAGGTGAAACAGAAGTCGAGATCACGTAAAACTTCATCCATGAAGCGTTGAAATGTTTGAGCCGCATTACGAAGTCCGAAAGTCATGAACGGGAACTCAAATAAACCGAAAGGCGTTGTGATGGCAGTTTTACATATATCATCTTCTGCTACCGGGATCTGGTGAAACGCCTTCACCAAATCGATTGTAGAAAAAATATTTTTCCCTGCAAGATTGTGCGAATAATCGTGAATATGTCGAACCGGGTAACGATCAGGTTCCGTTCTTGCGTTTAACCCGCGATAGTCACCACATGGCCTCCATTCGTCATTATCTTTAGGGACGAGATGGAGAGACGACGACCATGCACTTTCCGACGGTCGCGCAATACCGAGTTTCACCAATTCGTTGAAGTCTTTTTTAGCAGTTTGCAATTTTTCTGGAGATAACCGACGCGGTTTACTTGATACAGGCGGTCCCTGTGTCGTTCGAATATGATGAACCGTATTATGTTTCACTGACGAGGTGCCAGCAGGACGAGTAATTTCCGGAAACTTTGATAAAAGCTCGTGGTAAGCACTTGAGCCAGAGATCACTTTAATGTTCGGTGATTCACTCGTTACAATTTTTCCTGCAGAAGTTAGGTTTGTTTTCTTGTCGATTAACGATCGATTTTTCACGTCTACGAGAAGTTCATAAAATGATAAAAAATCGACACCGATGATCGGTTTTGTGACGTCAGCAACGACAAACCTCCAGGAAAAATCGCGACGAAGTCCCAAGTCAAGCGTCATGATCGATGTACCGTATGTCGCGATAGTTGATCCATTCGCGGCGGAAAGTTCGTAGGAGGATTTGGGAAGTTGGTCGCGGATCATAGACCGCGGAAACACACACAAATCTGCTCCTGTGTCTACTAAAAATTGCACTTTAGAACTTCGATCTTGAATAAAAATGCGGCGTGATCGCATTGGGCCAGTACCGTCTGACGCCATTAAGCACTGGCCTTCGCGTTTCCCGCTTTGTACGAACACGGCGTTGTACACTTCGTAGCGTTCGGTCCATGACGCGCGTGGTACCAGCAGACGCCTTCGGCTGCATAATTACCGCGAGATCGAGAGCGCGCGCGAGATTTCGATCTTCCACGAGATTTGTGAGGTCCATTATTACCGCGGATTTCCGACACTTCCAGTTGCAACTTTGTTACCTTGTCTTCTAATGAAGCCAGTACTCGTGTAAATTGTTGCACCAAATCTTCCGTGATCCCGGACGTTTCTGCAACCATTGGCTTTGACCTTGTGAGATCCTGAATGTGGTCTGCCATTTCAGCCAGTTTATCTAAACTGGAATCTTTTTGAACAGCCAGTATCGGCTGCATACCGGCAGGAAGTCGTCCGAACCACAAAGTTTTCAGCATTTGCTCTGAGACTGTTGATCCTGCGAGTCCTCGGAGATGACGAAGAAATTGAGAAGGCTTCCTATCTCCAATATCCTGAGATTCCAGCAACATACGAGTTTTTTCCTCTTGAGAAGAACACAATCTTTTAATTATTTCCTCCTTTAATTTTGTGTATGGTTTATCTTGGGGTGCATTGAACAATATATCACGCACCTCATTTGACACTCGCGAATCGAGCACCTTTTTCACGCACATATATTTTTCACGTTCAGAAGTAATATTTCCTTCAAAGAAGTCTTCTTCCGCTTGTAAGAACCACAATTCCGGATCAGAAATATTAAAAGGGGATAATTTGATTCGTTGCCGATTACCCGCGAGTGCGTCGCGTAAGAGTCCCAAGAGCGTGCCTGCTTGGTTTCCAAAATCGTTTTCCTCATTTGCCATTTCGAATAATAACAAAAAAGAATATTACTTAAAATATCTCAGACACGACTTAGATGGCGAAAAGATTATCGCGGTTACGGATGATTGTGTTGTATTCAAACTTGCTTACTCAAACAACTTTTTTTTACTTTTCTTTTACTTATTATAAACAAAAAAAAGATCACGTCGGGGTCACCACTTTAGTCGTTTGGGCAATTTTATAATAATAAATGAAACACAACAAATTAAATTAACAATAACGGATAATTTATTAAAAAATATTAAGTTCTCGGAGCGAGGTTGTGCTCAGGACGAGAAGTAGGCAAAAACTGAATCTAAAATGGCTACTACCAAACCTAAGCGTCGCTTGGGAAAAGAGACAGAGGAAAAATTAGCCAAAAAACGTAAAGGATAGAAAAAGGTGAAAAACTGGTAAAGAGTGGGAAAAAGGAGTACATATTGCGAATTGAACTTACCAGTCTTCAAGGACCGATTTTTATGATAGGGTCGCTGCTAGGTATGAATGTTGACCGCGAAGCGAAACAAGATTTTGGTAGTAACGTATACCTAGGAAAATCTAATTTACATTTAGAAAACTTGAAATTACATTTAGAAAACTTGAAAATTACATTTCCTGGCACAACCAAACATTAAATACAACAAAATTAATTTATAGTGTAATACATTATGTGCATGTGTATGTGTGTATTTATGTTTGTGTGAGTTTACGTTTAATTTTTAGGAAGAATATGAAATTGTAAAAAATCAGACAATTCGGTACTAATTTTCAGTCGCCACAGTCCATAGGTCGGGAATTTTTATTTGTGCCATGTGATTAGATTTTTTAAGATTTTAAGCTTTTTAGTCTTACATAAATAATAAGAGATTTGAATGAAGGTGGCTTTTACTTTTATATCACATTGTTTATTTGAAAATAAATAAAAGAGAGAAAAACGAATACATATTATATGCAGCTTGTAGGGTTTTCAGCTGATAGCTATGGCAACATAGTGGGTCTCATAAAAATGAAAAACGATTTCCTAAGCGACACTCAATTTCATGTAGACCTTGATTGCTAGCCGAAATTTTGACTTTATTTCTAACATAAGTGAAAAAATTTAAAAAGTTTTCAGTTATAAAAAGAAAAAAATATATACTAATTTTTGTTCGTAAAAATTTAACATTAATATTTTCGAAGTTACAATGCTTTTGTAGTACTTTAAAAAATTTAACATTTTGCGAGCACTTCAGATAGAATTTGTGATAATAATTTGCGTACTAATTAAAAATAGAAATACAGTTTCTCGAATTAAAATTATTTACATTTAAAAAACTTGATTATAAAATACATAACCATTTCATTAATTGATCTTTTTTAATAAGTTTATTCGCGGCAATAAAAATGAATATTATTGCATTTACAAGAAGGAAAGAATAAAAATTTGAGAATGATAATTGAAAACAACTCTTTCATTTAAAAAAATAAATTTCAATAGATTATTATTAAATAATTGTTTAAAACCTTAGTGTTATATGTAATGTTGGTGATATTGCAAGGTAACATTACAGTTACACTACAGCAATATTAAAATTTCTGACCCAAGGTATTATTACAAAAAGCGATATTACATGTTAATATTATGTTATGTTGCAGTTGTGTCATAGAGATGCCCTCATAATATTACAATACTGTCACATGGATGTTAAAAAAATATTATAAAATTATTCTTATATGTATTTTTGCGATGATATTTTGAAGCATATTAGGTTTTTACGTATGTAAGGCAACTTAATGGGTACCAAACACAAAAATGATAAGAGCCTTCCTACATGTAAATTCTGAAATTTTGTATTATATAAATATATTTATATAAATTTTGCTTCATAATTGCTTACTTATCTGAAAATAAAGCTTTTATTTATTGAAAATTTATTTTTAAGATATTTTTTTTCAATTCCTCTCTTTGGAAAATATGGAATGAAATATATATATATATTTTGTAGCTTATTGGGTTCTTATCAAATCTATAATAAGCCAATTTAATGGGTCCAGGGTTGCCACGCAATTTTGGAAAACCTGGAAATGTCATGAAATTTTATAGACCTTAAAAAAACTGGAAAAGTCATGGAATTTTGATCGTTAAATCCTGGAGAACTATTGTTTTCTAAAGTTATTGTGCTTATTCTTGAAATATAATTTTACTTAAATATTCAATTTTAATTTTCAATGAATTAATTAAACAATAAAAATTTTAAAGCAATTCTATTATTTACAAATTTTTTATAAACTTTTTCCTAATAATTGAATTATTTTCATAAGTGATAAAATGTTTACAAAGATTAAATGATTTTCATGAATAATAAATTTCTTTATAGGATTTTAATTATTTTCATCATAAATAATAAAACTCATCACAAAATTTCATTTATTTTCAATACAATTTTAATAGAATTTCTCGAAAAATGTGATTATTCTTAAAATTTTTATTAAAATTCATCAATTTTATCAAAATTCAAAATTCATTCTTCGTATAAATTTAATTAATTTTAAATATCAACTATTTCAATAAAATTTCACAATCAGATTCAATTATTTAAAAAGAAATATTAAAATTAGTCTCAAAAATTCAATTATTTTTAAAAGTAATAAAATTTTTATGAAAAATCCAATTATGGTAAAAAAAATTCTTTTCAACATTTTAATTATCCTTATAAACAATAAAATTCTTCTTTAAAATTCAAATATTTACAAAAACATTAATATAATTCTTTGCAAAATTCCAATTATTTTCAAAAAAATTCTCAATTTAATCAAATCTTTAACAGAGATACAATTATTTTCAATACAATTTCAATATACTTTCTCGAAAAATGAAATTATTTTTAAATATTTTATTAAAATTCGAATTTTAATTATTTTAAAACTTATTGATAAAATTCTTTATGTTAGATCAATTTGGGGTGGTAGCGATTCTACGCAAATAAACCCTGCAAAATAAAATCCTACACAATTAACTCTACACCAGGAAATTGTACACAATACATTTAATAAATTTAATTAATTCTACGTAAATAAATTCTACAGAAAAAAGTCCTACACATTATAATTAAATAGAACAAAATATATCATTAAAATCTTTTAATTCTACACGATTAAATACTACATCAGAAAATTTGACACAGTTTATTTTAATTAAAATAAAATTCTAATAATAATTTTTTTATTTTAAATTATAATTCTACGCAGTCAAATTGTACACCAGAAAACTCTACACATTTGAAAAATATTGATTAAATTAACTTTTAAAAAATTCTAAATAAATTAATTCTACAAATAAATATTCTACACAATAATGATAGTAAATAAAATGTAACTTTAAATAAAATTTATTTAATTTTGCACGGTTAAATACTACATTAAAAAATTCTACACAATGTATTTTTAAACGAAGAAAAATACGAATTATTTTTTCAATTTAATTTTTAATTGTCCACACTTAAATTGGACTCCAGAAAACTCTACACATTGGAAAAATATTGATTAAATTAAGTTTCAAAAAATTCTAAATAAATAAATTCTACAAATAAATATTCTACACAATAATGATACTAAATAAAATGTAACTTTAAATAAAATTTATTTAATTTTGCACGGTTAAATACTACATTAAAAAATTCTACACAATATAACGAAAAAAAATTAACAATTATTTTTTAAATTAAATTTTTAATACTCTACACAGTTAAATTGAAAACCAAAAAACTTGACACAATGAAATAATTTTTTTAAGAAATTTTAAAACTAGTCAAATATATTCTTCAAAAAAAACTCTACACATTAAAATAAAATAAATATAAAGTTTTTAATCTAATTTGTTTAATTCTACACACTTAAATTCTATATCAGAAAATTGTACACAAATTATTTTTAAGCAAGGAAAAATATTTTCTTTATTTTTTTAATTTAATTTTTAACCCTATACATTTTAATTCAACTCTGGAAAACTCTACACAAATGAGCTTTATTATTATTTATTATTTTTAGATAAGATGAAATTATTTTTTTAACTCTACGCAATTAAATTAAACACAAAGAAACTCTACAAATGAATTCATTTAATTAGATAAACGATGAAAATAAAACTCAACACAAAAATTTTTGGCAACAAATATATTATTTTCCACTTTTTAATTTCTTATTTTAATTCTACAAAATTAAATTGTATATTGAAAAACTCTACGCAGTTCAATTGAAATGAGACGAATAGACAACTTCATTACTTTGAATTTTTTTTTGTTATTTATAAGTATGACAGTTAAATAAATCTGCCCACAAATAAGAAAACATTATTTCTATATCGTTAAATAATTATGAATGAAGGTGAAGACACGATAGTGGAAGAGTCTGGAGAAAGACCGAATACTTTAAAATACTTTTTTAGAGGTTACTGGTACCACATAGAAAGCAGGATTCAATCAACCTTTGTGCAAACTTATCGTTGCGCAAGCAGGTCTGCGACAATATGTTCTGGGGCATTGAAATTGAATACGGTAACAAATTTTATAGAAGTAGTTCCACATAGTCATGGAAATAATCCATTTGGACTTTTACTCCATCGATTAAAGAAAGCTTTATTAAATGAAGCAAGAGAAGCAAGGGGTCCTGTTTCTCTGAGAAGAATTTTTGATGTAGTGTGCATGAGGTTACTTTTTTACGGTTATTATTGTAGGTTTATTACAGTAATTAATATATCAAATCAGACGAGGATTTCCGAAGATATTTATAAAAAATGGAAATTTTTCACAATTTTTTCATAATTTATGAAAAATTTTTTTAAAAAAATCTTTACACTGTAAATTTAATTTTGTTTGCTAAAAAAACTTATTTCTTGCATTGAAACGAATTAATTAACCAATATAATGTTCATATTTAATTAGAATCTGTAGATTAATTTTTTTCTCTATTTTTGAAAAGAATAATTTTTAAAAGAGCATTTTTTTAAATTGTACATCTTATTGATATATTTTTTCTTTATTTTTATAAAGCTTTTTAAAACTTATCTTTTGAACTCTTATTAAACATCAGTTTTCGTCTATATTTTCTAAAATTATTAAATTGAAATTTAATTTTAAATATTTTTGTGTTCATAATAATGGCCATTTATATTTTTAATAATAAATTTCAATTTTATATTTAAAAAAAATTTTTCAACACTTCTTTATTTTTAAGATAAATGAATATACATTCAAAATATACAACAATACAGTAACACAATTTTTTCTATTTTTTTGTGAACTATAATATTTAGATTTCCAGTTGAAGTATCTCGATTAGTGTCTTTTGAATCAGAACGTTCCGTTATGAACCGGCAAATGGCGATTCACAGGGAACCTATAGGTCAGAATCTTCTATTGTTTGGAGAACGACTATTACAATTGAATTTAGAAATAACGCAAGGTATTTACCGCGGAGTTGTGGTTGATGAAGATAATTCTGTGGGGTTAATATTCGCTTCAGACTTAATGTTAAATTTGTTGGAAACGGCCAACTCATTAAGAATGGATGGAACCTTTGATGTTAGCCAATTTTCAAAAAATTATTTGAATAACGAAGAATATTAAAAGCATTTTGTCTTATGCAAAGAGTTCAAATTTCAATATATTTTTAGTATTTGTAAATTTATATTTTTTGAATTTATTATACTGTTTTCATTTTTTTGGATTCATGATTTTAGAATTTATTCGAAAAGTCGGAACAATTTAAGTTCTTGCTCCAAATCCAAAATCTTTAAATTATTTGAATTCTTTAATTCTTTTATTTAAAAAATGCTCTTGATATTTAATTTAATATCCAAACATTTTAGATAAAATATTAACCATCAATATTTTACAATTATAGTGCGTACCTCCTCAACCGAATGTTTCACAACTTTATGTTGTACACATTTATGATGGAATCGCAGTGAGTTAACTATAATATTTAATATTAGTATGCAGTTAAATTAATACAAAACTAAAATTAAAATAATCAGTGTAAAGTTTAAAACCTTATACTACAATACTTCAATTTGTGTGTTGCGCTACTTTCCAAATTTGTAAAATTTGGAAATCAAGTTTTATCGCTTTTCTTAAAAGTTAATATGTATTAAAAATGAAAATATTGTATGATTAATTTCGAAATTAATATTTCACATTTAAGTATAAATGTGTAACATAAATTTTAATTTTCTATTTCTATAAGTCATTTCCGGCTGTGTGGATCCTAATGGAGCGTCGAACAACGGCTTTATATACGGCAATTTTAAATAAAATATTGGAATTAGCACCAAATTTAGTTAATAACTTACAATATGTTTTAACGGATTTTGAGGCAGCCGCTATAAATGCTATTCGTCTACTTTTCGCATATGTTATCATTCGAGGATGTTGGTTTCACTTTATACAAGTGTGTAACTTATTTAAGGATCATCTATAAAACACATAGACCCATTTTTTTGTAAATTTCACCCCCTCCCCTATGTGGCACGCTGTTATATTTATTAGCGCTATTCTTTCTTATCGTGGACGATAGATAGATACCTCTTCCCTTGAAGTACCACGTGGTTTGTAGAAAACCACTTGTTCTATCTAATTAAAATTTTAGAAATTTACAAATAAACTTAGTTTTATGGCGTAAAAGAAATTATGAAGTATTTAATTAAAGCGTTTTGTGCAAAACCAGCATAAGTCCATAATTCGAAATTGTTCAGGAACCGATAAAAACTGTTTTTCTTGTAAATGTTAAGATTTTTTTTAATTCTGCTTTTTGCATTATATTCTACTAACCTATATTTTAAAAACTCTAATATGAATAATTTCTTATTTACTTAATATAAAAAATAAAAAAATAAATTAACATTTGGACTTATGCTGTTTCTAATGAAATGAAAAATACAGAAAATTTATTAAATCAAGTAAAGTATCAAAGTTTTATTAAATATTTAGTAACATTTATTTAAAATATTGAATTTGGATAATTTTTAGCAACATTTTATAAATAATAAAATTGTTTGAAGAATATAAATTTACCCAATTTTCAAAATTTTCTAATTTTTAAATAATGCAGTTTCCACTATCACTTTTTGCTTCCCTTGAGTTTTTTTTATAATATAAACTGTTTAATATGAATTATTAAAATACGTTAAGAATATTACACAAAATATAAAACTTATCATAAACTTGTGCTGTTTCTGCTTAAAATGATATTTTAATGATTTTTTAAGGGTTTAGAGTTTAGTCACTCATGTAATATTTAACATGATTAAAAAGCTTCATTTAAAGATAAATTTTCAATAAAAAAAATAATTTGTTTAATTATATAAATAAAAGAGTTTAATTGAAGATAAAATTATAATTGTTTCTTTGTCTTAAACTGCATAGGCTCTACTTAGGAAATGGATGAAATTAGGCCTACATAATGCACCGCGCGAAGTTCTTTGGATGTGCATGAGTTTACCCCTTCTTCCTCAATCATGCTTTGAAGCCGGATTAGCCATTATTCAAACGATAGCCGATCAAGTTGTACCTCAACATGTTAGAATTCTTGAATTTATGGCATATATGCGTCAACAATGGCTACCACGTTCTCACATTGTTTGTGCATATCGTTGTCCAGTGCGTACCAATAATGAGGTAGAAGCTGTTAATCGTCAACTTTTAGGAAGATTTGGACATAAGCCAAATGTTTATAGATTTATAGGTAGGGGTAGTATATAATATTACCCGATATGTTTTTTCTATTCTAAATTCTAATCTACTAAAATATAACATAATATTTTAGTAATACTATAACGAAGTAATAAAGTAATAAATAATTTTCATATTAACAAATATAGTAGCCTATCAAGTTTACTTTATTATTGTTCGTTTGAATATTAGAGCGTTTAAAAGAATATATGTCTGGCCAAGATTTGGATCACGAAAGACTTCAACAAGGGCACCGAATAAGACGCAATAGAAGACCAAATTACGTTTTAGATGATGCTCACATTTTGCAATGTCAGGATAACTTTGATGTCGGAAGGTATCAATTTACACTTAAACAAATATTAGCGACTGCTAATATATATTCTTGAAGTAACTTTTAAAAAATACTGAAAATTGGTAAAAATTTTGAAATTTAAAATGACGTCATTGTAAAGATTCTTTTTACCAATATCAAATCATTTTTTAATGAGCAAACGACGTAAGCCTTTAATGATAGAACGTCCAAGCGCCTAACCTGCCGGAAGGGGCTTCCGGCAGGACGCTTGGACAGGCGGTTGCATACTGTCGGCAGGACGCGGCTCCGCACATTAGGCGTCCTGCCGACAGTACGGCAAGCGTCCTTCCGGAAGGACGCAATTTATTTTTGTGAAATATATTTTATTTTTATATAATATTATAATAATATATAGGGGAGACTGGGGCGAAAAGTTAAATTTTGCATAAATGATTTTTTCTGCAATATAATCCGCTTAGATGCAAATATTTGTATATCAATATTGTAGGGCAACTTGTCCTCTACAACTTTCAATAAAAAAGTTCCTGATATTTTTGCATAAAATACATGTTTTGTCCTTTTTTGAAAATTTTGTTTTTTAAACTTTTCGCCCCATGCTGGGGCGAAAAGTTAAATTCTATTTTTAACCTACTAAAACTATTTTCTGATAGATGATAAGTATTAGATAAGTTAATGTATACGTAAACAAGTAATTTAGTAAATGAAAGATCTTTGTTTGTTTAAAAAAAGCTTTAGAATAGTTGTAAAGTTAAAAAATAAAAATTTCAAAACAAATTTTGGTTTATTTCATGTAAACGGTCTTGTTTTTTGACAGAGTACTTGCCCAATGTTAAATAAATAATTTTTAAACAAACAAACCTAAAGAAACGAAAAATAAAAAAAAATTAAATACATGTTAAAATACATTTAACTTTTCACCCCAGGGTGCGTTTTTGTCTTTCACAACAAATATAAAGAATCTGACTAAAGATATTTAGCAAATACCTTTAGGTATCTCTTCAGGGGACCCAAATAATGAAGTAAAATAATCGCGGTGAGGATAAATGCAAAAAATATACTTAAAAGTTGATATTTTCTCTTTCGAAAAAATTTTCAAAAGTAGGTTGAAAAAAAACTTTCAATATATACACCACAAAAATTAACAGAATTGCACACAACTCTGGACATTTATTTAGGGTAATAATACCCTTCTATAATTAAAATTACAATGCTCCAATTATTCCCGTTCGAAAGATAATGAATTTTAACGGTTTTGGCAGTTTAACTTTTCGCCCCAGTTTCCCCTACTATATTATTTTTTAAGTAATTTATTAATAATATTAACAAATAAAGTTATTATATGTTATTCTGAGTTAAAAAAATTGTTTATACATTAATAGAAGCCTAATCGCAGTATGTTCAGCATAATCGCGGCCGGTTGAAAAAGTCTCAGGCGCGAGTCCCTTCGAAATTGCTCTATAAAATTAATATGGAAGCAGATAAATACAAAACTAAATATATCGTTGGAAAGGTAATGAAACAAGCTTTCTAATGATGTAAATATTGAGTCTTTAAATTAATAAACCTGGGCTAGGGAGTTTTTTAAACAAAGCGAAAAGCGTCCTGCCGGCAGGACCGGGCTTCGTCGTTCTGTGACTAAAAATCATGTGCATTTTTTTAAAATTCAACTTCTGTAATTCACCCTGCCCTTTGGTTTGAACTTACAAGCTCGACATTTACATGCGCTGAAAGCTTGATTCATCACCTTTCCAACGATATATATTACTTTTTGTTTATCTGAATCCATGTTACTTTTAATTAGCGATTTCGGAGGGACTCACCATAGTCTTTTTTGTCCTGCCGGAAGGACGTTGGATGTTCTATCAATAAGGGAGAAAGGAGAGTTTAAATATTTCTTTCGGTCAATAGAAAAAATGGAATTAATGTACGTAGGGGAGGTTGGGGCAAGGATAGTTAGGTAAGACCTTTTCGGACTTAGCAGCCAAACTTGAACATAAACATGTTCATCTGCAAATAAAAAGTATTTTTGGAAAGCCTGGTTATTTGGCTATAATTTTGCTGTAAACTATTTTACTGTAGATTCAAATCCCTACGAGATATGAATGAAAAAATAAACAAAATTTTTTAACTATCCTTGCCAGTACCGGGGCAAGGATAGTTAAAAGAATTCGTATGATAATTAAAATGTTATAGAAAATCAGTAAATTTTTGTTTTCTTTATTTTACTTGATTTAGACTATTCAATATTGATATCTCAAGTACTAAAAATATGTATGGAACATTTTCTGAATTGCAATTATTGTATTTAAATTCATCTGAACTAGAATCAGAGGTTTTACCAATTTTTTTCTGACGTCCACCAATTTCTTGGTCATAAGCTTCGTTTTCTGTATATAATAACGCACCATTATGTATATCAACCTAAAAAGAACAATTAAACACATTTTTAAAATTTGCAATGGCATTAACAGGATTTTACAGTGCCGTATTATCTGTAACTATCCTTGCCCCGTGAGCCCATATGTCAGTTTTTTCTAAATTTCAAGGAACGACGTGAATTAATTTGAAAATAAATACGATATTCATGTTCAGCAGGAAATTCCACTCCGGAAAACACTTACGTAAAAAAATATTCTGAAATTCTAATGTAGAAAACAATATGATAAACCCTACGTTGACATTTTAGCAAAACAGACTTTTTTCAAATAATCTCCCAACTTCGCAAATGGTGACAGATTGACTTGCAATTTTTACAATCATCTTTTGGTGTTAAAACGCGAATATACCATGAATTATTCGATTTTTGAGCAAGCCGTCGAAGCATAACAGCAAATAACTATCCTTGCCCCATCCTCTCCTAATATTGATTACAAGAGGTGGTGGTAACATTTCCATCAAATTGTCTTACATAGTTTGCGTATTACCCCTAACTCCCCAAGTGCTTGATCGACAAAAGATCCAAAAACCAAACTGTCTCATGCTGCTGGAGAAATAAAATATTTATACTTAATAATTTAATAATGAAAGAAATAATTTTAAATTAAATTGAATTGATATTAAATATGTATATCTGCTAATTTACAATTTTTATTAACTAATACTCGAAGGCTCTCATTAGAAGATTTCTTACGAATTGCAATCAGCTTCAAAAGGCGACAAGCATATGAAGCCCAATTTAATATTGGTAAATAATGTTGAAATTAATGTTAATAAGAATTTAAAGAAGTGCTTTGTAACTGAAAATAATAATCAATTTTTAGCTATTAATGAAATCGTGCCTCAGGATGTTAATGATGATCCTGAATTAGCTGATCCACAGATAATGGAAGCAAATAACAGCGTTCCAGGTAGATTTCTTACATATTACATCTAACGAAGTAATCCGTCCTGGGGCCCATTACCTTTCCCTTTTTTGCGGACCTACATATAAACATTTTCTTACAATTGAGGGCTCAGATCAAAGAACCGACGCTTCGCAATGTTCTATGCGTTTACAAGCGTCGGTTCTTCGATCCAAGCCCTCAATTATTAAAATACAAAAAAACGTAACGTTTTGTGTGAAAATTCAAAATTTATTGTAATAAATGCTTATAAACTTTAAAATTAAAAAAAGATTATTTGAAATTTTTTCGAATAATGGGGTTTCTACTGTATATATAATTATTAATATTTAAAATTATGCTATTAAAATAAAGATTTAGCAGAGATACAATATCGAATGCGACTAAGACTGAGAAATGCTCGGAATAATAATCAAAATGAAAATGAGCCAGTTCTAGAAGGTAATAGTCTTTAACATTAAACGTTATATGCAATTATTTAAAGATACAAAAATTTTTTATCCTATTGGAATCATACTTGTGCTTTTCCAGTACATTGATGAATTGCTAATAAGCAAATACTTTTTCGGTATAAATTTTCTTAATTTTATATTATTGATAAAAGGTCCAATAGAAGTAGAAATACAATTACTGGAACGAGAACCAGAAAGAAATGAAGGTAGAAGAGAAATTCGTAATGGTCGCATTTATCGGGATCGTAGAGGTCGCGGTCGCGGTCGAGGTAGAGGTAGGACTGGTCGTGTTCAAATTGGTGCAGAAAGAGGATTACTTCTTGGAGCAGCTGAAGGTATTTTTAAAAATATTATATCTGTTAATAACATGAAAATTAGGTTTACAAAATCTATACTGAATGAGTTATACACAGCACTGATTAGTAATAAACACTTTTTAATAAAAAATTATAATTAGAAGTCGTGAATCAACCGCAACTCGTAAATCAACCGCAACTCGTGAATCAACCGCAACTCGTGAATCAACCGCAACTCGTGAATCAACTGGAACTCGTGAATCAACCGGAACTCGTAAATCAACCGGAACTCGTAAATCAACCGGAACTCGTAAATCAACCGCAACTCGTGAATCAACCGGAACCCGTGAATCAACCGGAACTCGTAAATCAACCGGAACTCGTAAATCAACCGCAACTCGTGAATCAACCGGAACCCGTGAATCAACCGGAACTCGTAAATCAACCGCAACTCGTGAATCAACCAGAACTCGTGAATCATCCTGATCATTTAGCACAGCCCGGTCATCATGATGTAGAACTTGATTTTCCAATACAACCTAGAAGAGGTAGAGGTAGGCCTCGAGGTAGAGCTGCAAGACCTAGAGGAAGAGCTCACAGAGTTAACGAAAGATTGCTTGGACTCGAAGAAAGTAATAAGTATTCTTACATTCATATAGGAACGATTCCACGTCAAGTGATCAAGGGGTCTTTTCGTGTAAAGCTTATTTCAATAATTTTTTACTCTTAAACAATTAAACATACAAATTTGACAAAGTACATTTCGGAAAGGTTTTTTCATGCTCCTTCTATTGGAAATGAGCATTTTGAAAAAAAATTTTTGACCCAAAAAAATCCAAATTAAAAATAAATTTCAATTTTTGGGGGAGAGAGATACGATTTTTTTTAAACGAAAGCTGAGGTTTTTTCCTAAAAGGACATATAAATGATAAATTGGGACTAGAATGTTTAAACATTGAAAAAAGTTTTCTACTCGCCGGAGCACTCTAAACCCGGTTTTTAGATCCGTTTTGGAGAAAATTCTTTTTTTCAATGTTTAAACATTCTAGTCCCACTTTATTATTTATATGTCCTTTTAGGAAAGAACCTCAGCTTTCGTTTAAAAAAAAATCGGGTCTCTCTCCCCCGAAAATTGAAATTTATTTTTAATTTGGATTTTTTTGGGACAAAATTTTTTTTTCAAAATGCTTATTTCCAATAGAAGGAGCATGAAAAAACCTTTCCAAAATGTACTTTGTCAAATTTGTATGTTCAATTGTTTAAGAGTAAAAAATTATTGAAATAAGCATTGTACTGAAAAACACAAAAATTTAACCCCCTCCCCCTCGGAAAATATTGGAATAGGTAAAAAAATATTTTCTCCAACACTTGCTCTGAAAGGAGTACTTTTCTTGGTAAAAAAGTTTGGCGAAAGTAGAACTTTTCTCAACTGCTCTGAAGAGCGTGGCGAAAGTAAATTTGGCGTGGCGAAAGTAAACTATGAACTTATTCTTTTTCTTTGACCGAGATTTATTTTGTAACTAACTTCTTTCCCACTCAAAACATTCGTCTTTTATTATATTAAACATAAGCACACGTTAAATTAAAATTATACGAAACTCACGAAGAAACCTTTCCTCGCAAGGTGTTGGAGAAAACGTAGTTCACAACTCGTGGTGAAAGAATGATTTTTCGAGAGTGATTGCTGCTCTCGCTACGCTCGAGCCGCAAACGTCACTCTCAAAAAATCACACTTTCACCACTAGTTGTGCAATGTACTATTCACGAAAAATTACTATCCATGAGTACTACAAAAGCCCCAAGTTGACATGGAATCGCTCATAGGGAAGACCGTGGCGTAATGAATAATTGAAATTTATTAAAAAACTCTAAAGATCCCGAATTTTATTAAACTTCTCAATTTCTTAATTTTTTATACCTACTTGTAAATTATATTAAATTTAAAATTTTTAAAATTTTAATTTTGTTATATTCCTTTGGAAAATAATATTTCAATAAAAAGCTGTTAAACCTATTTTTATTAGGGTAAAGTACGGATAGATGCCCTCTAATTCGAAAATTACATCTAAATTCAATAAATATTAATATTTTTAAATGACTATTCGATTTTAATACACTATTACTATTTATCATTAACATATTTAAGAACCAAATCTCTACAATAAATAATAAATTAATCAGAACGAAAATACGAAAGGTCTGCATTTGCCCATATATATCCCACCACCTGGCTGGGTAAGACACCCCCTGCTGTATGTTATTATCATTTATTATAATAATATTTATAATTATTATGAAAAATGTAAAACGCGGATCTAGTATGTTTCTCTGATAAATTTGAGACAAGAAAATAATTGGAAATATTTTCTTACGTGTTAACTATCTTTGATTCTTGTAATGGCCGTAGCACTTTATATTAAAATTGTTATGACTAATAGGGGAAAAAACCAATAAATCATCAATATAGTTTCTTCCATATTGGAGATCTGAGAAAGGGAGATCTATCCGCACTTTACCTTATTGATTTTTGAATTGCACTGACTATTTTACTATTATTTGAAGAAAAAAGACGCTGTGAACGTACAACTAGTATATTTAATATTACCTACTATAATATTAAAATGTTATCCTGATGATAATATAATATCTAAACTAATTATTTAATTTAATTTTCAAAGGAGATGAAGCACAAGAAAGGGAGGAAAGGCAGGTTCAAGGAACCATAGAAAGAAGATGCTGCATTTGCCTCGAAAATTATCCAATAGTATTGCTAATGCCTTGCCGCCATTTATGCTTTTGTGAAAATTGTCACCTAAGATACAGTCAAGACACATGCCCTATTTGCCGCAGTGATGTCTTAGAAAGTTTTAATGTTTTTTTCTAGTTCCATTTAAAATTATTGTTAAATTATAATAATATATATTTAAATAATATATTTATTATTATAATATTTAATATTGTAATATTTACAATATTTAATGTAATAATATTAAATTTAAATAATATAATTAATAAAATTATTATTAATTTATTATAATTATCTGCACACATTTCCATTATGTGCAAGTATTTATTAAAAAATAAAGTTTGCATTTGCACACTTTAGTTAAATTTTATACGTTTCAATTCTATACGAATTGTTAGAAAGTATAATAGTAACAACTATATTTATATTGTTGAATTTTGCATTATTAAAGATGTCACTAGATTGAAATAAGAAATCTGGCTATACTATAGAAGTAGTTATATATTTGATTGTGCATTGTAAACATTTTACTCAATAGAATATAAAGTTACTGAATTCTTCAAAAGATTCAAATTCAAACCTTTTTGAAATTAAACTACATATAAAAAATTGTTATAAAACACGAAGATATCTATGATTCTAGGATGAATTTTATTGTTTATAAAGATAATTACAAATGTACAGAAATAAATAAATAATTGAAATTCTGATAAGAATTTGATTAAAATTCTTTGAAAATAATTGAATTACAGAGAAGAATTTAATTATATATAAAGATAATTGCGTTATTGAATAATTTTTTTTAATGTTTAAAAGTAATTGAATTTTAAAGAGGAATTTTGATATTTTTAAAAATAGTTGAAATTGTGGGGAGAATTAAAAAAAATTTGAAAATAATTGAATTTTTGCGATGAATTTTCAAATTTTTAAAGATAATTGAATTTTTCAACGAATTTTATCAGGACTTTTTTAAATAATTAAATTTCCATGATGAATTTTATTATTTATGAAGATAATGATAATTTTGACGAGAAATTAAAAAATTTTTTGAAAATAATTGAATTTCTGCGAAGAATTTTATTACTTTTGAAAATAAATGAATTTTAGAGAATTTTATTATTTATAAAGATAATTAAAATTATGACAGGCATTTTATTAAATTAATAAAATTAATAAATAAATTATTGAAATTCTCACAAGAATTTTATTTAAATTCTTTGAAAAGAATTGTATAACACAGAAGAATAATTTCATTTTTTATAAAGATAATTGAATTTTTGAACAGACTTTTTTTAATGTTTAAAATTAATTAAATTTTAAAGAAGAATTTTTATATTTATAAAGAAAATTGAAAATTTAAGAATTTAAAAAAATTGTTAAATGTAATTTAATTTTTGCGAAGAATTTCTTTATTTGTAAAGATAATTAAAATTATGACATGCATTTTATTACCTACATTTTTTTTAAATAGTTGAATTTTGGAAAAAGAATTTTATTATTTATAAAAATAATTGAAATTTTGAACAGATTAAAAAAAATGTTAAAAATACCTAATTAAAATTTTGCCATGCATTTTATTAAATTTTATTTAATATTATTCCAAATTGTTTGATGTTAAAGTATGTGTTGGCGAGAAATGTGATTTTTTTTACAATTTTGACAATTTCGTGTTTCCTTTTTGTCGTTTTTTTCCTAAAATTTCATTCGACTTTTGTCCGACTTTTTCGAAAATTTTATGCGACTTTTCGCGACTTTTGTTGTGAATTTATGCGACTAAAGCGACTTTTTTGGGTCTTAAAGACGATCCGAGCCCTGTAAAAGTGCTGTTAAAAATAGTTATTTTCGGAATTTCTGTAGTATAAATATCCATTTTCTTGTTATTTGCAAATTAAATTAAAACTTACTGTTCCAAAGAGTAAAAACAACCGCTGGAATTTGTTATTTTTATGTTTAATGTAGTTAAAAGAATCAATTCTTACTAGCTTTTGATAATTTATTTCTTTGGTGGCGAGAAACATTTTTTTTTATAACTACAAAAGTCATAAAGGAACAATTTTTATGTTATTTTTACAATATGAAAATAGTAAGCTTAATTTTTTTATAACTAGTAAAAAATGGATAATTTTACTACAGAAATTCTGAAAATAACTATTTTCAACAGTACTTTTAACTACAAGCGGGCGGTAAAGTATTTTCCGCGCGCTTCCCCTACTCCCGGGCAGAATGTGCTACTTTGCGCCCGCCTTAAGTGTCCGAAATGACATTCTTTCTGTGCAGGTAGGACAAAAATACATAAACATAACCAAATTACTAACATACCGAAATCATTTCTTTAGTGTGACATCTAAATTTATCTTTGTTATATTTTGGCCACACTTGTAGGGTACTTTTGCGCCCGCTTCGCTCGTGCCCTCAATAAAATAGTGAAACATAATTTTGAAAATCAAGAATGAGATTTTTTTATTCAAAATGGTCGTTGTAAATCTGTGTAAAATAAATTATAAGAATTTATTTAATTTATTTTTAATTTTATTAATATAAATATAATTTAAATCTGAAACAGCGATAAGTATACAAATGATTCCAATTAGCGTATATACGCTGTGAATTAATGAAATTTCGCTAAAAAATCAGTGAAATTTCACGTATATACGCTTTTTGGAATTAGTTGTATACTTATCGCTGTGAAACAGTAAAATTTCGCTTATTCAAATTTAGAGAGTATAAATTCAAAATTTAAATCCTACGTGGTCTTGATCTGTTCCCTAAGATTTTCCTGATGTGGGCCGGACCAGGGTTGCCACGTCTGGCCCTGATCAGGTTTAGGCGTGAAGTAGGTCAATTTCTGCACGGGTTATTCTAAGAAAATTTAAATTCATAAAAACCCTAATAAAAAGTTTTAAAGCCATATGTAGATTTATTTACGTTCGAAATAAAATAAATATAAAATTGATATCGACCAATTTACAAATTTTTCGTCTATTGTCAATCAAATTACGAACTTTACGCACCTTTTTTTAAAATTAATAAAATTTACGTTTCCATGGCAATAATATTACATAGAAACATAAACGTATTGAAAATAATTTGTTCAATTAGTTAACAACATGAATCAACATATAGAAATATCATTTGGAAATGTGGAATTCAAAATGGATATTTCTATAGAAACACGTAGGAATCAGAATGAAGCGTTAAGACGTAAATTTGTTTGTAATATTTGAATAAAGTAATTTTTACTTTACTTTTTATTTAATTCTTAAAAAATCCTATGAAGCCAATCCTCAAATGGAAAATATTCAAGTACGAGAACAGAATCCAGCACCTCACCAAATACCTGTAGAGCGAGAGCAAAATCATGAGCGAGAGCAAAACGGTGAGCGAGAGCAAAACGGTGAGCGAGAGCAAAACCTAGAGCGAGAGCAAAACCGTGAGCAAGAGCCGGAGCCCAATGTGCTAGCGCCTGCAAGAGGTAATTAGTCATTCTCGTCAGTTTTTTATATGAGGAGCAAATTTTCAAAGCTTGATAAATCCATATTTTCTTATTTTGAATCATAAGTCATTTTGGTTATGTTAAAAAGTTTTTAAATTGAAAATTTGTTAATAAAATTTCTTTCTTAAACGTAACAGTGACAGGTCGACTTTTTTAAAGTATTAAATTTTTTTATCTAAATTTTTTTGAAAAATGAATTTATCAGATTCGGAAATGTTCTTCTCAGAGAGAGAGAGAGAGAGAGAGAGAGAGAGAGAGAGAGAGAGAGAGAGAATGTAAAACTAAGAAAGTGATCCCTTTTTATATGGGCTAATTACTTATTTTTCTTTAAAGGAATCGAAGAACTACGAGAAAATGAGAACAGTGTCAAGTGCTGCATCTGTCTCGATGCTCTTCCAAACTGTTTGTTGATGCCTTGCAGACATTTATGCTTATGTCTCGACTGTTACAACCTGTATCATTCGGAGATTTGTCCAATTTGCAGATATCCAATTATTGATGTTATTGACGTTTTTGTTTAATTTTATTTTTAAAAATACAATAATTTTCAATAATATTTTAATAAATCCTTCGAAAAAATTCAATTTTTTAGAAATTGTAAAATTATCCACAGAATTTATTTAATTTTATAAATAATAAAATTGTTTTTCAGGAAGTCTATTCTTTTCATTTCAATTTTAATAAACGTAAATAAGCAAGTATTTAATTATAATTATTAACAGACGCGATTATTTTAAGAAGTTGAAAATATTCTTTGTTTAATTCAATTATTTCCAAAGCTTTTATTTACAATTATTCAAACATTAAATTGTTTTCAAAAGAACTTAAATTCTTCAAAAGAGTTTAATTTTCAATCAAGAATTGTAATGTAAGGTTAATAATAAAATAATTTATTACAATTATTAAAATAATAGATTATATTCAATAAATTAAAGAAATGGTTTCAAAGAATTCAGTTAATATGAAAACCTTAAATAATATTTATTTTTTTTGAAAGAATTTAATTATTTTTATAAATAATAAAAATCTTTAAAAGAATTCAATTATTCTCAATTTTGTTGCATGAATTCAAAATGATTTTCAATACATTTTAAAATTGAAAATATTAAAGAAAAAGAAAAATTATTTAAAAAGTTAGAAGACAAAAAAACAACAAGTAACTACAAACTACGAACAGATTACCGGAACACAACGATTGTTAATACAGATTTGGACTATTATTATTATTTAAAGATGTACATCGATCACTTTGAGTGATAATTAATTTGAGTGCTCGAATTTAATCGACTACTTAAAAAATTTGGTTCGGTTATTTGAACTTTTGCATACCTCTAGTAATTATAATATGCAGGGTGATCGGTGAACCGGAATATGACAATGAATTTTTTTAGACCGAGAAAAACCGGTCAATTTTTTTTACAAAATTTCAAATTCAAAAACACGAAAAAAACCTTTATGAAGCAGTAGTATAAAAAAACACATTTTTTTCAATATAAATATATATATTTAAATATATAATTATTTCACCGATTGTTAGTGAAAAGAACGGAGAACGATAAGTTTGCACAAAGGTTGATTGAATCCTGCTTTCTCTGTGGTACCAGTAACCTCTAAAAAAGTATTTTAAAGTATTCGGTCTTTCTCCAGACTCTTCCACTATCGTGTCTTCACCTTCATTCATAATTATTTAACGATATAGAAATAATGTTTTCTTATTTGTGGTCAGATTTATTTAACTGTCATATTTATAAATAACAAAAAAAAATTCAAAGTAATGAAGTTGTCTATTCGTCTCATTTCAATTGAACTGCGTAGAGTTTTTCAATATACAATTTAATTTTGTAGAATTAAAATAAGAAATTAAAAAGTGGAAAATAATATATTTGTTGCCAAAAATTTTTGTGTTGAGTTTTATTTTCATCGTTTATCTAATTAAATGAATTCATTTGTAGAGTTTCTTTGTGTTTAATTTAATTGCGTATAGTTAAAAAAATAATTTCATCTTATCTAAAAATAATAAATAATAATAAAGCTCATTTGTGTAGAGTTTTCCAGAGTTGAATTAAAATGTATAGGGTTAAAAATTAAATTAAAAAAATAAAGAAAATATTTTTCCTTGCTTAAAAATAATTTGTGTACAATTTTCTGATATAGAATTTAAGTGTGTAGAATTAAACAAATTAGATTAAAAACTTTATATTTATTTTATTTTAATGTGTAGAGTTTTTTTTGAAGAATATATTTGACTAGTTTTAAAATTTCTTAAAAAAATTATTTCATTGTGTCAAGTTTTTTGGTTTTCAATTTAACTGTGTAGAGTATTAAAAATTTAATTTAAAAAATAATTGTTATTTTTTTTTCGTTATATTGTGTAGAATTTTTTAATGTAGTATTTAACCGTGCAAAATTAAATAAATTTTATTTAAAGTTACATTTTATTTAGTATCATTATTGTGTAGAATATTTATTTGTAGAATTTATTTATTTAGAATTTTTTGAAACTTAATTTAATCAATATTTTTCCAATGTGTAGAGTTTTCTGGAGTCCAATTTAAGTGTGGACAATTAAAAATTAAATTGAAAAAATAATTCGTATTTTTCTTCGTTTAAAAATACATTGTGTAGAATTTTTTAATGTAGTATTTAACCGTGCAAAATTAAATAAATTTTATTTAAAGTTACATTTTATTTACTATCATTATTGTGTAGAATATTTATTTGTAGAATTAATTTATTTAGAATTTTTTAAAAGTTAATTTAATCAATATTTTTCAAATGTGTAGAGTTTTCTGGTGTACAATTTGACTGCGTAGAATTATAATTTAAAATAAAAAAATTATTATTAGAATTTTATTTTAATTAAAATAAACTGTGTCAAATTTTCTGATGTAGTATTTAATCGTGTAGAATTAAAAGATTTTAATGATATATTTTGTTCTATTTAATTATAATGTGTAGGACTTTTTTCTGTAGAATTTATTTACGTAGAATTAATTAAATTTATTAAATGTATTGTGTACAATTTCCTGGTGTAGAGTTAATTGTGTAGGATTTTATTTTGTAGGGTTTATTTGCGTAGAATCGCTACCACCCCGATCAATTTTAATAAACATTCAATTATTCAATAAATTACTTATTTTTAAATTTAAATAATTGAATTCTCGTCGAATTTTCTAATAAAAATTGATTTAAATATGAATTTCAGTTAAAAGCACGAACCGTCACGGAAATCAAATTTTGATTTCGTTACTGTATTCCAAAACAAAACGAAATGATTAATGTATTTTGATTTTGATTCTGTAACGAAACAAAATTTACTTCCTATTTTGATTTTGATACTGTAACGAAACAAAATTTACTTTCTATTTTGATTCCGATACTGTAACGAAACAAAATTCAATTCCTATTTTGATTCTGATACTGTAACGAAACAAAATTTACTTCCTATTTTGATTCTGATACTGTAATACTGCAACTCGGTTTTCTTATAGAAGCAGAAGTCGATTCGAATTCTAGTTCAGATTTCGTATGTAAAAACGATATTATATTTTGATATATTTGACATTTGCTACAAAATTTAGGATCAATGAGACTTATACATGCCCAGTAGTATTTTATCGAAATTAAAATAAAAAAAATTTTGATTCTGATATTGGAATCAAAACTAAATAGAATTGATTTTTGATTTTGATATTGGAACCAAAACGAAATAGAGTGGAATTTTGATTTTGATATTGGAATCAGAACTAAATAGAGTGGAATTTTGAATTTGATATTGGCATCATAACTAAAAAGAGTGGAATTTTGATTTTGATACCCACATTCGAATCAAAACAAAAGTATTTTTTAATTTTGTTTTGATTCCGTGACGGTCCCTGGTTACAAGTTTAGATAATAATTGAATATTAAACTCTCTAAATTTGAATTAGTAAAAATGGTTTCTAATAGTAAAATTTACTAATTTAAAATAAAAATTAATTGAATTTTAAAAACGTTTTAATTTATAATTTTTAAAGTTTGAATTTATCATACTTTTAACTGAAAATTGGGTAGATTTAATTTTTTTTAAATGTTTAATGGACTTTTTTAAACTCATTTAAAGTTTTTATTTTCTAATATATATTTAATTATAGAAACCTGAAAAACTTTCGTTTTTTAACCTGGAAAGCCTGTGAAAAGCCATT
This sequence comes from Leptopilina drosophilae, assembly GCA_032873175.1. Classification (NCBI taxonomy): domain Eukaryota; kingdom Metazoa; phylum Arthropoda; class Insecta; order Hymenoptera; family Figitidae; genus Leptopilina; species Leptopilina drosophilae. Next base: position 43,664,077 of record CM065483.1, read on the forward strand.
GAATTTGAAATGAGCAAAACCCTGTGGGTCCATAATATAAAATGTTGATAAATATAGATAAAGCGATGTGTTTTTATAAATTAAAAGCATTAAATAAAACTCAACTTAAATTTAATACCGAAATACAACAATAACTTAATTTTTTCAAAACCTTCTTTTTAAACGGTAATGTTCGTTAATTGGTTTATGGTAAATCTAAAAAAACTATGAATTGCAAGAAATTGTATGAAACTTTTCTGCTGTTCAGCTTCACTTTATTTCCAGATTTCCAGGTTAGTAATTGATATCTTCTTTAGAAAAATCAACGTAAAATTATAAATATACAATACCAGGATGTGAAACGTTTACTACCAAACATTTGTGCGATTTTTTGTCAAATTTCTGAAAATGTGATTCCATGTAAAAATTGCTCACAACTGACCTGAATAATGTGATTGTAGTTACTTTCTGACTTGTTAGAATTTAATTTTTTATATCAGATAAACTTTTTATATATAAATTTCTGGGGTTGAATTAAAGTGAAATTTACAGAAATAATCTTCTAGCAGGAGTAAAAATAAAAATGTTAACAAAATATTAAAAGTGAAAAATAAAACAAATATTAAAATAAGGACAAAGTTTCATAAATTTTATTTTGGAAATCTCTACTCAACATTGTCCGCAGTCACAAAAGAAAATTTTTGCGAACTCTATCCGTAGAAATCCCGGAAACGTTTCTACGTACGTGTTATATTACAAAATTTGAAAGAGGGTGTTTAGGATATTTTAAAAATATTCAATATAATTTTTGCTTACAATCTAATGTAATTAGTAAAAGGAAATTATTTATTGTAGCTGTCCTAACGCTTTTAATTAATTTTTCTAAAACTAATTTACATTGTGATGACATAAAAACGTGTCATTTTTAAGTAAATTTAAGTTTGCAGATACTAAAATCTTATAATTCATAAAGAAAATTATCACTCATTTACATATTTATATACTAAATTTATACATAAGTTTAAATTTAAGATTGGATATTTCCAGTTGAGGTGGAACAGTCAAAAAATATTTATATTTTTATTATTATATCTAAAAAATTGTTTGTCAAATGTTATTTATACTGTGTTCTTTAATTGTTGATGTAAAATATTTGGTGGTAAAAAATTTAAAAGAATTAAAATTTTATATCATTTTTTTAGATTGTACACAGAAGATTCTTAGAAGGTTTATTACATTTTATACAGATTTATTTTATTCACAACAGTTTTAATTGTCACATTTATATTTTTTTTAATGTACGGCAAATGTTCGTTAACGCTAATTTATAAAACTCCAAAACAAAAGTCACAGGCTAAAAACAATTAAGCGGCTAGATCATAGAATCCAAGAATGTATATACAAAGTATATATAACAAAAATAGGCCTTAATTAAAATACATTCACTAAACAAAAGGATCATAAACAATTACAAAAAATATTTTTAAGCATTAAATTAGACGTTAAAGTAATATAAAAAATTATCGAATTAGATATTTTATCTATCTTAACGTGTCTATCCATCGGTCACACTGTCTTAAGACAGTAGATGCATCGAATTATATTCCAGTTTCTTGTTAGGGCATTAGAACCCCCAAATCATGGTCATCTCAGTTGTATATACCATTGTCAAAATAAAGGTACATTTCCATGACAGCGTTATCCGATGCGGTTTTTTATTTTCATTTTCTCTAACACTAATATATATTTTCCGTTCTGGACAATTTTTACAGAAGGTGTAAATGCTCCCTAAGTGCTCGGAGAGATTATCTCAAGTATGAGAATATTCTTGACCCGAACATGCTTTGTCTTTTTATTAATCATTTACAAGAATTTAAAATAATTATGTTAGTACTAATTCATGCAGAGCTAAGTTCTCAATCGCTTCTTTAAAACTGTATATTCCATTTGGACATAATCGAAATGGCAATCATGAGAATAAGTGAAAAGGGCATAAACATAATAATGTTTTTTTTTCTCTTACTCATGTTTACGATTGCGCATGAGCTAGAAAAGAACGCAAATATATCTCTACCTTTTTCTAACTCATGTAGTGCGTTCTCGAAGCAGTTGTAGGACTGCAGCCTAAGGGTGCGATCCCATGTGAGCAGAATACGTCGACAGAAAGCAAAAAATCATTAGTGCAAAAAAGATAGGTAGATATTGTTTGATAGATATTGTTTGTGTTTGAAAGTTTTGAGGTAATTTACATACGTAATATACGTAAAATACTTATGTAATTTAGGTGACGCATATTACGTACCTATCTCTGTTTGTCTGCTTGTAGTCCCTCCAGCTCTGGGCCAAAGATAAGATAAATGATTATGGATACGGGAACAGGACATGCAAAAGAAAATGACAAAAAGTGTATGTGTCCTTTTTTCAATGCCATGTTTCGTGTTCGTGTTCATTCTGCGTTGGACTTACCTGATGTTACATCTTGAACTCGCAAAGATCGATAAACTGAAATATTCTAATCACTAAACAAGCATTATTTGACAATAAAATAAATGGTACGGAAGAATAATACTTTTCTCTTTCTGTCAGGGAAACATAACTTCGCACAGAAAATGTATGGAATGTCGCTGACAATTTTTTTATTTCTACATTTATTATACTTAGGGAGCATTTACACCTTTAGTAAAAATTTCCAGAACGGAAAATTGTTCATTGGAGTAAGAGAGACAGACTGTAGACTACAGACTCTCTTACTCTAATATAAATATTCCGTTCTGGACAATTTTTACAGAATGTGTAAATGCTCCCTTATGAAGTAGTTTAAGGGTGCGATCCCACGTGAGCAGCATACGTTGACCGAAAGCAGAAAATCATGAGTGCAAAAGAAATAGGTAGATATTATTGTTCCTTTCACTCTCATGATTTATTGCTTTCGGTCGACGTATTCTGCTCACATGGGATCGCGCCCTATGACCTAAGCACAGGTGAGTCGGGTTAGAAAGACGAAAGCGGGATATGAGCCTCCTAATCTCAAAATGTATGTGAGGGTGTGATCCTATTTCAGCAGAATACGTCGACCGAAAGCAGAAAATCATGATTGCTTTGCTTTGACTATCGCAAATCTATTGTGCTTAGGCCTTTAGGACTTTAAATATCCCGTACCATACTATAGTTGTGCTTAAGCCTTTAGAAGGTTTAAATGTAAATACAGAACATAACTTTCAATTATTTGAAAAGCTCAACATTGTCAGAAAATTGCAATATAGTTTGGTAAGTGCGATTTATAAATAGAAAATATGTATTTTTCTCTTTAATTGGAATATAGAAATCTTGCAATATATAATACAAATAAATATTTCTCCCTTTTCTTAAAAAAGGGAAATTTAACTGGTTCCCTATATTTTAGAGACAGAAACTACAGTTTAAGGATGTATTTAAAAGTTTGATTAAGTTTATTAAATCAGTGTCATATAAAAAATTCTTTTTAGCAGCGTTTCGAATAAAGGAGACAAGGTGCGATTGTTGCAAATGGAAAGTCTCAGAAACTGTGAATTATAGAGATGGGGTTTCAAAGGGAAAAAGTGTAGTTTTTATGTACGAACTTATTACAATATGTTTAAAAATAAATGCAAGCTTTACAAGTAAAAATATAGGAACATTCGTTTCTAGAAGCCAAATGTACATATTTGTCTGCTTAATATTTTTTCAATAATTAATAGATCTTTGTTCTTTGTTTTTTTAAAACTGTTTAAAGTATAAATAAACATATACTGATATAGTAGTAACAAGCATAGAAGTCGTTTAAATCGACCGAAGCTGTGGAGTCCACAAAAAATTGTCAAATTGTCAAAAATATAAATACTAAAAATTTTTGGTTAAAATATGATCGTAAAATGAGGATGAACCTTGAATATTTATTAATTTTTATTTTAAAAAAAGTAAGGGCAAAGTAAATGACAAAATTTCTCATTACTACAAGGAGAAAAATGATCTGTTAATGATTACAATAGTCGAACATTACTGTTCGGATATGTGACAACTTTTTGTAATGAATAAAGTAGCTTCTTTAACGCTTCTTTAACCCTTTAACGCCGGGAATGACACATATTCCACTCAACCTTTACAGCCATCGATCTTAACGATTTCGTAAGTTAAAAATTTGGTAGGTATCCATCCCTATAGTGTTTTTATCGCTCTTTCAGAATCTGAAGATCAAATTTAAAAGCACTTTAATTTGAGAAAGTTGTGAACATTTTTTCGACAAAAAAACTGAAAAATTTTTACTTTTTTTGAAAAAATGAATTTTCTAAAGATAGCAAGTAAGAATGCATGCGTAAAAACTACAAATATCGCGTCCGCAAAAGCCAACATTCAATATGGCGAAATGTACGTTTAAAAATTTCAAAATGGCAGCTTCAAAATGGCGATAGAAGACATTTTTTTAAATAAACATCAAAGTGTAGTGTACGAATTTAAAAAAAAATTTGGATAATCTTGTCACTTTGTATTTAGGGGTTTTTGAGGTTGCTGATTACGAATGTCATATTAGTTTTTCAAAATTCAAAATGGCAGATCCAATATGGCGATCGTAAAATTAAAAAATCGTTAGATTCTTTTGAAATTTGTTACTTGGGGGTTTTTGCTGTTGCTGATCACGAATGTGATATTAGTTTTTCAAAATTCAGAATGGAGGATGGAATATGGCGATCGTAAAATTAAATAAAAAAAGTTAAAGTATTGTATATCTAATATTGTAAACAATAATAAGTAGAGGAACTAATTGTGCGAATTTTGTTCCTCTACTTATTATTGTTTACAATATTAGATATACAATACTTTAACTTTTTTTAATTATAGTTTTTTATCAAATGATTTTAATATATTTTTTTAATTGTTTATTTTAATTCTACCATTTACCGATAAATGTTGCAAGTATTGTTTTAATATTTGTGTACGGAACCCGCCATTGCAGTGCGAGTTCAACTCGCACTTGTCCAATTTTTTTTAAATTTTACTTAAAATTTTTTTTTAGATTTTTTAATATATTTCTTGTGGTCAGATTGTAAAAATATACTAATAAACCCATTTTTAGTTAATTAGATCAAATAATGTGGAAATTAGAAAAAAAATTTGTTTACTTTTTTAGATTTTTTAGTATTTTTTTGCGATCAGACTGTAAAAATATACTAATAAACCCATTTTTAGTTAATTAGATCAAATAATGTAGAAATTAGAAAAAAAAATTTTTTTAATTTTTTTAAAAGAAAATTTTTTATATATTTTTTGTGATCAGACTGTAAAAATATACTAAAAAACCCATTTTCAGTTAATTAGATCAAATAATGTGGAAATAAGAAAAAAAAATTTTTTTTTTTAATTTTTTAGTTTTTCTTTGATCACGCCAAGGCCATTATTACATAGCAAGTTCTCTATATTTTCCTGTAATATTCGCGTTAAAATACACCAGTATGCCAAATTTTAGCCCTCCTTGTTAAATAGTTTAGAAGTTAAGGGGGGGGAATGGTCACTTTTTGTGCATTTTTGGCCAAAAATCTTGTTATTTCCTTGACAACGCTATGGCCATCACCTCCAATCACATTCTCTATATTTTTCCTGTAATCTACATGTGAAAATACGTATCTGTACCAAATTTGAGCTCTCTAGGTCAAATAGTTTAGCCGCTAGGGGGGGACACGATTTGGCTACGGACACAAGAGTCTCACCAACAGGGTTCCGTCGGTACACCGAAGGTGTACGGAACCCTAAAAATTGTTAGATTCATTTGAAATTTGTTACTTGGGGGTTTTTGCGGTTGCTGATCACGAATCTGATATTAGTTTTTCAAAATTCAAAATGGCGGATCCAAAATGGCGGAATATATTTTTTAAATTTGACAAAATATGTTTGATACCTCCTACTCAGGGGTTTTCGGCGTCGCTGATTACGAATCTGATATTAGTTTTCCAAAATTCAAAATGGAGGATCCAATATGGCGATCGTAACTTTTAAAAATCGTTGCATCCGCCATTTTGAATTTTGAAGAACTAATATCACATTCGTAATCAGCAACCTCAAAAACCCCTAAATACAAAGTGACAAGATTATCCAAATTTTTTTAAATTCGTACACTATACTTTGATGTTTATTTTAAAAAATGTCTTCTATCGCCATTTTGAAGCCGCCATTTTGAAATTTTGAAACTTACATTTCGCCATATTGAAGGTTGATTTTTGCGGACGCGATATTTGTAGTTTTTACGCATGCATTCTTACTAGCTACCTTAAAAAAATTCATTTTTTCAAAAAAATTAAAAAAATTTCAGTTTATTGTCGAAAAATTGCTCACAACTTTCTCAAATTAAAGTTTTTTTAAATTTGAACTTCAGATTCTGAAAGAGCGATAAAAACTCTATAAGGATGGATACCTACCAAATTTTTAACTTACGAAATCGTTAAGGACGATGGCTCTAAAAGTTGAGTAAAATATGTGTCCTTCCCGGCGTTAAAGGGTTAACTATTCTGTAGGTCGAATGTACTCACTACAAATTTATTTAGAATAAAAACGAACTAAATATAAGTGAGCACAAAGCTTATGTGACTGATTGTAATTAAAAACAAGTCACTGCGTGAATGCTTACAGTTTCTTTTCTGAACATATACTTCTAAACTATTCAAGATTCCAAAAAATAAATTTCAACATGAGTTTAAACAAATTTGTCGAAAAGTTTAAAAAATTATTTTTTAAGAAAATATTAATAAAATTCACTACATTCTCTTTAATTTTTATCTAAAACATTTTTTCTAGGACCAATAGTTTGCAAGATAAAAATTATTTTAAAAAAGTGACGCAATAAGTATGTCCTGAGGCGAGCAATCAAAAATTCAAAATTAAATTTTTCGAAAATATCAAAAAACACATTTCCACAAGTTGAGGTAAGTTTTAAAGACATTTCAAGCTTTAATAAAAATATTTTTTTTATGAAATTTGGTTATTCCTTTCATGAAAATAAATAACGTTTAAAAAATAATTGTTTAAACAAATTAGTCAAAAAGTTTAAAAAATTATTTTTTAATAAAATATTATTAAAATTCAATACATTTTCTTCAATTTTCATCAAAAACTTTTTTTCTAAGACCAATAGTTTACAAGATAAAAATTCCTGAAAAAAGTGACCAAAAAGTTTAATTGACAATATCTTGCAAAATAATTAAAATTTGACAAAATTCTTAGATATACTTGAAAAGCCTCTTAAACACAACAAATTAACTAAATATGAACAAAATCTGAGATCAAAAGTTCTTCCAGCCATGGAACGCCTCTCCTACTCAATTCTTAATACATTACATAGTTTTCGTAATAATTACAAAAAGTGTTCACGTATCCGAACATTAATATAGACTATTGCAATAATAAAGCAAGAATTTTTCTCTATGTATTTTATTTTTCTCAATTTTTGCAAAAAAAAGTTTTTTTAAAATCACTATCTACATTTTTGACGAAAAATGAGTTCTTTTATACCGTTGGATTTTAAAAAAACTTAGATTTTAATTATTCAATCCATAATTAAAAATATTAATTAGTTTCAGATATAAAAGGGGCTTAATTGGACTATCTACATTAATTTATAATTGTTTTATTGATAGAGCGTATTCATTCTACCCAAGAACAATGAATTTTTTTCGAAAAAATATAATACAACAAAAAAAACTAATACACAAACTAATACACCAGAGTGGGACCGTAAAAAGTTTTCAATAAAATATTAATTTATCATTAATTTATAACAAAAGTAATGACTTATAATTATTTTATTGAAAAATTTTCAAGGTCCTTTCTCGATTCCACATGATGTATAGGGTAAAAGGTCAGCTTTCCATTGGAATAGGTTAGATAAAAATAAAAAACATCGATTTTGAGATACATTGAGATTAAAAATTTTACCTTGAATTTCAAGGTTAAATTAAAAAAAACAATTTTCTTTTTAATACCAGCTGGTATCTCGTAAAAACCCTTAAAAATTACTATTCACACTTTTAATTTGATAAATTTTATACTTATCCTTACATTAAATCGAAAAAAATTCAAAAAGTTTACATTTTGAAACTACGTAACTCAAAAGATATTTTATCAAATTCAATGAAATTTCAAACTTACACTTCTACTAATGATAACTACTTCTAATAATAGTGATTCTTTTTTTAAGCAACATTATGCCAAAATTTCAAGAAAATTCATTTTTTTGAATAACTTCAATGGGACATTTTACTTATCGCTGCGATAAATACATGTAGAAAACAATAACATCTATTGTGTAGCTTAGTGGGTCTTATGAAGATATATAAAGTAGTATAAAGTGTCAATTTAAAAAAACTGTATAACATTGCTAATTAGTAATTAGATTTCTATACTACCTATAATTTATTTTCAAATAAAAATGCATACTTATGTTTAATATCACACTGGTGAAATTTTGCGCTTCAGGCAAAAAAGTATAAAGTTTAAAAATAAATATATGTCTTTTTTAACATGTTGGGTCTTTTAAAGGTTTATAAGGCAACTTAAGGGGTCCAAGTTACTATACAGTTAGCAGCTTTCAAAGTAAATGAATCTCTTCATGTGGTATCATAAAGTTATTAAAAGTTAATTATTTACAGTTCCACTGTAAATCACTTCAATGCAATATTTTACTTATCGCTGCGATAAATATATGTCGAAAACAATAACATCTATTGTGTTGTTTAGTGGGTCTTATGAAGATATATAAAGTAGTATAAAGTGTCAATTTAAAAAAACTGTATAACATTGCTAACTAGTAATTGGATTTCTATACTACCTATAATTTATATTCAAATAAAAATGCATACTTATGTTTAATATCACACCGGTGAAATTTTGCGCTTCAGGCAACAAAGGTATAAAGTTTAAAAATAAATATATGTCTTGTTTAGCATGTTGGGTCTTTTAAAGGTTTATAAGGCAACTTAAGGGGTCCAAGTTAGTATACAGTTAGCAGCGTTCCAAGTAAATTAATCTCTTCATGTGGTATCATAAAGTTATTAAAAGTTAATTATTTACAGTTCCACTGTAAATCACTTCAATGGAATATTTTACTTGTTGCTGCGATAAATATATGTAGAAAACAATAACATCTATTGTGTAGCTTAGTGGGTCTTATGAAGATATATAAAGTAGTATAAAGGGTCCATTAAAAAAATTGTATAACATTGCGAATTAGAAATTAGATTTCTATACCACCTATAATTTATATTCAAATGAAAATGCATACTTATGTTTAATATCACACTGGTAAACGTCCTTTATTACACTATAAGTATTACTTATAGACATTATTTGTAATTTTTTTAGAAAATGCAGGGCCGTCAAACTTAAACAAAAAAAAATTCAAAAAATTTGGAACAATCTTATAAGAACTAATTGTCGAGAATGGTTCCAGTTGTCGAGTAAACAAACTTTGTATTTTATTTAAATATTGTATCACATTGTTAATTCAAAAACATGTCAGTCCTGTGTTGATCGAAATATAACATCTATACTTGCTTAAGAAAACACGTGGTTCACGTCGCGTGGAGTCGTTCGACTCTCTTCAAACACCTTCGGCAACATTCGCCACACTTGACTTTTTCGACAATATTAAGCACTATTGGGCATTAAACAACGTTAACTGACATTATTTTCTTTAAAGTAATTATGACCCTGTTGATTCTTTCTTATTTGTTCTTACACTTCTGATTTATTGTTTAAAGGACTGATTTGTTTCTTATTTTTACTCGCATGCATTATTTACTTTAACTAACACTATTAATACAAAATTACTGTCATTTCCGAATTCAATCTTTATTCGTATGATGTCAAACATTAAAACTACATGATTCGAAAGTGAAAGACCCCTCGTTTTACTTATCGTTCCAATAAATACATGTAGAAAACCATAACATCTGTTGTGTTGCTTAGTAGGTCTTACGAAGATATGTAAAGTAGTATAAAGGGTCCATTCAAAAACTGTATAACATTGCGAATTAGAAATCAGATTTCTATACCACCTATAATTTATATTCAAATAAAAATGCATTCTTATGTGATATGTCACACCGGTGAAATTTTACGCTTCAGGCAAAAAAGTATAAAGTTTAAAAATAAATATATGTCTTGTTTAACATGTATGGTCTTTTAAAGGTTTATAAGGCAACTTAAGTGGTCCAAGTTACTATACAGTTAGCAGCGTCCCAAGTAAATGAATCTCTTCATGTGGTACCATAAACTTAATAAAAGTTTAATATTTACAGTTCCATTGTAAATCACTTCAATGGAATATTTTACTTATCGCTGCGATAAATATATGTAGAAAACAATAACATCTATTGTGTAGTTTAGTGGGTCATATGAAGATATATAAAGTAGTATAAAGGGTCCATTTAAAAAAACTGTATAACATTGCTAATTAGTAATTAGATTTCTATACCACCTATAATTTATATTCAAATGAAAATGCATACTTATGTTTAATATCACACTGGTGAGATTTTGCGCTTCAGGCAAAAAAGGTATAAAGTTTAAAAATAAGTATATGTCTTGTTTAACATGTTGGGTCTTTTAAAGGTTTTATAAGGGAACTTAAGGGGTCCAAGTTACTATACAGTTATCAGCGTTTCAAGTAAATGAATCTATTCATGTGGTACCATAAACTTAAAAAAAGGTTAATATTTACAGTTCCATTGTAAATCACTTAAGTGGAATATTTTACTTCGAGGGGTATTTAACTCACGAATCACTTTCACATTAGTAGATGATTTAATTTGAATCCTACTGATTGTAGTCGATTTCTGCATTAAAATAACTAATGTAACGTCATATACATAGACTACAGAATTCTACTATATATGTATCTACAAGGTGCGTTATTCGTCAGTATATAATAATGTAGTAATATTTACTACCGGTCAATTTGAGAGACTACCCATTTTTTGTTTGACTAAAATCATTTTAAAATATTAAATGTATGAAAATTAAATTTTTTTTATCTTTATTTTTTGAAAGATGATAAAAGACCGGTGCTGAAAAAGGGCCAAAATTTCCCTATAAGGGAATTGTAACAGCATAGTGGTTTCCGCAACTTTGAACCCTTCTGAAGCCGAAAATGATAGTTAAGAAGTTGCAAAGTGGAGGGAAAGTGTTGAAAAACTACCCCTAATACATAAATTTCAATAATTTATTAAAATTAATAACATCTAAAAAAAATAAATCAAAATGTCTTGAAAATTGTTACTCGGGGGATTTTGGGGTCGCTGATTACGAATCTGCTGTTAGTTTCCCAAAATTCAAAATGGCGGATGACTTTTTTAAAAAGTGTTTCAATTAGCTTAAAAATTGTTATCCGGAGGTTTGTGGGGTCTTTGATAACGAATATAATATTGTTTTTTCAAAATTCAAAATGGCGGATCCAATATTGTGGATGACTTTTTTAAAAAACGTTTAAATTCGCTTAAAAATTGTTACTCGGAGGTTTTTGGGGTCGTTGATAACGAATATAATATTGTTTTTTCAAAATTCAAAATGGCGGATCCAATATGGCGGATGAGTTTTTAAAAAAATGGTACAATTCGCTTAAACATTGTTTCTGGGGGTTTTTTGGGGTCGCTGATAACGAAAATAATATTGACTTTTCAAAATTCAAAATGGCTGATCAAATGTGTAATAAAATTAAAACGAATCCATTTGTTTTTAAAAATTGCCCGCCATATTGCATCAGCTATTTTGAATATTTGAAAACTAACATCGGGTTCATAAACAACTAAGAAATCTCCCCAGCAAAGCGCTTAAGCAAATCTATGAAAATAAGATTCAATACATCCGACCTTTGAAGGTAAGATGTAAGTTGTATCCAATCAATGAAGATAAGACGCAAGGCATCCGCCATTTTGAATTTTGATTTATTTTCAACACCGTTCTTTTAAAAAATAAAATCTTTAAGAAGTCATTTGGCCAATATTTTATTTAGATATTTTTAAAAAATCGTACTTTTCAATGTTTTACAAAAATTTGAATAACTTAAAAAATAATGAGAGCTTTTTAATGATTTTAGGCTAATTTTAAACGTCCTTTACAGTATAAGTATTACTTATAGACATTATTTGTAATATTTTAGAAAATGCAGGGCCGTCAAACTTAAACAAAAAAAAAATTCAAAAAATTTGGAACAATCTTATAAGAACCAATTGTCGAGAATGGTTCCAGTTGTCGAGTAAACAAACTTTGTATTTTATTTAAATATTGTATCACATTGTTAATTCAAAAACTTGTCAGTCCTGTGTCATTAAACAACGTTAACTGACATTATTTTCTTTAAAGTAATTATGACCCTGTTGATTCTTTCTTATTTGTTCTTACACTTCTGATTTATTGTTTAAAGGACTGATTTGTTTCTTATTTTTACTCGCATGCATAATTTACATTAACTAACACTATTAATACGAAATTACTGTCATTTCCGAATTCATTCTTTATTCGTATGATTTCAAATATTAAAACTACATGATTCGAAAGTGAAAAACCCCTCGTTTTACTTATCGTTCCAATAAATACATGTAGAAAACAATAACATCTATTGTGTTGCTTAGTAGGTCTTACGAAGATATGTAAAGTAGTATAAACGGTCCATTCAAAAACTGCATAACATTGCGAATTAGAAATCAGAATTCTATACCACCTATAACACAGCCACACAAAAAAAAGGACCTGAGTTGGGGAATGAGACTACCCATTCCTTACGTATTTTGATGCGCTAAACACGAATCTGAAGTCATCTGATCTCAGTTTTGACATAACCTCAAAAAACATGGCGGATTTTATGTGACAAACAAACTTTTTTAAATAACGATGGATTTGCTTGAATCTTGTTACTCGGGGGTTTTTGAGGTCGCTGATTACAAATTTCAAGTCAGACTTTCAAAATTCAAAATGGCGGATCCAGTATGGCGGACAAATTTTTTAAAAATTTTTGTATTTTTACGAAACTTGGTATCTGGGGGTTTTTGGGGTCGCTGATTACGAATTTTATATCAAATTTTTATAATTCAAAATTTTTTTTCAATTCAATATTTAAAAAAATTGGAAGAGAAGCAGGCGCAAAACGCCTACATCTAGGGTTTCGTGACATTTAAAAAGAAAAAAAAATTTAAAAAGAAAAACTATGGATGTTTAATTAATGTACAATTAATTTCTATAAATTGATTCTCCACCAAGTAATCAGTTGATTAAATCCATGGTATCTTCATTTAAAATTTGCATTTGATTATCATTTTGTAATTGCAATCCAATACTGAAATTATTCAGTTTTGTAGGCATTTACGAATCCTATTTTGGTTATCATAAACCATTGTGGTTAAGACAGACTGACTGACTGATTTGGGATCTATAGTGCCCCAAATTTGGGATCTATAGTGCTCAAATTACGACGGACAGACGGACGGACGGACGGACGCCAAAGTGAAACTATAAGGCTTTCGGCCATGGGCCACGAAACCCTAAAAATGGTCCGCCATATTGGATCCGTCATTTTGAATTATAAAAATTTGACATGAAATTCATAATTAGCGACCCCAAAAACCCCCAGATACCAAGTTTCGTATAAATCCAAAAAATTTTCAAAAATTTGTCCGCCATACTGGATCCGCCATTTTGAATTTTGAAAGTATGACTTGAAATTTGTAATCAGCGACCCCAAAAACCCCTGAGTAACAAGATTCAAGCGAATCCCTCGTTATTTAAAAAAGTTTGTTTGGCACATAAAATCGGCCAGGTTTTTTGAGGTTATGTCAAAACTGAGACCTGATGGAGCAAAACAGACTTCCGATTCGTGTTCAGCGCATCAAAATACGTAAGGAATGGGTAGTCTCATTCCTTAACTCGGGTACTTTTTTTGTGTGGCTGTGTAATTTATATTCAAATAAAAATGCATTCTCATGTGATATGTCACACCGGTGAAATTTTACGCTTCAGGCAAAAAAGTATAAAGTTTAAAAATAAAAATACGTGTTGTTTAACATGTTGGGTCTTTTAAAGGTTTATAAGGCAACTTAAGGGGTCCAAGTTACTATACACTTCATGTGGTACGATAAACTTAATAAAAGTTCAATATTTATAATTCCACTGTAAATCACTTCAATGGAATATTTTACTTGTCGCTGCAATAAATACATGTAGAAAACAATAGCATCTATTGTGTTGCTTAGTAGGTCTTACGAAGATATGTAAAGTAGTATAAAGGGTCCATTAAAAAAACTGTATAACATTGCGAATTAGAAATTAGATTTCTATACCACCTATAATTTATATTGAAATAAAAATGCATTCTTATGTGATATGTCACACCGGTGAAATTTTGCGCTTCAGGCAAAAAAGTATAAAGTTTAAAAATAAATATATGTGTTGTTTAACATGTTGGGTCTTTTAAAGGTTTATAAGGCAACTTAAGAGGTCCAAGTTAGTATAGAGTTAGCAGCGTTCCAAGTAAATGATTCTCTTCATGTGGTACGATAAACTTAATAAAAGTTCAATATTTATAATTCCACTGTAAATCACTTCAATGGAATATTTTACTTGTCGCTGCAATAAATACATGTAGAAAACAATAGCATCTATTGTGTTGCTTAGTAGGTCTTACGAAGATATGTAAAGTAGTATAAAGGGTCCATTAAAAAAACTGTATAACATTGCGAATTAGAAATTAGATTTCTATACCACCTATAATTTATATTGAAATAAAAATGCATTCTTATGTGATATGTCACACCGGTGAAATTTTGCGCTTCAGGCAAAAAAGTATAAAGTTTAAAAATAAATATATGTGTTGTTTAACATGTTGGGTCTTTTAAAGGTTTATAAGGCAACTTAAGAGGTCCAAGTTAGTATAGAGTTAGCAGCGTTCCAAGTAAATGATTCTCTTCATGTGGTACGATAAACTTAATAAAAGTTCAATATTTATAATTCCACTGTAAATCACTTCAATGGAATATTTTACTTGTCGCTGCAATAAATACATGTAGAAAACAATAGCATCTATTGTGTTGCTTAGTAGGTCTTACGAAGATATGTAAAGTAGTATAAAGGGTCCATTAAAAAAACTGTATAACATTGCGAATTAGAAATTAGATTTCTATACCACCTATAATTTATATTGAAATAAAAATGCATTCTTATGTGATATGTCACACCGGTGAAATTTTGCGCTTCAGGCAAAAAAGTATAAAGTTTAAAAATAAATATATGTGTTGTTTAACATGTTGGGTCTTTTAAAGGTTTATAAGGCAACTTAAGAGGTCCAAGTTAGTATAGAGTTAGCAGCGTTCCAAGTAAATGATTCTCTTCATGTGGTACGATAAACTTAATAAAAGTTCAATATTTATAATTCCACTGTAAATCACTTCAATGGAATATTTTACTTGTCGCTGCAATAAATACATGTAGAAAACAATAGCATCTATTGTGTTGCTTAGTAGGTCTTACGAAGATATGTAAAGTAGTATAAAGGGTCCATTAAAAAAACTGTATAACATTGCGAATTAGAAATTAGATTTC
Organism: Leptopilina drosophilae; assembly: GCA_032873175.1. Classification (NCBI taxonomy): domain Eukaryota; kingdom Metazoa; phylum Arthropoda; class Insecta; order Hymenoptera; family Figitidae; genus Leptopilina; species Leptopilina drosophilae. The sequence goes on from CM065483.1 coordinate 43,679,647, forward strand.
TATACCACCTATAATTTATATTGAAATAAAAATGCATTCTTATGTGATATGTCACACCGGTGAAATTTTGCGCTTCAGGCAAAAAAGTATAAAGTTTAAAAATAAATATATGTGTTGTTTAACATGTTGGGTCTTTTAAAGGTTTATAAGGCAACTTAAGAGGTCCAAGTTAGTATAGAGTTAGCAGCGTTCCAAGTAAATGAATCTCTTCATGTGGTACCATAAACTTAATAAAAGTTCAATATTTACAATTCCACTGTAAATCACTTCAATGGAATATTTTACTTGCCGCTGCAATAAATACATGTAGAAAACAATAGCATCTATTGTGTTGCTTAGTAGGTCTTACGAAGATATGTAAAGTAGTATAAAGGGTCCATTAAAAAAACTGTATAACATTGCGAATTAGAAATTAGATTTCTATACCACCTATAATTTATATTGAAATAAAAATGCATTCTTATGTGATATGTCACACCGGTGAAATTTTGCGGTTCAGGCAAAAAAGTATAAAGTTTAAAAATAAATATATGTCTTGTTTAACATGTTGGGTCTTTTAAAGGTTTATAAGGCAACTTAAGAGGTCCATGTTAGTATAGAGTTAGCAGCGTTCCAAGTAAATGAATCTCTTCATGTGGTACCATAAACTTAATAAAAGTTCAATATTTACAATTCCACTGTAAATCACTTCAATGGAATATTTTACTTGTCGCTGCAATAAATACATGTAGAAAACAATAGCATCTATTGTGTTGCTTAGTAGGTCTTACGAAGATATGTAAAGTAGTATAAAGGGTCCATTAAAAAAAACTGTATAACATTGCGAATTAGAAATTAGATTTTCTATACCACCTATAATTTATATTGAAATAAAAATGCATTCTTATGTGATATGTCACACCGGTGAAATTTTGCGCTTCAGGCAAAAAAGTATAAAGTTTAAAAATAAATATATGTGTTGTTTAACATGTTGGGTCTTTTAAAGGTTTATAAGGCAACTTAAGAGGTCCAAGTTAGTATAGAGTTAGCAGCGTTCCAAGTAAATGATTCTCTTCATGTGGTACGATAAACTTAATAAAAGTTCAATATTTATAATTCCACTGTAAATCACTTCAATGGAATATTTTACTTGTCGCTGCAATAAATACATGTAGAAAACAATAGCATCTATTGTGTTGCTTAGTAGGTCTTACGAAGATATGTAAAGTAGTATAAAGGGTCCATTAAAAAAACTGTATAACATTGCGAATTAGAAATTAGATTTCTATACCACCTATAATTTATATTGAAATAAAAATGCATTCTTATGTGATATGTCACACCGGTGAAATTTTGCGCTTCAGGCAAAAAAGTATAAAGTTTAAAAATAAATATATGTCTTGTTTAACATGTTGGGTCTTTTAAAGGTTTATAAGGCAACTTAAGAGGTCCAAGTTAGTATAGAGTTAGCAGCGTTCCAAGTAAATGAATCTCTTCCTATGGTACCATAAACATTATAAAAGTTTAATATTTACAGTTCCATTGTAAATCACTTCAATGGAATATTTTACTTATCGCTGCGATAAATATATGTAGAAAACAATAACATCTATTGTGTAGTTTAGTGGGTCTTATGAAGTTATATAAAGTAGTATAAAGTGTCAATTTAAAAAAACTGTATAACATTGCTAATTAGTAATTAGATTTCTATACCACCTATAATTTATATTCAAATAAAAACGCATACTTATGTTTAATATCACACTGGTGAAATTTTGCGCTTCAGGCAAAAAAGTATAAAGTTTAAAAATAAATATATGTCTTTTTTAACATGTTGGGTCTTTTAAAGGTTTATAAGGCAACTTAAGGGGTCCAAGTTTCTATACAGTAAGCAGCGTTCAAAGTAAATGAATCTCTTCATGTGGTACCATAAACTTAATAAAAGTTTAATATTTACAGTTCCATTGTAAATCACTTCAATGGAATATTTTACTTATCGCTGCGATAAATATATGTCGAAAACAATAACATCTATTGTGTAGTTTAGTGGATCTTATGAAGATATATAATGTAGTATAAAGGGTCCATTAAAAAAACTGTATAACATTGCGAATTAGAAATTAGATTTCTATACCACCTTTAATTTATATTCAAATAAAAATGCATTCTTATGTGATATGTTACACCGGTAAAATTTTGAGCTTCAGGCAAAAAAGTATAAAGTTTAAAAATAAATAAATGTCTTGTTTGACATGTTGGGTCCTTTAAAGGTTTATAAGGCAACATAAGAGGTTCAAGTTACTATACAGTTAGCAGCGTTCAAAGTAAATGAATCTCTTCATGTGGTACCATAAACTTAAAAGAAGTTTGATATTTACAGTTCCATTGTAAATCACTTCAATGGAATATTTTACTTATCGCTGCGATAAATATATGTAGAAAACAATAACATCTATTGGGTAGTTTAGTGGGTCTTATGAAGATATATAAAGTAGTATAAAGTGTCAATTTAAAAAAACTGTATAACATTGCTAATTAGTAATTAGATTTCTATACTACCTATAATTTATATTCAAATAAAAATGCATACTTATGTTTAATATCACACTGGTGAAATTTTGCGCTTCAGGCAAAAAAGTATAAAGTTTAAAAATAAATATATGTCTTTTTTAACATGTTGCGTCTTTTAAAGGTTTATAAGGCAACTTAAGGGGTCCAAGTTACTATACAGTTAGCAGCGTTCAAAGTAAATGAATCTCTTCATGTGGTACCATAAACTTAATAAAAGTTTAATATTTACAGTTCCATTGTAAATCACTTCAATGGAATATTTTACTTATCGCTGCGATAAATATATGTAGAAAACAATAACATCTATTGTGTAGTTTAGTGGGTCTTATGATGTTGGGTCTTTTAAAGGTTTATAAGGCAACATAAGAGGTTCAAGTTCACATTTTTAGTAACATTTTAAGTGAATAATTCTCTTTATGTAACATCTTTAGCTTATTAAAAGTTAAATATTTACACCCCCATTGTAATCTTTTTAAATGGATCATATTATTTAGCGCTGCTACACGTAAGTATAGAAACTAATAACTTTTTGCGTATCTTTGTAGGTTCTTCGAAGATATGTTGTGTCTTTGAATAAGACATAGATGTTTATTGGGTCTCAATGTAGATTATTTATACTGTTCTATGTTTTGAAAATTTTTAAAGTAACATATTTTATGTAATACTATAGACCTTAAACAGAAATTGCAATTCTAGATTATGTTCACTGTTGCCCCTAATTATTATAATCCTCTATTTAACGCTGCAGTATAAGAAAAAAATTACTCTTCTATTAATAGCTTCTCTTGTATAAATTTTAATTAAACTGTTATCATTATGATAAAATACATAAATGAAAATTAAAAACCTGACATGCTCCATTTGATTAATTATTTTGTTAATGTATGAATTGTAGCTTTTAAGGTTTTTATAATATTTCTGTGTTTTCTAATTTTTATTATCAATATCCGAAAAATATTTGTGATCTTTCTAAATAATGATAAGAATTAAGTGTTTTCTGTTCAGAACTGACTTTTGTATGATTGATTTTGTTAAAATTATAGTTTAAATATTGTGAAGTCCAAGTTACTTTTGGGACACCCTGTATAAAAGTTTATTTTTGGTTAAATTTGACAATTATGATAATTTTTAAGTTTTATTCTGCTGTGGTATTTATATATTTATGTTTTCCTACATACTTTTGTGGTTTTGTTATGCAAATCATGAAAATTAAAATTCAAGAGTTTATCAGGTCCAAACCTGCTATGTAGCATTAAATCTATAGAACTTAGTAGGTCCGACCTGATAAGTCTCAGAAAGACCTGATATCTACCATTGAATATATGAAGTGGATCCCATAAGTTTTATGTGATGAACATATATATATATATATATATATATATATATATATATATATATATATATATATATATATATTCAGATATTTGAACAATATTATAGACACCTATTATACACATATAATTATCCATAATTTTAAAAAATATTATATCAATAAAATATATGTAAATACAAAAAAAATGTATACTTATAATTTAATCAATAAACTAAACAAAACATTAAAATAAGGACGAAAGAAAAGAAGGAAGAGGAATGGTGGTTGCCTTCTTCTTTCCTCTTTATTTTAAATAAAAAATAAATAATTTAATAAATAGTAATTTCATATAAAAGGCGAAAGAAAAGAAGGAAGAGGAATGGTGGTTGCCTTCTTCTTTCCTCTTTATTTTAAATAAAAAATAAATAATTTAATAAATAATAATTTCATATAAAAGACGAAAGAAAAGAAGGAAGAGGAATGGTGGTTGCCTTCTTCTTTCCTCTTTTAATTTATAAAAATCCATAATTAATCAAACAAAGATAAATAAATACAATAATAATAATAAAAAGAAAATAAACCCATATTTAAACCTAATTAACAAAATATAATATACTAAATTATTAATAACTAACTGCTAAACAAATTTCAACTTTATAAACAAATAAATTATAATTCTACAACAAAATACATAAGTAAAATAACACCAATTAAAAATATATCTGATTACAGATGGAAATACCTGTTGTGAGTTGGATTCTAAACGCTAAAGACTATATTACAACAATTAAAGATGGTTTCATACTTTTATTTCAGCTACTCTTATTGATAATAATCATTATTATAGCAAGAAAAATATATTTTTGCTACTCAATAATGATTACAAGATGGAAAAGGCGAAGAAACCAAATACAAACGCCATAAAGTTTAACAAAAACAACAAAACAAGCATCCTACCATTTCCTTAGATTGAGGACAATGTAAAGTATAAGGAAGGAGGGAAGGTCTTAAAAATCTGTAAAAATTTTGACAATTTTAAGCCTAAAAACAACAAAAATAGAATAAGAATGAATTAAGCATAAGACAGCATCATTTAAATGAGCGCGCCAGCTTTAAGCACGCATCGATTTTATATCGACCTTGCTCAAACCTCTTTTACTATGCATGGTACACCGCGATGGCCGACCAGTGATTCAACTCAACCGATGCACGCAACTCTGTCTAAGGGTAAGACGCGCATGCCTCGCCGACTTCCATCATGAAAGAGCGGCAAATAATTCAAATTCAAATTAATTTCGCTCTTAAATGATGAAAAATCGAAGGTAAAACTAGATAATTTTAACACTATGCACAATAAGCTTTAAAAACTAATTCACTTTAAAATACTAATAAATTATTTATATTGCTATAATTTTAATCTTATAAATTAAAATTAAAATTTTACAATAATATTAGTAATAGTACTGATGATATAATAATATTGTTAATAATTTATAAATTATATTATATCAAATAAGTAAAGAATTTAATTATTAATTAGTGATCATTAATAATTAACCATAGTTTTAACGAATTAACAAATAATATATATTAGTAAATTTAAATTTTATTTAATAACCTATAATAATATAAGGATTAAATTAAAGAAACAATTGTTGTTGTTGCTATATAAAAAAAATATATATATAATAATAATTATCATTATTATAAATAAATAAGGTATTACTAATTACTAACATACAATATAATTATTGCTTTAATTAATAATTAACAAAATCAAATAGTATAAATTATTATTGAAATTAACAATTTTAATCAATTTTATTAAAATTGTTATTATTATTATTAAAAATGAATTACATAATGATATTAAAATTTTATCATTAATTAATAAATTTTGTTATACTATAAACCCATACCAAAAATTATATAAATTTACAGAAAATAACTTGGAATTTATGGATATCATTAATTTTTAATTGTTAATAATTATTATTAATAAATAATGCTATTTGAAATGCTTGAATCGAGCCTTTAGTGTCAGGCGAGTATAAGAGAGGAGGAGTCGACCGGCTATGCAGAGAAGCGAGAGGCCTCACGCCCACTAGCCAATACTCGCGCGCTGGGTCCAAAGCCTCTCCCCTTATACAGAGCGAAGCGAGAGCCGCTCGACCAGCCATGTTGTCGGTCTCATGCCTCTCCCCTTATACAGAGCGAAGCGAGAACCGCTCGACCCGCCATATTGTCGGCTAGACGAATACTTCTATAATGCATTATTAACACGCAATCTAACACAAATTTTCAGTTTTTTTTACTCTCTTTCAGGGCAGCTTCATTCTAAGATTGTTATCATCGAATAATTAATGAAAATTGTTTAATATCTAATTAATTATTAATTATTTGGTGATTAATATTAATTTATTATTTAATATTTGTTTAATATTTATAAATTATTATTTAATATTTGTTTAATATCTAATTAATTATTATTTATAAATTATTTGATGTTTAATATTAATTTATTGTTTAATATTTATAAATTATTATTTAATATTTGTTTAATATCTAATTAATTATTATTTATTAATTATTTGATGTTTAATATTAATTTATTGTTTAATATTTATTTAATGATTGATACTTATTTATTTATTGTTTAACACTTATTTATTATCTATTAATTATTATTTAATATTCTTATTTAAAACTTGTTGTTTTATAATGAAATATTTTAGAAAGTCTAATGAAATTACAAACAACTGATTTTGCGAAATTATTGTTGTTAAATTGTTATAAACAATTTTGAACCAACTAAATTATAGGCGTGCAAGAATGTAGTATTGTACGAATTAAAAAAAATGTTATATTTTATTTTAACATTTTTAATGCTAATATATTATATTTTATAATTACTATAACATGTTATAAATAAACAATTTAAACTTATTTTAATTATTTTCATTATTTATTCAATATTTTATTTTATATCATTTAAAATTTTTATTATTAAAATATATTTTAATAATAGTTTCACATTCAACCAGAATTTTGTTGTTTCGAACAAGTTTTTTCTGAGTGTTGATTCAATTAATTGAAGAGGAAAAATGCTTGATTGATTTAAATGGAGCGCTATTCATTTTAATTGATTGATTCGGGAATTCTTCTCACTGTTTCGATTAGTGGTGCTTACATCACTAAGAATCAGTACTAATTTGCTGATTCGGAATCTAAACTCGATATATTATAAAATTTTAAGGCAAATGTTTTTTTGTCCTACCTGCACGGAAAGTGTGTTATTTCGTGCACATGAGGCGGTCGCAAAGTGAGTGATTCCCGCCCGGAGGTAGGGTGAGCGGGCGGGAATGTACATTCTCGCCCGCTGACGTCATTAAGCGGGCGGAAAAGTACATTCCCGCCCGCTGACGTCATAGAGCGGGCGGAAAAGTACATTCCCGCCCGCTGACGTTATACGAGAGCGGGCGGAAAATACATTCTCGCCCGCTGACGTCATAATATACCATTTATTGAATAATAAATATCAATTTTTTTATTATTTTGTAATAAACGACTATTGAATTCATTCAAATATTTGTGCACTTAATAACCCACTTTCCATGCAGTTAGGACAAAAAACGTTGTTCGCAGCACGGGCGCAAAAGGTGATAGTGTCTCAGGCGAGATTATGGGTAAACCTCGGCGACCCTACGCAACCTCGGCTTTGCCTCGGAGCTTCGGGTCCCCTTGGTTTTACCCATCTCGCCTCGCCTTCGCCGTAATCACCTGTTTTGCGCCCTTACTACGAAAATAACTATTCTCTATATTATTGGAAGAATTGAATAATTATTTTTCAAATTTGACAGAATTCATAAAAAAAAAAATTTTTATTCAAACTAGAAATATATATATATATATATTGTGTTATATATATATATATATATATATATATATATATATATATATATATATATATATATATATATATATATATATATATATATATATATATATATATATATGCAAAATTGGGATAAAATATAAATAATTCTTAAACTTTTATATATGATTATAGTGAACATTAAATTATTTATAAATCACCAACAAAATCAACTAATTATAATAAAAGAAAGTTCAAACAATTACGTAATTATATAAATTATCCAATGAATAGTTAGTGAAATTCTTCTATAATAATTGTTAAATCGTATCTATTAAAATTAAATTGAAAAATTCTTATTACTTACCTCAAATTACGTATAAATCAGTAAATTGAGTCGACTATTGTAGACATTAATGAAGGAACTAATTTAAAATAAGCATTGTAAAATAGGATTCTAAATTAGATAAAAAGTAAAATGTTTTAAATTATAGAAAACAAGAATGACTGAAAGCAAAATTGTAATAGTAATTACTCAAGTAAGGTAGTGAATTGGTAAAAGGTAGTGAATTTAGCACCATTACAAAAATGTAAAAATTTATTTATTTAAAAATATCACACTCACATTCATTCTACAAAAAATATTACACTCACATTCATTCTACAAAAAAATATTACACTCACATTTTTCTACAAAAATGAAAAATTTTAAAAATAAAACACTCACACTAAAAACAATTACCACAAGCACACATCTTTGGAGGATTCTCCTCCATGAGGACCTCTACTTCCTCCGGTCTCACATACCAAGAAGGACCAGCAGATGAACTTTCAAAGGACGTGCTAGGCCTTGGCTCATCTACAGGTGTTTCCAACAGAGACTTAATGTCCTTTAACCATACTACTGGCTGAAAGGCAGGGTCATTGGCTGATTTAGACAAGTCCAGCGGTTTGGATTGATTCACTGGTTCAACATTCTCTGACACAGAAACAAACTCCGGGGTATTCTCCACCCAAACCATAGTGTTTGGTTTCCTTATTTTTGAAGGACCAGGTTGTATACGTATGTGTTTTTGCCAGTCTGGGCCTCGGCGCGTGAAACGCCATTTGGAACGCCCTGCCAGTGAAGTGGTTAAGTAGACTTAAATGTATATTTTTGCTGTCGATGAGTAAAATTGTGAAATTATATTTAATTACTAACTCTTTTAGCGTTGCGTCGACATTGCGTCATGTAAGCTCGAACTCGCATGCTGTGACCTAATTGCGCAACCCAAGTTCTAGGAATCACTGCCTGTAACTCGTGCTTCGCTTTTCCATATATGGGGTAAAGGTACTGAACCATTGTCGATGGATGTGATTCTTTCTCCGAAGCATAATTAAAAATAGATTTATAATGAAAAAGTATTATTCTTAAGAATTGACATATTTTACCCCCATAATTGTCTATAAATTCTCCCTCTTTTAATAATTTTAGAGTATATAAGGCGACGCTTTTTCAATCAGAATTGTCAAAAGTTCCGGTGCGGTTTTATAGACCAGTAGTCATTGTAGAGCGACCCTTCAGTTATACACAATTTTATTGTATTCTTTCCTTAATCGGCAATTGCGGTTTAGAATTGTACTCGATTATCGTGCAAGTCTATTTTGTTTTTCACTTAGAAACAAGTTTCTTTCCGTAGAAGGTGCAAGAAAAGCAAAATTGACACTTAGAATCAGTAATTTTAAAGTATTAACTGTCGTATTTTGCATGTCAAGTTCATTAATTGTAGTTTCTACCAATTCTTTCTTTAATCGGCAATTGCGGTTTAGAATTGTACTCGATTATTGTGCAAGTTGCTTTTCTCACACTTAGAAACAAGTTTCTTTCCATAATAGGTGCAAGTGACGATAAGTAACACTTAGAAGCGGTACTAGCTCTTGAACAAATGCAAAAGTTCTAAAGTTGTGAACTTTCTCAGTTTCGTTCAACTGAAACAATATCTTGAAAACCAAACTTATACCGACCAGCGCTATAACCTTAAATCTACGACTAATCTGTAATTAAAAGTAAGTAACACTTATGTAACTAATTGTAATATTATTATTGAAATCATTAAATAAATGTATTAAAAGGGAATATTCTTTTGTTTTAACGCAAAACCCGTAGTTTTGACAAGTACAAACGATCCTACTTAAAAATAAAGGTCAAGCTTTACCAACTTGACCATAATCAGCCTACCATTCCTCCAAAATTCTTTAACCTAACTTTAAAACTTCGCCTTCCGCTCGGGATGTAACACATTTGCATAAAAATAAATTCAAAAATCAAACTAAAATTTTTCATTCTTCCTTATTGATGCCTTAACAAAAATTGACTTTGATTTTTGTCAATTTAGTTCAGAAATAATTAAGTGTTTACATTTATCCCGAGAATTCGAAAACTCGGGGTAAATGTAAACAGAACTTCAACTACATTAAAAAAAAATTTAATAAATTATTGGATCTGCCATTTTGAAATTTAAAAATCCGATTTTAGATTCTTATTCAGCAACCTTAAAAACTGTTTTACCAAGTTGAATGACTATTAAAATTTGTTAAAATTATTCAAGTTTTACGTTACTTATTTTGTAATAGTTGATTGTTTATTTATATGATACATTATCAGTCAACTGGTTGATTTTTCTATACATCTACGAAGAACTTTTTTCAGTTTTTCCATCCCTTAAAACAGTACTGCCGTCCTGATTTAAAAACACCATAACTACACTTTGGGTTGTTTCGAGATATTTAGCAAAATACGTTTTTATTTATATCTTCTTTAACATAATGTTTCTTCAAAAGGTAATGGTGCTTCTTTACTAATTCGGGTACGCTGAATTTTATTATGCAAAAAAAAAGTTCAAATTTTCATTGGAAACATGCAAAACTGTAGTTATGCTTATTAATTAAATGAAAAATCGCGGCGAATCCTTACAAAAAAGCATAACTACGCAGTTATGCTTTTTAGTCAGGAGAACAGCTCATGTACGGTCGACTTTCCTGATGTAGAAGTACACTAACTACAAACACTTAAGAGTTTAGTTTTGAAAAAATGGATTAAAGTGTACAATTTTTTTTATTTTGTGTAATTAAAATGCGTTTTTTAATTTCTAACAGGAAAAAAGAAAAAACTTGCAGAAGGTAATGAATAACATAATTTTGATTAAAATAAATTAAATTTCATTAAATACCCTGTTCACCTGTTTAATATAATTAAATGATTAATTTTTAAAACCTTAACAATTTTTTAAAAATCCCATTGAAAGATTAAAATGTTTAAATATCTACTATTGATTCTATTTTGAGGAGATGTGTGTAATAATTTTTAAGTAATCAGTTATTTTTATGTTCTTTATTAATTAATTAACATATTAATTACTATTAATATGCAAATTACAAAACTTATTTTCAAATATGAATTTTTGAACAATTTCAAATTCAAACTTTAAAAAAATTCAATTCTTAACTAATTTACTAATTAATTATTCTTGTTTATTACTTTCAAAATGTTGTCGCAAAAATTCAATTATTTTTTTAAAAAGCTAAATCTTTGCAAACATTTAATTATTTAAAAAAAAATTCCCGAAAGAATTGAATGTTTTTTCTTAATTCAGTATAAAATATTTCAAAAATTAAATTAATTTCTAAAATTTTATGAAAGAATTTAATTAAAAGAAAAACATCAATAATTTCTTTAAGATTGAGTATTAATAAATTTGTTGATTACTATTTATTTGGTTTGTTTAAATAATCTTCTGCATTTTATAAATACAGTCAATTTTTTTTATTGGATTATTGCTAATAACTAATAATTATTGCACTAAAATAAAAAACTATTTAAAAAACTTTTTTCAATTAATTAACCTTAAAAAATTCTATTAAAAATAAAAATTGTTAAAAATAGCTATATTTATTATTAACAGTTTATTTAATAAAAATATATTAAAATTGGAAAACTTCTTGTTTCAATAAAGTGAATGTACATGTGCTTTTTTATGGAAAGTGTAGATTTTCATGTGATTTTCATGAGATTCCTGACGTAGAAACACACTATGTACTTAGGCCAAAGTCCATAAGGAAAGTAGCCTCTACAAAGTTCGAGTTCCTGATCTCAAAAAGCATAACTACGTAGATAGGCCTTTTTATCAGGAAATCACTGGTTAGACGACCCGAAATCCTCACAAACTGTAGTTAGGCCTGTAGTTAGGCCTCTTAATATCAGGATTCGACGGAAATCGATGTAGATAGTGCTTTTTAGTAAAATTAATTCCTAATTAACACGAAAATTAATTAAGATTAATAATTCTAATTAGCATAGAAAAATTCGTCTTTTTTTACGAATCCAACGGTATAAAAAACTCATTTTTGATAGAAAGTGTAGTTATGGTGTTTTTAAATCAGGACGGCAGAGTAGTATACTTGAAATAACTTGTTTCTTAAAGCTCGCTTAACTACAGAGGTGTTTACATTTACCCCGAATTTTAGGAAAATTTCAAAATCTCGGGGTAAATGTAAACAGTCAGTTTTAGGCGATTCAGGTGCATCAATATTTTTTTGTACTTCATAAAATTTTTCTAGGGAAGTAAAGTAACAAGTTCATGCAAAAAAAATCCGTCCATTTTACGTTTTAACAAAAAAACTAATGTTTTTGGTGAAACATAGATATTCCGTTTACATTTACCCCAAATGACCCTAAATGAGTTTATTTCATTTATTTAATACAAATAAAAAATGTTTTGACAAATAAATGTGTTATTTAGATACAGAACATACGACACTGACATTGATATAGAGTAGATCAGCCCGAGTTCTCACCAAGTCTCAGTGGCCGTATGAATTAAATAGGTGCGTTTATAGGCTTGCGGTGTGCTTTATGTGCAGGGGGGCGTGAGTTCGATGCCTCATGCGAGTGAATATTTTTCATTCTTCGTTTTAAACGTTAGGTATATAAAATAATAAAATTGTGTGTTGTGTTATGAATAAAAACTGTGTGAACATATCTATAAATAATGTTAAAAGTCTGTTAAAAAATCAGTAAATATATATAATATATACATAGAATATAATAATACATTAATGAATTAAAAAAAATACTAAATATTTTACAAAGATTTTTGTATTAAATGCAAAATGAAATAATTTTCGTAATTGGTTCAAATACACTACCGGCAGAAATTGACGGTACTAACGACGGGCGAGCTAAAAAAAGTTGAAGCCGAAATTAAATTAACATATTTTATTATTGAAAAATGATAGAAACTTGGTTCTTGGATTGTTCGAAAGCCAGTTAAATTCTACGTCGTTTGGTATACAAATAAAAAATATTTTATATTTCTGACAGATTTTACCACCTAAGAGATTATGAAAAAAAATTAATTAATTTTTCATTTTTTGTGCACCATGTTTATGTGACTACACATTTTAGAAAAATTGAGAGAAAAATTTTAAACTCTTGCAACATAATCTTTAAAGTCTCAGCTTTTACTTAATCCTTGAAAACTGAAAATCCGTTCAACAGTTTTTGAAATATCTAAAAAAAGTCTAAGCATGTTTTTCTATTGTAATTTAGGCGGTGATACACACTTATTGCACTGTCGCTGCTTACCTGGCTCGTTGCGGCATGGCCGAATAAGCGGCATATATAGTGGGTCATATTTAGAGCCCTTTTTAAGTTTTTTTAACTTTAGATTTAATATTAATTAAAAATTTGATAATTAACATACTGAATTATTAATATATATATATATATATATATATATATATATATATTATATATATATATATATATATATATACCTATCGCCTCAAAAGAGAATTTTACAGGGGGAGCGTTTAAGGTTATGTTATTCAGTGGTCACGTGTCCCATATTGTTTACTATGAAAGAACGTCACACTGAATAACATGACCTTAGAGTGACACCATGAGCAGAAAACCAGTGTATTTACGGGGACACGTTTAACTTTCGGGCTTTATATTATTAAAACTATTTCAGATTTTTTACTTCTGATTTTTTACGTGAAAGAGCGACTCAAAATCTATGGAATACGAATAGAAACTCAAAAATGATTTTTTATCGATAGGTCCCTTTTCTCGTGTCGCGTCACATATATACACAGGAAAAAAAGTCTGACTCCGTTTACACCTTAAATTCATCCCATGACTTTCACATAAGTCTGTCCTTGTTTAACGGGGCTGACTCCGTTTATATCTTAAAATCAGCCTCAAAATGAGACCGAAAATAAAACTTTTTTTTAGTGTGTATATTTATATATAAAATTTGCAACCTCTAATGAGTCACGTATTTTAATTGTTTTTGATTGCTTATTTTAAATTGACACAACATTTTTTGATAATGTCATTTTAAATTAAAACATTTTTTAAATTAAACACAATAGTAAATTAAAAGACTTTGAAGTAAGAATATAATTTTTAAATAAATAAGTAAGTATAAGTAAATTTGTACGTAGAAAAAGCTTAAAACTAAACTTTTTTCCAAAAATAAACGACTATTTGATCATGAACATTTGTAAAATAATAACTTTTATATATATATATATATATATATATATATATATATATATATATATATATGCATAATAATTAACTTTGACAATTATCAAATTTATAATGAATTAATATTAACTTTAGATTTAATAATCTAAAGTTAACAAAAATTAAAAAGGGATCCAAATATGACCCACTCTATATTCAGGTTATTCGGCTCTGCCGCAACGAATCAGGTAAGCAGCGACAGTGCAATAAGTGTGTATCACCGCCTAAATTATAGAAAAATGTGCTTGAACATTTTTTAGATACTTCAAAAGCTTTTGAAGGGATTTTCAGTTTTCAAGGCTCAAATAAAAGCTGAGACTTTAAAGATTATGTTACTAGAGTTTAAAATTTTTCTAGAATGTGCAGCCACACAAACATGGTGCACAAAAATAGAAAAATTAATCAATTTATTTTCAAAATCTCTTAGGTGATAAAATCTCTCAGAAATATAAAATAATTTTCAAGCGAATCCGTTAAATTGTTCAAAAATATGTCGTTATATAATATCCGCCATTTTGAATTTCAATAAACTGACATCGGATTCGTAATTAGCGACTTCAAAAACTACCGAGTAAAAAGTTTCAAGCGAATCCGATTAATTTTTTATTTTGACAGCCGCCATATTGGATCCGCCATTTTGAATTTCGAAAATCCAACATCGGTTTTCTAGTCAACGATCCCAAAACATTAAGAATCAGATGCTTAAGTTAAAGAAAATTTCAATTAATCTATTCATATTTTTTTCACTTTTTAGGTCGTTTAACTGCACGGAGAAAAATGGATAGTTAAAAGTATATAGTTACAAAAATATATAATCAAATTTACTATCTATATAGTCAGAAATATTATCTTCCTGAAATATTATATATTCCCGTTTAGTATATACAGATAATCAAATTTTATTATCCTGGATAGTCAACTTGTCGAGCGCTTGCGCAAAAGTTTGACTACCGATCATACTGCGCTGCAACTTCAAGACAAAAACATAACCTTAAAACTAGTCATCCCAGTCCCCATTGCAACACGTGTTTTTGTCAGTTTTTATTGAAAGTTCGTTAAAAGCGCGTTAGTCTTTTGAAATATTGCAAGAGGAATGAACATTTAGTAAATACAAATTAAAAGTTTAAAATTTAAGAATTTTTTTGAAAATTTTTCTGACAACACATTTTTTGTTTAGAATTTGTATCAAAAATTGATTGTGAGAAAAATGTAATGTTGAAATTGCTGGAACAGTGGAAATGTGGAGAAAAAATAAAATACCCGAAACTGGTCCGAGACTTAAGATTGAAAAAAATTATTTTGAACATTTTAAATCGGTATATTTTTCCTTTTTAATTTAAAAAAAAATATTTTCAACTTTTTAACAGTATACTCTCTAAATATGAATCAGCGAAATTTCACTGATTCTCAGCGATAAGTATGCCACTAATTTCAATCAGCGTATATGCGCTAATTAATCAGTGAAATTTCACTGATTATTCAGTGAAAAAAATTATATTATTTAATTAGTATTTATCACTACATTAATTCATTATTTTTGTCAAAAGATCTAACTTTTGGTTATTAAATATTTCATATTGATCAACATAAATGTATATGAACACTTCAACTTGTATTTATTATCTAGGATAGTTAAATGTGAATATCTTGTATAATGGCGGTTAATATGTTAGTTTGACTATACCAAGATACTAAATTTGAATATCTAGATGGTTGTCCTATAGTTGAGTATCCAAGATCATCACCCATGATTATCTAGATAATAGATTTGACTATCCATTTTTCTCCGTGTGTAAATTGTTATGTACGTTAGTGAAGAAAAGTCGGATTTGATTGGGTCTAGAATATTTTTAAAGGTGATAAATAGTATTTTCTTTTAAAATTTGTTTCAATGATAAAAAAAAATTTCTGTAGATTTTATAGAGAGTCGAATGTTATCAAAAATGGTCTAATAAAAGCAATGAATATCCGCCCACTATACATGCACGGAAAGTGGAGTTTATCGCGTACACGGAGAGAAAAATCAGCCTTTTACAGTATAGAAAGATTTACATTTAACACACAGAACTTTTATATGCCACATAGGCGTAAAATTTGAGTAATTTTAGTACAACGTAATGCCTATTTACCAGGAAACTTTTCAATGCTAATCAAGTTTGTCAATATAGCCTTTTATTGTATACTTATTATACTTAAAATTCAGCGACGCTACGCTGAAATTTCACGTAACATCGTCTTACTACGATTGCAGAAGTTCTATGCTTTTTCGGTATTAGACTCTTGCAACTGGCGATTAGGCCACGCCTACCTATACTGTTTGAAGTAAGTGTAAGTGTGAGTGAGTATTTACATACAAATGTGCGTGATTCGGTAGTAATGTTCTCTTACTTGTGCATACACATATTTTATAAAAATTATATTTATTTAATTTTTATAACAAGTTTTTATTTAATTATATAACTGTGATAATGTTGTTACCAATCACATCATGTAATAAAGTGCTAAATTTTTGAAATCAATTTTTTTGATCGAATTTAATTAAAATTAAAATTTTAACAGAATCGACCCCCTGACATTCAATTTCAAAGGTTTTTCTTGCTCCAACATCCTTAAAAAAATTGGAAAAAATCATTTTTGTATTTCCTTATCATTTTAGTATTTTAGAATATTATTTTACACTATATAAATAGTATTTTATCAATACATACTTTTTGAAAATAAAAAATTTAAATAACTTTACCGACTTAAGAAGAAACTAACATAAATGTAATAAATCATAAGGTGCTGATACTTTATATAAAAAATTCAAACAAATTTTATACACAGAAATTTGAATTATTGGGGTATAAAGTTTAACCGCATCTGAGAAACTCTTTGAGCTTATGACCAAAGTATGTCTATATTGGGTTGCCAAAAATGTTTATGAAGTGTTTTTAAAATTTTTGTGTTCATTGACCCTTTCAGTCACAGTTGTTGATATATTGACCACATTTTAAGATAGTTGAAAAGAAAGTAAAATCCCATTAGATTTGCCTGGAACTTGTTACTCGGTGGTTTTTGGGGTCGCTGATAGCAAATCCGCCATTAGTTTTCAAAAATTCAAAATGTCTGATCCAAAATGGAGGACAGAATTTGAAACATTCAACGGACTGACTTTAAACTAGTTACTCAGAGGTTTTTGTAAATGGGGACTCGAATGATTGTATAAATATTGAAAACTGTGATATTATATTTTTAAGAGAAAATCATGAAGAGCTCACTAACGAAGACTTTTTAGAGGTAAAAGATAAATTATCTCTTTCCAACTCGATAGTTTCCGTTGGCAATTTTAATCTCACTGACGACACAAAAGATCTAGATCACCAATCTCCATTCTCCAATCTTGACAGCTGTACAGTTCTTGCAGATACAACCTACACAGTAATGACAGGAAATCCAAATGCTTTAAAATCAAATAAACCTAAAATTATTGACGTAGTTGTAATTCCGCCTGGAGAAAAATTCTTACCACCTTCTGCTACTGAAGTTGGGTGTGCAGGGACAAGTAAAGATGAAGATGAAGACGTACTTCCAGTTCCAGAAATTGAAGGTGAAGATGATGATGATGATCTCTGTGATGAAGATTACCTACCTGAGGACTATGAAGGCTCTGATGAAGATGAAGAATCTGATGATGAAGAAATAAACCAAAGTGCTGGAAGTACCTCAAGCTCCACCATTCAAGAAACCAACATCAGTTCAACGAGTTTTTCTTCTGTGTGTGCAATTCCTACTAAATCGTCATTGCCACCTAATGAGTTAAAAGTTCTCACGTCATTGGGGAAAAGTGGAAAGTCTAAATCTCATTTCTGTTTCTATTGCAAAACTATGCAATTATCTATTGCGCGTCATCTGGAAAGGCACCACCCCGACGAAGACTTAGTGAAAAAATTTACCTCCTTAGACAAACGTTCCAATAAAAGACGTAAGGCTGTTGATGTCGTAAGAAAAAAAGGAGATTTTTTGCATAATACGAATGCAGATTATAATCAGGGGTTTCTTATAACTGTCAGAAGATCTCAGGCCGGAAAAGATAAATTACCAGATGAAATGATTAATTGTCCAAAATGCTCAGGGTTTTATAGCCAGAATAACTTACGACATCATTACGCAGATTGCGTCAAAACTAAAATAGGCAGAACTAGAACTCTATGGCAAAATGCATTTAGAAAAATTGGACGTGTCCATAAAGATGCAAGCTACAAAATGAGGTCACATATTCTACCTGTTTTGAAAAAAATGATGAAGTTACTAATATAGTCAACTACGACAGACTTATTATCCTATATGGAAGTCTTTTGTCTCTTAAACATAAACGCAAAGAACAAGACAACATGATACGATCTCAACTTCGATTAATGGGCAGACTTGTCCTTGCGATCAGAAAAGTCAATCCAAAAATTGAAGACTTAGCTGCGATCTTTCACCCGAGTCTCTTCGAGCAAGTATTAGTTGCTGTAAACATTGTGGCACAATTTAACGAAAAATCACAAAAATATGGATCTCCAAGTACGGCTGCTGCTTTAGGAACTGCAATAAGGAAATGCAGTGGAATTTTAAAATGCGAGTACATAATTATGATGGATAGAGAGAAAAAGGGATTGGTGGAAGAGTTTATGGTAGTATTTGATACAAAATTTGGCATTTACGTAAATAAAAATGTGGTAGCTACCCAAATCGACATGAAAAGAAAAAAGGTTGTAGTGCTTCCAAATCTAAGAGACATTAGTACACTGTCAACATATCTAATTCAAGAACGTAACTCTGCATATAAGTCTTTGAAAGAAAAGTTTTCCGTCGAGGAGTGGAAACGTTTAAATGAAGTTGTTTTACTACATCTAATGGTTTTCAATCGTAGAAGACGTGGCGAAATGCAATATCTTAACCTAGAAGACTACGATAATCGCCAAGAGATAGACGAAAACGACGACGTGTACAAAGCTTTACCGGAAAATGAGAAAAAACTGCGAAAGAGTACAAACGTCTACTGATTAGGGGTAAAAAAGACAGACCAGTTCCTGTCCTCGTGTGTCTACAAACTCTTACTACTTATACTTCTTTTCTATACCATGCGCAAAAGAAGACCGTTGCCAGTCACTCGAAGCTTGCGAACTAATGTGAAAATACTCCATTTTGCGCGGCGCTGACAAACCGGAAACTCTACGCGGAACAACACTTCGCAAACATCTTGCAACAACTTGTGCATCAAATTGCACTGAAACACAAATTTCCCAAGTGGCTAATTTTATGTGCCATGACCTCAAAATCCATAAAGAAATTTACCAGCAGCCAACTGTGGTGGTAGATATAGTTGCAATTTCAAATGTTTTAAAAGAAGCTCAAACATTAAACTCAGGTACGTAGGTAAACAATTATTTATTTATCACTAGTTTTTAAAGCTCAACGAATGCTTTACCAGTCTGTAATTAAAATTTCTTTCAATTTTACCTACTACCATTCGAAATAGCGTCAAAATAGACTCAGAAACTGTTCCAGTTTAATTAGAGGTATCTCCAAGGTGTAAAAAAACACATTGAATAGTAAATTTCCGGTTTTCCAAGTCTTACGATCGTTTTACCTGTCTATATTAAAATTTGGTGCATTTTACCTACTATCATTCGAAACGCGTAAAAACAGAGTCAGAAACTATTCTCGCTTTCAAAGCTCAACGATTGTTTTAACCGGTCTATAATTAAAATTTGTTGGAATTAAACCTACAAACAATCGAAAATGCGTCAAAAAAGAGTCAGAAACTGTTTTAGTTGAATTAGAGTTCGCACCGAGGGGTCAAATGACACATTTAATAGTCAATTTCCCGTTTTCAAAGCTCAAGGCTTGTTCTAAACAGTGTCAATTTAAATTTGTACAAATTTTAATTACTACTATTTAAAAGTGCGTCAAAAAAGTGTCACAAACTGTTTTAGTTTAATTGGAGGTGGGTAAGACTCCGTCAGAAAATATGCGATTTGCATGGGGTCTTTGGATTAGGCTGCAATTTGGTGAAATTGTAGTATTGGATATTAGAAACAAGTGTGCCAAAAAGTTTTTGAAAATTTTAAAATTTGTTAAAGTTACGCCATTTTGAATTTTTTTGTTATAATTTTTTTAAATTTTAATATTTCCGAAAGTTTTTGATGAAATTTAATAAAATTTGGAAGGCTTATACTTGACATCATGTTTCTTCTGACTATCACATAAAAAAAACAAAAAAAAATTTTTTTTGCCCAAAAAAGTCAAAAAAAAATTTTTGAAACCGTTTTGCCCGAGCGGGACCGATTTTTGAGTTTTCTTGTCAATTAATAAAATATTCCTTATAATTTCACCTTTCACTTAAAAAAAGAAAATCGATGGAGACTCAAATAGTTTTCGAGATATTGCAATTTTTGTGGAAGCGCGACCAGGTTTCACTGTCAGCGATGTGTGAGTGCCCGGGAATCCTAATTCTTACACTTTACTGTTCAAAATTGTCTAGAACCTACAAATTTTATCCGATTTTGATGTTCTTGGTCTTAAATGAAAGGAGATAATTTTTCTAAGAGTTTCCCCGAAACTGTTGTTTCATTTATTAATTGTTTATATATTTCTTTGTTACTCAAAGTAAACAATTTACAAGAATTTTGAAAAAAATCGTGTTTATTTTTTATTTTTTTATTCATCATAATCGAAATCAATTTAAATTAGTCTAGTATGACTCTTAGAAAAATTATCTCCTTTCATTTAAGGCCAAAAACATCAAAATCGGATAAAATTTGTAGGTTCTAGACAATTTTGAACAGTAAAGTGTAAGAATTAGGATTCCCGGGCACTCACACATCGCTGACACTGAAACCTGGTCGCGCTTCCACAAAAATTGCAATATCTCGAAAACTATTTGAGTCTCCATCGATTTTATTTTTTTAAGTGAAAGGTGAAATTATAAGGAATATTTTATTAATTGACAAGAAAACTCAAAAATCGGTCCCGCTCGGGCAAAACGGTTTCAAAAAATTTTTTTTGACTTTTTTTGGGCAAAAAAATTTTTTTTTTGTTTTTTTTATGTGATAGTCAGAAGAAACATGATGTCAAGTATAAGCCTTCCAAATTTTATTAAATTTCATCAAAAACTTTCGGAAATATTAAAATTTAAAAAAATTATAACAAAAAAATTCAAAATGGCGTAACTTTAACAAATTTTAAAATTTTCAAAAACTTTTTGGCACACTTGTTTCTAGTATCCAATACTACAATTTCACCAAATTGCAGCCTAATCCAAAGACCCCATGCAAATCGCATATTTTCTGGCGGAATCTTACCCAGGTATCTCCAAGGGGCAAAAAAACACATTGGATAGTTAATTTCCCGTTTTCAAAGTTTTACGATCGTTTACCCGCCTATATTAAAATATGTTGAATTTTTACTTACTACCATTTGAAAGAGAGTAAAAAATAGAGTTAGAAACTATTTTAGTCGTCAATCAAAGTTCGCAACAAGCGGTAAAATGACAAATTGAATAGTTAATTTCTCGTTTTCAAAGCTCAGTTATTGTTTTAACCAGTGTCAATTAAGATTTGTGCAAATTTTAACTACTACTATTTGAAAGAGCGTCAAAAAAGACAGAAACTTGTTATAGTTTAATTGGAGGTAGCTCCAAGGGGTAAAAAGAAACATTGGATAGTTAATTTTTCGTTTTCAGAGTTTTACGATTTTTTATCCGTCTATATAAAAATGTGTTGATATTTTACCTACTACTATTCGAAACAGCGTCAAAATAGAGTCAGAATCTGTTTTAATTCAACTAGAGGTATCTTCAAGGGGTAAAAAACGACATTCAATAGTTATTTTCTCGTTTTCAAAGTCTTACGATCGTTTTACCCTTCTATATTTTAATTTGTTGCAGTTTGCCTACTACAATTCGAAAACGCGTAAAAAAAGTGTCAGTTCCAATATATTTCGTATATGATTAGTTCTACAAATAAGAGAATTATTTTGAATCTTCGTTAGCAATTTACACAAATGTGGCACCAAAATGCCTATTTCAAAGTGGTCTAATTTTAATTCTGAAATCGTTCCGATCGTTATTTATACAATAATTTCATATGATCTTTCTAGATTTTCAAATATTATTTTATTTAGTATTATTATTGTGTAAATTATTTATTTGTAGAATTTATTTATTTAGAATTTTTTAAAAGTTAATTTAATGAATATTATTCAAATGTGTAGAGTTTTCTGGTGTACAATTTGACTGCGTAGAATTATAATTTAAAAGAAAAAAATTATTATTAGAATTTTATTTTAATTAAAATAAACTGTGTCAAAATTTCTGATGTAGTACTTAATTGTGTAGAATTAAAAGATTTTAATGATATATTTTGTTCTATTTAATTCTAATGTGTAGGACTTTTTTCTGTAGAATTTATTTACGTAGAATTAATCAAATTTATTAAATGTATTGTGTACAATTTCCTGGTGTAGAGTTAATTGTGTAGGATTTTATTTTGTAGGGTTTATTTGCGTAGAATCGCTACCACCCCATTTTAGGGGTGGTTTATTTATTTATATTTATATTTATATTTATATTTTATAATATACTTATATACTTATATACTTCTATATTTATTTTATTTTAATGTGTAGAGTTTTTTTAAGAATATATTTGAATAGTTTTCAAATTTCTTAAAAAAATTATTTCATTGTGTCAAGTTTTTCGGTTTTCAATTTAACTGTGCAGAATATTAAAAATTTAATTTAAAAAATAATTGTTAATTTTTCGTTATATTGCGTAGAATTTTTTTATGTAGTATTTAACCGTGCAAAATTAAATAAATTTTATTTAAAGTTACATTTTATTTAGTTCTAATGTGTAGAGTATTTATTTGAAGAATTTCTTTATTTATAATTTTTTTAATCTTAATTTAATCAATATTTTTCCAATGTGTAGAGTTTTCTGGGGTCCAATTTATGTGTGGAGAATTAAAAATGAACATGAAAAAATAATTCATATTTTTCTTTGTTTAAAAATACATTGTGTAGAATTTTTTAATGTAGTATTTAACCGTGCAAAATTAAATAAATTTTATTTAAAGTTACATTTTATTTAGTATTATTATTGTGTAGAATATTTATTTGTAGAATTTATTTATTTAGAATTTTTTAAAAGTTAATTTAATCAATATTTTTCAAATCTGTAGAGTTTTCTGGTGTACAATTTGACTGCGTAGAATCATAATTTAAAATAAAAAAATTATTATTAGAATTTTATTTTAATTAAAACAAACTATGTCAAATTTTCTGATGTAGTATTTAATCGTGTAGAATTAAAAGATTTTAATGATATATTTTGTTCTATTTAATTCTAATGTGTAGGACTTTTTCTGTAGAATTTAGTTACGTAGAATTAATCAAATTTATTAAATGTATTGTGTACAATTTCCTGGTGTAGAGTTAATTGTGTAGGATTTTATTTTGTTGGGTTTATTTGCGTAGAATCGCTACCACCCCATTATATTTAGTATTATTATTGTGTAAAATATTTATTTGTAGAATTTATTTATTTAGAATTTTTTAAAAGTTAATTTAATCAATATTTTTCAAATGTGTAGAGTTTTCTGGTGTACAATTTGACTGCGTAGAATCATAATTTAAAATCAAAAAATTATTATTAGAATTTTATTTTAATTAAAATAAACTGTGTCAAATTTTCTGATGTAGTATTTAATCGTGTAGAATTAAAAGATTTTAATGATATATTTTGTTCTATATATATAGAATATATATATATATATATATATATATATATATATATATATATATATATATATATATATTGTTCTAATCGCTACCACCCCATTTTTTATACTTCAATTAAATAACATGAATTCTATACCATATATTTCTATAAATATATGATAATTTTGTATTTTATTAGTTCAAAATAGGAAGAGAGATGATAGCGTATTTGATAATCAATATGAGACATCAAGCGATGAAGAACATGAAGTGAACCAAACTCAACAAAGACGAAAAATTGTTATGAAAGATGATAATCAAGATTCTAGATTAGAGCTATTGAAGAAGCCGAAGGAAATTGAAGGTAAAATTTTGTTTTTTAATAAATAATAATAATTCATAACTCTTTAAATCTTTATTTAACTGTATGTTAGCCGTTAATTAGAGTTCGCACCGAGGGGTAAAATGCCACATTGAATAGTCGATTTCTCGTTTTCAAAGTTTTACAATCGCTTTACCAGTGTATATTCAAATTTGTTTCAATTAAATTAAAAATGAATTTTTAATTTCTCCTTTTTCAAAGTTTAACGACCGCTTTACTAGTATATATTTAAATTTTGTTCTTATTTTAAATACTACCATTCAAATAAGTGTCAAATAAGGAGTCATAGAATGTTCTAGTTGTTTTATTAAACAAATCGCCAAAGGGTAAGAATTCACATTGAATTGTTAATTGACATTTTTGCGAAGTTTAAAGTTTTTTTTACCGCTTCTATATTAAAAGGTGTTCCATTTTTATCAACTACTTTTTCGAAAGAGCGTCAAAAAAAGAGTCAGAAACTGTTTCAGTTTAATTGGAGGTAGCTGCAAGGGGTTAAAACGCACATTGAATAGTTAATTTAACGTTTTCAAAGTTTAAAATCGTTTTACCAGTCTCTATTAAAATTAGTTACAATTTAACCTACTACATTTCGAAGGAGCGTCAAATATGGTGTCAGAAACTGTTTTAGTTTAATTAGAGGTTAATTAAATCTCTAATGAGTTAATTAAATAGTTTATTTCTTGTTTTCAAAGTTTTACGATCGTTTTACCTGTCTACTAAAATTTGTTACAATTTTGTCTACTACTATTTGAAGGAGCGTTAAATAAGTGGTCGGACACTGTTTTAATTTAGTTGGAGTTGGCTCTTATGGGTGAAAAAACACATTGAATAGTTAATTTCCCGTTTCTTAAGTTTTACGACCATCTATATTAAAATTTGTTGCAATTTTACCTATTACCATTCGAAAGAACATCAAAAAAGAGTCACAAACTGTTTTAGTTTAATTAGTGGGGGGAGCCAAGGGGTAAAAAGCACATTGGCATATTAATAACATGTGTTAGTAAGAAATATTTTCTAGTTCCTGAACCATTCTCATAAATGAAGCGTAGGATTTCTACAAACCGTATTTTTCTTACATTTCGTTCATAGGGTTCGAAAGCGGACGTAATCGTATAATCAAAGTTCCAATATATTTCGTTTATGATTAGTTCTACAAATGAGAGAATTATTTTAAATCTTCGTTAGCAATTTACATAAATGTGGCACCAAATTCGTACTGGAAAGTGGTCGATTTTAAATTCAGAAAACGTTCCGGACATTATTTATACAATAATTTCATATGATCTTTCTAGGTTTTTAAATATTTATAGTAATTTAATTAAATAACATAAATTCTATACCATATATTTCTATAAATATATGATAATTTTGTATTTTATTAGTTCAAAATAGGAAGAGAGATGATAGCGTATTTGATAATCAATATGAGACATCAAGCGATGAAGAACATGAAGTGAACCAAACTCAACAAAGGCGAAAAATTGTTAAGAAAGATGATAATCAAGATTCTAGACCAGAGCAATTAAAGAAGCCGAAACAAATTAAAGGTAAAAGTTTGTTTTTTAATAAATAATAATAATTCGTAACTCTTCAAATCTTTATTTATCCGTATGTCGAAGAGTAAATATAAATAAAGATTTAACGTTGTAAGGTTAACAAAGGGATTCCTTGCAAGTATTTAATTTAAGATAAAAATGATATTCAATCACAGTAAATTGTGAGGTGTTGAAAAGCGTTGCAGGTTAAATAAATTCCAAAAAATATTTAAATGATCCATTCCGGTGTTATATTTACTGTGAATAAAATTACTATAAATAACTTTATTACTTACTTACTATCTTACAAATTTAGTTACTAACTAACTTAGAAGAGCATGAGATAATGGTTGCTTTTAAATTTCACTTACACTGAAACGCCGATCGTATACAGAGTTTGGTAATGAGGTGGTGATTGGGGATCAGGGAATGTTTAGTAGCACCAGCACACACTACCAACGGCGTACTAAACGTATATTTTTACTGGTGGGAAAAAAGTAATTTTTTAAATATACTTGTTTTCTTAAGTACATAATTAAACATAATTAAAGACAAATAACGAAATGAGTAGGAAATGATGAAAACAATATATTTATTGTTAATATAAATATATAATATATATATAATTTACATATTGGGATCATAAATCACTTGAAACTGACCCACCCCTAAGCCTTCTTGTGTCAATCATCTTGGTTGTTTTATCTCTTTCTTGAACGTATGTTAAAGAGAGATGAAACGAAAAGATGGCTACCACAACAAGGCTCTCACCAGATAGCGTATCGTAATATTTCAGATCCCTGATGAGGTTAAATTTGGCGAATTCCCAGATGGATGAAACCCAGATAACAATCGTGCGTTACTATGTTTCAAAATACCAAAATTGTATGCCTAACTTTTACTCCTCGTACATTTTTGGGTCGCTGATTACGAATTCGATGAAGATTACAGCAAAAGTTCAGTCTTTTGTCTAAACTTTTGCTGTAATGGTCGTTGTTGTAATGGACTAGTTTCATGATGAGGTGGTATGTGGGGAAAAGGGGGTGCTGAGCTCGACAATCTAGCGCCACCAACAAAATATTATTTTCTAAAGAGGGTGCACAGTTCCCTACATAAAATCCCTCTGTGTAAATATCTGAAAAGTCCACGAACCTGAGTGGGAAATATTTTCCAAAATTATGTTTCCACTTCTTAATTACTTGTTTTTAGTTTAAAATTTGTATGTTTAAAATTTTTTTTAAAATAATTTAGAATCTATGTTTTAAAACTTTACACGACTCTGAATGTTATTGTAACCTTGCTTCATGGGTATTCTTGCTACAATGGGCCACAGCACATTCGAGTCCATTACAGCAAGAGTTTAACGTAGTCAATAGTGAATCATAAATTAAAAAAATTTGTTTGCTACAATATTTAATTTGCCGTTTTGGATTTTTCAAAACTAACATTAAATTCGTAATTAGCGACCCTGAAAACTCCGAGTATCTAAAATAAGAATTATTGTATAAGTTACAGTACCGTCCAGAATTGTCAGTCCACTTACAAAATTCGTATTAAAAACATGCCTCTCGTTTTTTGATAATATTTCAGTTAAAAATAAGTCTAGAAAAATTTAAAAATAACCATTGGAAAGCTTCTAAAATTTCGCGTGAAATGAGCTAAAGTTCAAAACTATTCGTTAAATAGAAACTGAGTTAGAGTGTGAGAAATATCGTCTAATTTTCTGATTTTTGAAAATTCTGTTATCCAACTTCAAGTTCAGGATTGCTCTAAACGAGGTTAGAAAAAAAATTCAAATTCACATAAAATAAAGCTTGAGATCTCCTCTTTAAAAGTAGACTAAGTAGCTTAAAAATATTACGTGGTTTAAAAGATATTGGAGATTTTAAAAAGGTCTGCACGATTGACAAGCAAACCATCATTCAAGCAAAACAGTCACATCGCGCCTCATAGCCAGGGCCGAATAGGACGCTTTATCAAAAACGGGCCCCATTATTATAATTAATTATAAATTATTATTAATTATTAATTAAATGAGATTCTTTAAATAAAACTGTAATTTGAACACATTTTATAGTTTTTTTAATTAGAAATTATTATTTTAAATTTAATTTAATTAACATTAAATAATTTTTCAAAATTATTGTAAATACTGGATGGATGAGGGGGAAAAGAAGTGTAGAATATGTGAGTTTGAAAGAGAAGATTGGGCGCATGTGTTGGAAAGATGTGTGGGAGGAGGAATGGATGAAAAAAGTGTGGGTGAAAGAGTGAGTTGGATATTGAACGAAAATGGACAAGGTGAAAGATGGATGTTTGGATTGGAAGAAGCGAGAAAGGAAAGAATGATTGGGGTAATGTAAAATGGGGAGGGAATTTTTTACTGTTTGTAGAACGGAATAATGGTTCTTTTCATTTTAATAATAAGGAAAAAAGAAAAATTCGGATGAAGCCAAAAGGCAAAAGGAACGGGAAACGGAAGCCCGGGCACATTGGTAGAGATTAGGCTAATAAGTTGCGTAGATATAAGTGCGTTAGTAATAAGGAATTATTTGTATTTTAGGTTAAGGAACAATGTATTTTTATGGAGTCTCGAACCCTACAGTAGTAGGGAGAGTAAATAAACAAAAAAAAAAAAAAAAAAAAAATTTTCAAAATTATAAATTATCAATATTATAAATTAATAAATTTCTCTAAATTAAAAATAAATTAGTTAACTAGAATTTTAGTAAATTAAAAATTAAATATAGTTAATAATTAATAATTAAAAATTAAATATAATTAATAATTAATAATTAATAATTAATAATTAATAATTAATAATTAATAATTAATAATTAATAATTAATAATTAATAATTTATAATTAATAATTAATAATTACTAATTAATAATTAATAATTAATAATTAATAATTAATAATTAATAATTAATAATTAATAATTAATAATTAATAATTAATAATTAATAATTAATAATTAATAATTAATAATTAATAATTAATAATTAATAATTAATAATTAATAATTAATAATTAATAATTAATAATTAATAATTAATAATTAATAATTAATAATTAATAATTAATAATCAATAATTAATAATAATTTATAATTAATTATAATAATGGGGCCCGTTTTTGATAAAGCGTCCTATTCGGCCCTGGCTATGAGGCGCGATGTGACTGTTTTGCTTAAATGATTGTTTGCTTGTCAATCGTGCAGACCTTTTTAAAATCTCCAATATCTTTTTAACCACGTAATATTTTTTGAGCTACTTAGTCTACTTTTAAAGAGGAGATCTCAAGCTTTATTATATGTGAATTTGAATTTTTTTTCTTACCTCGTTTAGAGCAATCCTGAACTTGAAGTTGGATAACAGAATTTTCAAAAATCAGAAAATTAGACGATATTTCTAACACTCTAACTCAGTTTCTATTTAACGAATAGTTTTGAACTTTAGCTCATTTCACGCGAAATTTTATGAGCTTTCCAATGGTTATTTTTAAATTTTTCTAGACTTATTTTTAACTGAAATATTATCAAAAAACGAGAGGCATGTTTTTAATACGAATTTTGTAAGTGGACTGACAATTCTGGCCGGAACTGTATGAACATTTTTGTCCTGCATATTGGATCCGACAATTTGAATTTTTAAAAACTAATATCGAATTCTTAATCAGTGGCCCAAAAAACCCCGAGTAACTAAATTTAGATGACTTCAATAACATTTTGGTCTTTTGAAATGTAGTGACCATACTTATTTTTGGGTTGAATGACATGCCTCTTTTACTCCGGAACTCGGATGAATTATTTGAGCTTTTTGCACACTTCTAGTAAATAGATATTCAAGAATACCCGAAAGCTTTTAGCGATTTAGTTATTGATATGTATAGATTTCTAAAATATATAACACTACATATGAACAAAAATCTAATATTTTTTTCTTTGCAAAGAATAACATTATTGTTGTTGAAAATTTATTAAGAGAAGCATTTATTTATTTTTTATCGTAAGTGGTTTACTAAACTGTTAATGAAAATGTTTTATCGCATTTTAACAGCTATTTTATATCACCACATATGCACCAAAATCTAATATTATTGTTATTGAAAATTCATTAAGAGAAGCATTTCTTTATTTTTCATCATAAGTGTTTTACTAAACTGTAAAAGTAACTGTTTTATTGCATTTTATACTTTAAAATTTTATAAAAGTTGCTCAACGCATTTAGCATATTTATTTTATGTTAAGAGTTATAATAAATATATGCATTTAAAGCAAAAGTATTAAAATCGAGTACACATTTCTTTATACTACACTGGTGCTGTACTTATTTAAAGTCTAAGTTATTTGAAGTCGAATTTATTTTAATAATTTCCAATCTCACTTATTTTAACTTAAATGGTTCTCCGTGTATTCCTATTGGTTTATCAACTCGAATATTACGTCTTAGAGTTAAAATAAATGCGACTTCGCTTGTCAATTTATATTGACCTGGTTAAAATAAGTGAAGCTTCAGTCTTTTATTACATGCTAATGATTCGGTTGTAAAATCTTCCATCATGTCCCAAAATAAAATAGTCAAGCTTGGATTAAAGTCATCCTTTCAGTTAATACAATGATTATTACATAAAAGATAATGATAACTGAAGATAGAAAATTATAAATATAGGACATTTCCAAGAGAATAATTAAGCTAAGGGGTGTAATGAATAATTTTAATTTATTTAATGATCGTAAATCGAAATGATTTCGCTCGATAGACAAGTTGTTGTACTTGATATACTGCAACTTTGTACGAAATTTCATTAATATTCATTCACTATTATAAAAAATATAGTAGAAAAACTATTTTAGACATACGAAAGTAACTTTTCAAAATTTCCATTTTTTCGTTCTAATTTTTTTTAAAAATAGCTTTAAAAAAGAAACTAAAATCGCGTTTTGAGCTTGAAATATTTGTTTTTAAGGATCAATTGGAAATTTTTGATTCAGGCTTACTGTATTGATAAAAAACTAGAAAATATTTGCCAAGTACCCCTGGGACGTAATGGCTAATATAGCGCGCTATATATAAAGAGCCACCTACACTGGGTGTGCGACACCCGTACACCGGAATTATTCGGTCACCGTAGTGTACACTGTTGAGAACTCTGCATTTTTTTTAATTATTTACAATCATTTTGAATTTTGTCGATGTGTACATCGGAATTATTCGGCAACCGTAGTGTACGCTGTTGAGAACTCTGCATTTTTTTCAATTTTTTACAATGATTTTTCAACTCGTCGATGTGTACACCGGAATTATTCGGCCACCGTAGTGCACACTGTTGAGAACTCTGCATTTTTTAAAAATTATTTACAATTATTTTTAATCTCGTCGATGTGTACACCGGAATTATTCGGCAAACGTAGTGTACGCTGTTGAGAACTCTGAATTTTTTAAAAATTATTTGCAATGATTTTTAAACTCGTCGATGTTATGAGAAACAAATGTAAAGGGAGACAAATTTAGTAGAATATGTATAATTTACAAATATATCAACACTAACCGTCTTAATATTATTTAAACACTATTGTCACAAATCACTCGCGTAGTTATAATCAAACAACACTTTTATAAATAGACAAATAAATCCTAAATAAATTTCCAAAATATTCAAGAATACTATTAATTAGGTTAAAATCTCTATATACATTTCCGGAAATTTTAATAAGCTTTGAATTTAAAAAAACAAATATAGTTTTTCTCAAAAAATTGGAATATTTTGACATTTACACAAGCACGCAGAAACTAAACTTTTCAATATATTTAAATTTCCTGCAATATATATCAAGATTCTACCACAGGGAATAATATTCTAGAATAGTTTACAAATCTGTTAAATATTTTAGTCTCTACGTTTGTCTAAATGTTGAAAAATTCAATTTTTTTAGAAAAATTCAAGTATTTCAATATAAACAAAATCTATTAAAATTTCCTGCAATATTTATCGTGATTTTTTCCAATTAATAATATTCAAGAATATTTTACGTATCCATTTAGATGTTTAGCCTCTTTGTTGGTCTAAGTGTTAAAATTTTTTATTTTTAGAAAAAAATACCGACAAAAAATATTTGATGGAAATTTTCCAAGTAAAAATTTTGCAAATATCCAAATAATTAGTAAAATAAAAGTTTGCCAAGTAAAATTTGTAACTCAAGTTTTTGTCTTCAATTGTAACAAATTTAAAATTTAATTTAATGATTAACCTAATCACCTAATGAAATTTAATTATTCGTTTTAATAAAAAATTTCTATTTGAAGCAATTTTAAGATCTTGGGGTCAATACTTTCATTTTTTACAAGTTAGAAACATTATTGACGCCAAGATCTTAAATTTCTTTCAAATAGAAATTTTTTATTAAGACGAATAATTGTCTTTTATTAGCTGATTATGTTAATTTACATTAAAGTAAATTCTATATTTCTTATAAATGAATATAAAAACGTAAATTACAAATTTCACTTGGTAAACTTTTACTTTACTTATTTGGATATTTGCAAAATTTCTACTTGGCAAAAATTTGTGTATCAAAGATAAAAACTAAGTTAATGTCATATTAAAAAATGAAGAAGAAATAGAATAAATTCTGGTAAACGTTGGAAAAAAGATTAAAACTTTAGGAAAAGTATTAACTTACAAACTGAGTTAATTGATGATATGTAGTGTAATGCGTCAAGACATCCGTTGAATATGGTGGATGCAGATTCTTGGATATGAGGTCTGAAGTAAGGTACTCAAGGCATCTGCCTTGAGTATCTATTATGCGTCGAATGCGCGTGATGGCCAGGTGGAGACGAATAGTCATTATGATGATGCGGATGTGATACCTAAATTAAATTATGTATCAAGTTTTAAAGACGAAAAAACTTAATAATATACTATTTAGCAGATAATAAAATGATGAATTAAGTTTTTATTTATCAATAAAATTGTCGCTCATTTGTTTCCAAAAAATTATATATAAAAATCTTCAAAAAGTTAATTACTGTTTCACTGCAGTTTTAAACAAGTTATTTCAAATTGTAATTACTGTAAAGATTTTGATAAATTTTTAACAATTGATTTGCTTGTTATTTTTATTCTTTTGAGTATTATATAATTTTATTTTTTAAGTCTTGTAGATGGTCTTGTCCTCTTCAAAATCGAGTTTAAATTTGAAAAAATATTTAGAATTATAAAAAAGGGGATAATTTTATGAAAATAAAAAAAAATTAATTTTCTCAAAAGCACCATCTTTGTTTATTATTAAATTTTTACTACAACTTTTTAAAATAATTATAAACATTTTCTAACAATTTTTAAATTGGCTAAACCATTCTGGTAATCAGAAATTTTTTTTTGAAATTTTTATTATCAAAAATTTTCAAATTGTTGACGTTTTCTTTAATAATGTTATAACGATTCATTAGCTTTAAAAAATGCAGGTCAACAATTTGAAATTGTAATATTAAAAATATAAAAAAAATTCTTCTGATTACCAGTATGGTTTAGCCCATTTAAAAATTGTTAGAAAATGTTCATAATTATTTTAAGAACTAGTAGTAAAAATTTCATAATAGACAAAGGTGGTGTTTTTGAGAAAATTTGATTTTATTTATTTTTATAAAACCCTCCCCTTTTTTATAATTCTAAATATTTTTTTTAAATTTCAAAACTGGATTTTGAAGAGGACAAGACCACCTACAAGACCCAAAAAAGAAAATTTTATAATATTGAAAAGAACAAAAATGACAATCAAACTAATTTTTTTCTCATTGCTTATTAGAATCTTTACATTTTTAGTGTATCAAAAAATCAGTTTAAACATTTGATCAAATTAAAACTCAACTATTTTATATTTTAAATAATAAAAATTTAATTATTCTCCATTTTCATTGATTAATAATTAAATTCTACAATTTATTTATTTATTTATTTATTTATTTACACGGGAAAATCCCTTTCGTACAAAGTACTCATAACCTAAGGCTATTAATCATATTCAAATGCAAACGCTGGCATAAGATTCACACACTCGTGAAAATATGTTTTCTCAAGTTATTGATAAATATAACCAGAGGTACACCGTAGAAATCAATAATACTGTGACACTCATTAGCCTCTCTAGTTATTCTAACAATCACTGAGTTTAGTATAAAACAAGTTTTATGAAATGACTCTCTGAATAGAGTCGGACTTCTGGATGGTTTAAAAGGAACTGGAAAATTTAACAACGACAATAAAGGTGAGCAATTTATAATACCATTTATAATCTTAAACAAAAAAAGTAAATCTGAAAAAAGAAATCTGTTTCTTAAAAGTGGTATACCCAAAATCCGTCTCAACTCAGAATAGTCATGACTATAATAATCATACGATATTCCCGTCTGCCTCGCAACAAAACGCATAAACTTATTTTGTATTCTCTCCAATTCTGTTATAAGATAATCTTGATAGGGTGGCCAAATAATCGAAGCAAACTCAATAATTGACCTCACCAAAGAGAAATATAAAACCTTCATTGCTAATATGCTCTTAAAGCGAGTTGCATTTCTATGAATAAATCCGAAAGTTCTGGTAGCTTTATTAATGGTTAGTAAAACATGGGCTTTAAAATTCAATGATGCGTCAAGTAAAACACCCAGATCCCGAATCATGGAGACTTGTGAAAGAATGCTATTACTTATAGTGTAATCATATTTTAATAAGTCAGAGTTTTTTTTAAATGATATGATAAGACATTTGTTATTGTTAAATAAAAGCTTATTTCTAAATGACCATTCCACTAATCGATTAAGATCTGCTTGAAGATTATAAAGAACTTGATTGCAGGTAATTTTATTAAAAATTTTAAGGTCATCTGCAAATAAAAGAAAAGAACTGTGTTTAATTGACGTCGGTATATCGTTTATGAATAGTAAAAAAAAGAGAGGACCAAGATTCGAGCCCTGAGGTACTCCAGAATTTATTAAAAAAGGATCCGAAAAATCATGTTGAACTCGAACAGACGAATGTCGATTTTCAAGATAGTTTTCTATCCATTGAATAAATTCACGTGAAAATCCTAATGCTTCCAACTTAGCCAGCAGAACTTTGTGATCAACCTTGTCAAATGCCTTAGCAAAATCCGTATATATCGCATCAACCTGAATACCCCTATCAATATTTGAAGACACGAAGTTAGTAAACAAAGTCAAATTAGTCAATACAGACCTGCGCCTCATAAAACCATGCTGCTCATCTATAATAAGATGTTCCACCTGATTATAAATTATATCATAGACTAGGCTTTCAAAAATTTTAGCTAATGAGCTCAAAAGCGTTATGGGACGGTAATTAGTTATATTTTTTTTATCATAATCTTTATAAACTGGTACTATAATACCTCTCTTCCAAACATGCGGGAAAACTCCACATTGCAATGACCGATTAAAAAGAATAAATAATGGCTCAATTAATACCGAACTGCATGATTTGAGGAGGGCTGGCGGAATGTGGTCAGGACCAGCTCCTTTATTGACTTTCAAGTTTTTCAACTTCATTGCAATCATTTCTTTAGTTATCGTATTAATATTAGTAGTCAAATTATTATGGTAATGGAAAACGGGAACATCGCCTGATGATAGAGTATGAACAGAACTAAAATAATCTGCGAAAAGATTGGCAATTTCATTAGAAGTATTTGCAGAAACATTATTATATTTAACTTCACCAGGAATTAAAGTATCTCTTTTAAGAGAATTCATATAACTCCAGAATTGCTTTGGGTTAGATATTAGATTATTTTCAACCTTAGTTATAAAATTAAAATGAGCTACCCTTGCCAATTCTTTACAGTCCGCACGCAGTTTGGAGGGGCAGTGAGGGGTCACAAGCAATTAAAACACCACCTCCTCGTAAGAAATCGCTAGTTTGAGCATTCCTATCACAACGATAAACTTCATAATTACACAAGCCTAATTCAAAAGAAGAAAAGACAGGTGTAAGCCAAGTTTCTGTGAAAATAATTATTTTATAAAAAGAAATATTAATAGTTTCACGTAGAGAAAATAATTTAGTACGTAAGCCTCTCACATTTTGATAATAAATTGAAATGTCAACAGAACTTTTAAAGTGAGAGGCTTTACTATTGTGAGAAACGGCTTGGCTAATAGGAGGGATTACACTTGTTGCGAGATTACAAATACCATCACAAGGTGTAATAACGTCACTCAGACCAATACCAACACTCAAATTTAAGTCGAAGGTTGATTTCTCATCTTGACTATAGTTGATTCCCCTCGCAGGTACTTGATGCAGAGACCGCTTTTCCCTTCCATCATTCTCTCTGTCATCAGCTGTTTGGCTTGCTTGTACTGGAGCACTTGTAACGGTGTCTTGTCCCATGACAGAGAAAGATTGGGAGGGATGAATCGTGGTGGGGATCCTTTGGTCGACTTGGAATGTATGAAGCCATCCAACACTTGTCTGACATGTGATTCTTCCACAAATGATACTCTCAATGGTCGAGGCCGTGGTGACATCTGTTGATGTTTACCAAGACGAAATAACGAATTAAATTTGGGAGCATTAACAGGAAACAAAAAATTTAGAAACTCAGTAATTAAATCAGAATCAGACAAGCTATTTGAATCATTAGCATTTACAATATTTTCAGGCATATTGAAGAAAACTATATTTGATGCACGAGAGGTGCGATCACTTATTTCTCTTAAACAATCAGACATAATCTGTTTCGAGCAACTATCAACTTTATGATTAAGAGAGTCAATATTGTCTTTAATACCTTCAACCTCCGATTCAAGGGAATCAACACGATTAATCACTGCTTCAATTTTTCCTACACGTTCCGAGACATCATTTAATGTAACCTTAAGAGGGTCAATTTGAAGGGCAATTTTCCTAAGTTGCTCAGTCATCATATTGGCAAGGTCATCCTTTGAGAAAGTCGGTACAGCAGGATTCGGAGAAGCAGATCTGGACGAGCAGCATTTTTTTATTTTTATAGCAGCTAGGGTTATATGGTAAAGAACACTTATCACATCTGATAATCTCTCTTTGAACTTCTGAGTTACAACCTCTACACACTTTATCACTCATAGGGATATTGACAGAGGCCATTTCACTTTTAGGTTAGGTTCTAGGTTAGGAACACAAAAAACTCCACTAGTATCACTGAAAATTTCATTGAACGTTGTTTAAATAATAAAAACAACTGCACAAAAGGGATACTCAACAGTACATACCAATTAGCACAGTTAATAATTATATTATTATATTTGTTTCCATTTTTCAGCTTTTCAACGGCATCCTCCTTTCACGTCACGACTTCTGACCCATTCCGCTACATCAGCCTTGCTTATTCTTGCCTCCTCAAATGTCGGCACCGCGATCACAAACTTTGTACGCCCTAAAAGACATATTGTTTTAGATTAAACGAATCAAAGTTGATTGATAATTATTTATTATTAAAAAATGGAATATAAAATTTCTTTCTGCTCTAAAGTAATTGAATTTTTACAGTACGTAATTTTTACTTGAAAAAGGAAAAAAAGAACTTAAAAAAATAATTTTATTTAGTTTTGATTAAAAAATCTCAGTTCAAACAAATACTTATTGTTTTGAAAGTATAAATTCAATTTTTTTAATCCTATTAAATTTAAAACAACAAAAAAAGAACGCAGAACAACAATGACATAACCTAAAAAGTAATATTTTTCACAAGCCACTAAAACTTTATTTGCATTAAAAAAATGTATTATTAATATTTTAACTAAACTTTTCAATATATTTAAATTTCCTGCAATATATATCAAGATTCTACCATAGGGAATAATATTCTAGAATAGTTTACAAATCTGTTAAATAGTTTAGTCTCTACGTTTGTCTAAATGTTGAAAAATTCAAGTATTTCAATATAAACAAAGCTATTAAAATTTCCTGCAATATTTATCGTGATTTAAAAATTTGTATTTTCATAGTGGTTTTTTTCAATTAATTATATTTAAGAATATTTTACATATCCATTTAGATGTTTAGTCTCTTCGTTGGTCTAAGTGTTAAAATGCTTTATTTTTTTTAGAAAAAAACAAACATTGAGATATTTATATTTTTCTCTAAAAAATTGAATTTGACATCACGGTAAACGTAGAGCCTGAACTACTAAACAGTTTTATAAAAGACCCTAGGATTTTATAAATGATGCAAAAAGTATTTCAATACCGACAAAAAAATTTTTGATGGAAAATTTCCACCAAGTAACAATTTTGCAAATATTCAAATAATTAAAAAAATAAAAGTTTACCATGTAAAATTTGTAACTCAAGGTTTTGTATTCAATTGTAAAAAATTTAGAATTTAATTTAATGATTAACCTAATCAGCTAATGAAATCCAATTATTCGTTTTAATAAAAAATTTCTATTTCAAGCAATTTTGAGATCTTGCGGTCAATACTTTAATTTTTTACAAGTTAGAAACATTATTGACGCCAAGATCTTAAATATCTTTCAAATAGAAATTTTTTATTAAGACGAATATTTGGCTTTTATTAGCTGATTATGTTAATCATTAAAGTAAATTCTATATTTCTTACAAATGAATATAAAAACGTAAATTACAAATTTTACTTGGTAAACTTTTACTTTACTTATTTGGATATTTGCAAAATTTTTACTTGGCAAAATTTTTTGTATCAAAGATGTTTTCGTTGTGATTAAACTGACCCTAAAAATTATACAGAATCATTTCCTGAAAAAAAATATTTTTATAAAGTTCCTATAACGAGTTTAGAGGAAATATAATGACATTATTTATCCTTCAAATTTATTAACTTTTTAAATTTAATGTTCTGAAATCACAAACTCTGTACGCCCTAAAAGACATATTGTTTTAGATTGAGCGAATCAAAGTTGATTAAAAATTATTTACTATTAAAAAATGGAATGTAAAATTTCTTTCTGTTCTAAAGTAATTGCATTTGTCCTTTACGTAATTTTACTTGATAAAGGAAAAAAAAGAACGTTACAAAACTAATTTTATTTGGCTTCTATTAAAAAATTTCAGTTCAAACAAATTCGTATTGTTTTAAAAGTATAAATTCAATATTTTTAATCCTATTAAATATAAAACAACAAAAAAAGAACGCAGGACAACAATGACATAACCTAAAAAGTAATCTTTTTCACAAGCCACTAAAACTTTATTTGCATTTAAAAAAAATGTATTATTAATATTTTAATTGATAATTGTAAAAGCCAATAAGCATTGACATGTCGTAAAACAAGAAACATTAAGCAAGTATAAAAAATAAACTCTTATCTCGAGAGAAGAAAGTTAAAAACAAATACAACAACAAGTCTCGTCAATTTTTCGATATAATATTCACAATAAATACTTACGAATTTAGACCAATTTTCTTGAGTGCCACTGCTTATTTTGTTAATTTATCCTCTGTTTTATAAACAAAATACAATAATTTCCTTATTTAACTTTCTTTCTTTTATCCGTATAACCTCAACATAACCGTGTTCACTATTCTTGGGAGACATTTTGCACCTTTACACACTGATCACAAGTACATAAAATTGATAGATATTATTATATAAAAGAGTTTAGAAATAGAAAAGAAGAAGAACTATGTATGTTGTAAATATAATTCTTTCAAAGTTTAAACAGCTTTCTTCATTTTTATACATATATAAGATTCAATAGCATGAAGAGCGCATTACAGAAATGTAAACAAACATGGTTCACGTTGACGAAACCGGCCGGCCAAGGCAATAAGCATGCGCGTCAAATGCGCATGTGTATTTTTTTGGCGCGTTCGTTTAAATAGACCGTATTTCAAGATACAATGAAGTTAATACTGTGATATAATAAATTTTATTTACATTTTTGAAAATTAAGTTTCAGTTTGACTTATAAATTTGTTATTGGTTTTATTATAATAATAATATTAAATATTTTTTTTCTATTTTTATCATTATTTTTTAATTCTGCTCCCTTCCAGTGTTGCTAACGTAAACAATGCCAAGAATAATGTGTTGGTATTCATGATTTCATGAAAAACTTTTGATGAAAAATTCTTTTTCGTTCTTTCGAGGTGACGCATGACAGTAAAAATTATTAAACAGTAAGTATTTAAAACGTAATTATCTTATTATTAAATTTAAATTGGAAAACTCTAAATTAAAAAATTATTTTTTTAAATAAAAATGTTTAATTATCGTCGATCTCTTATTTCTAATACTTAATTAATCATGGTTATTTAAATTATTAGAAAAGTTAGGTTAGAATGTCATTTTATTTTTTTACTTTTAAAATAAAATTATTAGATAGAATCAATAAATAAAATTGAGCAGTAGTTTTTACTAGGAAATACAAGTATGTATATGAATATACATTTTCTTTTAGTGTACTAATTTAGATTTAGAGTAGTTGCATTGAAACTATTTTTAAAAAAATTTGTAATAAATATTTATTTATTTTTTAGTGAATCCGCACAAATATGGACAACAAAAAAGAGGCAGAGGAAGGCCGTCAAAAAAAGGTAGAAA
Organism: Leptopilina drosophilae; assembly: GCA_032873175.1. Taxonomy (NCBI): domain Eukaryota; kingdom Metazoa; phylum Arthropoda; class Insecta; order Hymenoptera; family Figitidae; genus Leptopilina; species Leptopilina drosophilae. The sequence continues at coordinate 43,720,202 of CM065483.1, forward strand.
AGTGGCTGCTAAAAATGGAAATAAAAAAAATTTGAATGCTAAAAAGAGAGAAGAGGAAATAACAGATTGTGAGGAGGAAGATATACATGAGAAAGAGGAGAGTGAAACGGAAGAAATTAAAGAGAGAGAGAAACGAGAAGAAAAAGAAAAGAAAAGGAAGGAGAGCGAAGAGAAAAATCAAGAGAAGGAAAACAAAGATAAAAAAAGATAGAGGATAGAGAGAAAAAAGAAAGGAAGGAGAGAAAGCGAAAAGAAGAGGCAGAGAAAATAGAAGGAAAAAAGAAAGAAGAAAAAGAGAAAAAAGAAAGGAAAGAGAGAGAAGATAAAATAGAACGAGAGAAAAAAGAAAGAAAAGAGAAAGAAGATAAATAAAGGAAGGAGAAAAAAAAGAGAAAGAGAGAGAAGATAAAAAGGAACGAGAGAAAAAAGAAAGAAAAGAGAAAGAAGATAAAGAAAGGAAAGAGAAAAAAGAAAGGAAAGATTCTTCATTTTTATTTATAAATTGTTTTAAATATTCACCTAAAACGTGATGAGATATTTCAATTGAACCATTAGACTGAGGGTGAAAAGCAGTTGTTTTAAATTGTCGAATTCTAAATCTTTTTGCTAATCTTATCATTAAATTACTTAAAAAATCTGTTCCTTGATCTGTTTATACTCCTTTAGGTGAACCAAAAATACAAATAAATTTTTTAATAAAAGCATCAGCTATTGTACTTGCTTGATGATTAGGAAGTGCAATTGCTAATGAATATTTAGTTAAATTATCTTGTGTTGTCAATATATATTCACTTCCGTTTTTTGTTTTCGGTAATGGTCCAACGATGTCCATTGCTATTTTTTTAAATGCTGTACCTGGTGTATCAGTTATAATCATTGGGTCTTTTGTTTTTACTCTAACTAATTTTTTTAATTGACATTGGAGGCAATTTTGAATATATTTTTGAATATTATTTTTCATATTTTCCCAATAATAATTTTGACGTATTCTTCCATATGTTTTTGTTACACCTTTATGTCCTCCAACTGAACTTGAATGAGCTTCCTCGATTAATTGCATATATTCTTCTTTAGTAGGATATTTTGTATATCCATTACATACAACAATTTTTACAAATGAATTTTCAAAAATTGATTTTATCATTGATAAGATTTCGTCCCAAGTTACGTTATTGATTTGGGCTGTCTTTGCAATACTAATACTTTTGACTTTTAATTCTTCACATAAATTTTTCATTGAAATAATTGTAGATTTAATTCTTTTTATTGTGTCAGCTAAATTTTCTTTTATTTCATTTTCTATAGGGAGAGCAATATGGTAATATATACCTCTTTTAATTTTTTCTGCTATGCCTAATTGAAGTTTACCAAAATTTGGTAATTTTTCGCGTTTCGCTAGTGATCTCGAGCCATTATCTCTAGGATCTCCATTGACTGAAATAAAATAGGTTAGATTGTCTCTGCGCATTGGTAATTGGTCTCTACAGTCAATAACATATTTTTCTTGTTTTATATTTAAATCGTCACAATTTTCATTTTCCATTAAGTTATCTTCTTCATCAGATGATTCTTCAGAGTTAGAATTTTCGTAGCCTTGATCAATTTCTTCATTTTTGTTTAATTTTGTTTTTTGTTTAATGTACTTAGGATCTGATTCAATTTTGTCAGGAATAACATCATTATAAAATTTTTCTTTTCTTTGATTATTTGTATCATTTACCTTTTTCGGTCTTCCCCTTCTCTTCTTTGATAAGAAGGTATTCAAACGTGTGCTTTGTTTCTTCGGTCTACCTTGTTTCTTTGTTTTGTGTTTTTAAAAAAAAAATAGCGATTTTTCATAGATGGATTTTTTTTGAATTTTTTTGAATTTTTTTGAATTTTGAAATAGCGATTTGACGCTATAAATTCAACTTAAGATGGAGATATCTGTACTATGAATAGTACTTAACATACAACTAATGTTAACGAACTTTCGTTTAGTTTCATGAATTCGTCATAGAATCAAAGACGGTCAATTGTTTTTAGAACTGCAAAAAAGAAAAAATGACCTTCGGATTTTAAAGTTTTTCGATTATTATTTTTGAAACTTAATTTGTTCGACAATTTTTTTTTAATGCTATTGGATATCCTTTTAGAAATATATATGTAGTTTTGTTTGATTTCAAAAAGATTTATTTAAATTTATTCTGAAATGTGAGAAAAAAATTCGGGGTAAAGTCGCTCACATGAAGTAGGGGTAAAGCCGCTCAATTATTAAATTTGTGTAGGAAGCTGAATCAGTATTAACAGTATTTGCGTTTTTTTGCGATCTTGAAATTTTTAATATTAAAAATATTTATTAAAAGATAAATAATATTCATTTCATAACAATGTTATTGAATTATTGGGTAATTAGTTGAATATTTAACATTTTGAATGTCCCGCATTTCGCGATTTGTAGCGATTTTTATTAATAGATGGCGCCGAACTATCAATATTTCTTGTCATTATTAGTGATTATTAGGTTATACCGGTTATAACAAACAACGCAAACAAATATTCAAAATTTTTCCCTCTCTTTTTCGGCTAAAAAAAGACATAAATCTAGTTTGTTGTCTTCGTTCAGTGATTGGGTGAGCGGATCTACCGTGGAAAATTTTGATTTTGAAATTTGGTATTTGTGTATTAAAAATTTTCTCTAAGTAAAGCTAAAACAGATAAATCAAAAATTATTTTTTATTTTGTTAATAGAAATCATAAGCTTTCATATTATATAAATTAATTTGGATTTAGAGAATAATTTCCTAGGTTTTCACCGTTCTGAAAAAAAGTGAGCGGGTTTACCCCAGTCTCCCCTAAATATTATTTAAAATTGATTACAATATTTTTAAAGATATATTTATAAAACCTGAATATTAATTACATTCCATAAACATTTTATAAATATTTGACAACTTTAGACAATTTGAAAATTTATAAATAGTTAATAGAAATTTATAAGACATCTATAAAATTTTGTAAATATTCAGGTGAAAATTTTTTAATTTATTTTTTGTATGCAGATAAAAATTAATTTACCATTATCTTCCTCAAAAGGATTACTTGTGCCAGAATTCAGTCTTAATGCCTTATGAACTTTCGTAGCTATCAAAAAATTGTTTATTAAATATAAATTAGATGAAATTAAGAATTTTTAATAGTCTAATTGAGAATTTATTGTTGGAAAACGGCATTCATTTTACGAAGGGCTTGCTAGGGAGAGTCTAACTCTGTGATATGTCCCAAAGGTATAGAGCAGTAACAAAGTTATATTTATACCTAAAACTGGCAAACGTGGGTGAAGGATTCGTGCCATTAGCCTTACATCCTTTATTCTACTGGATAGATATAACTGCAATAAGATCTAAAAACGTTATTCGCTAAACAAAAATCATTAGGTGAATAGAGCGGGATGCTTTTCAGAGACAGTCCTGGCGAAAAGCTGTTCGCACATGAAATGTCGATGCTGTGTCCTGGGTAAGTGTAGAATGTGATAGAAAAGGACACAATGATATATCTAACCTCTTTTAACACATTTGTATGTCATGTCTTAGCTAGCACTATACAGCGATTGACCTCATAGAGGGTTTTGCAGTAAGTGTTTTTATTGACAGTCAGGCCTGTCCGGACTCAAAAAAGAGCTATGCCAGTTTCTTACAGTAGTTGTTGATTGGGCGTGTCATATGTTCAAAAACACATTACAGGCTATTTCTTCCTTGGAGAGGCTACCAGAAGCTTGGCCCAAATTCTTTAATTATTGAAGGGATTGTAGATATAGGGTTAGCTATGTAGGGAACGTAAAGAAATTACCAAAGTGTTAGCGGCTGCGACTTTATGTCTGTAGTCACAACCCAACTTCAAAAATAAATCTATTTTTATTAATTTTGGTCTAACATAAACTTACATAAGATTTCACTTTGACAGTAAGCTAATCGTTCATATTAGTAGAATACCGAACTTTCTATTTTTTGTAGTCGGAAGTGGAAAATCTGCGAATTTAGATACCTGAGTAATGAATTCCAGGTTATATGGGGATGACCGCTCTTGTTCTGGTCGACCCACTAAAACCACTCCCGTCTTAATTTGGGACACTTGATCTAACTGCGGAACTACCGTCAGGCCTTCAACTTTGCAATTGGTGGTACGGAGACCACCACTTGCGAAGTTGAAGGAATAATGGACAAGGGGTCCTACTCCTTAACTGGGTCAACTTTGTCTTCCGTCTCTATCTTTTTGTTCAATTATTTTTATGATGAAGGATTCTATATGCCTCCACGAGTCCACGTTCTGGACCATGGTAGACACCAAGTTGTCGACGTTAATTTCAAAGCCAACTACCGTAAACATAGCCATTCTATCATGGCTCCAGTGCCCAAAAAAAAGTATGCTCCGCGTCATCTACTGCAGCGTCGCAGTAGGCGCATTTTGCTACTCTCTTAATCTTAAATCTATGAAGGTACTGTCGGAAACATCCGTGACCTGACAGCACTTGTGTCAAGTAGTAGCCAACTTCATCGTGCTTTTTTCCTAGCCAAGTAGCGAGGTTGGGGATCAGGCGATATGCCCACCTTCCATTAAGATCCCCTTCCCATCTCTCTTGCCATTGTTCAAGGAGTATACATCTTGCCTCTTTGCGGATAGCCGCTTTGGCGAGATTTCTACTCTGCTCTTGCGAGGTAATTAGATCTTTGTTACGCTGAAAGACTTCCTGTCTTTCCCTCGCCAGCAAGTCCACTGGTGGGTGACTCGCTAGAACTAGAGCAGCGCTCGTTGAAACTGTTCTGTAGCCTGAAACTACTCTTCGCGCACAACCACTCTGTGCGGAGAGTAGCTCATCAGAGATGTCGAGGTTCTTTAGGGACTCAGCCCATGCAGGGGCAGCGTAAAACTGTTTTGCTTGAACCACGGTCGCCACTAATCGGCGTTTCTTTTCTTTGTAGCCATTTGTAGGCCGTTGAGATCTAACAGAGCAGAGAGAAGTCTGCTCGCCACACACTATAATGACGTCATCCGCAAAGCCAACCATTATCGTATCTTCAGGTAACTCAATTCTAAGAAAGACATCGTACATGACGTTCTATATGAATGGACCTACCTTGGATCTTTAGGGAGCTCCCCTTGTCATTTCATGTTTGAGATGACATGCATCGCTCTTGTATTTAACCCATTTGTCGCTGAGATAGTTGTCTATCAATCGTAACAAATAGGTTGGTACCCCTTTACGACTTCATTGTAGTATTTTTCCTAAATGAGTTCTCCATAGCTAGAAGAGTTTTTTCCAGAGCTTCATTTTGAAGTCTCTGTTCCGCCATGATATTAAGCATGATTTTACATACTTCGGTCTATGGCAGAATTAAAAGACCACCCTGTTTCGCTCCATCTGCAGCAGTGCATTTCCCTTCTTCACTTGTAGAAGGAAGCTGATACACCTCTGCTACAACTTTTATTTCTTGGAAACTCTTATCTGACATAAAAGACTCCGTGTCTCCAGTCTCAATTACCTCAATTTCGTTTTTCTCGTTCTTTTTTATTTGATTCTCCATAAATTCCTTTCTACCAGCGCATCGTCTGTGGATAGGCGGGTTGGTATAGGTTGGGAATGGGTATACCCTCCGACTTATCCTACCCCAGTTCCCTAAAACCCAACCACCACTCAGCCGGTCCCGGAATACACGGACGGACCGGACTCGCTCGGAGCAATATAGGTTCCGATCTTCATATTCACCACAAACTACCTGAACAAGATCCCGAAGGGGCTTGCTTCCAATTCCATGCGCCGGATGACATGTCGGCAGAGTGTGGTGATAAATGAGTTGATGTTGTAATTGTGTGTAACCCATATAAGTGTAGAGAAATCTCTCTATATTTAAAGCAAAGTATTAACGCAAAATACATTTTCGACCGCTTACCCTCTCACCAGACGGGAACGTATCATTATGTCTCTATACCACTACTGCATATTCCGTATAAGTAGGAGAAAAAATATATTGAAGTAAAATAAGTACACTAAAGTAATAGCTGTGCTATATCTTTGCATGCCCCAAGCAACGTTTCCATACAGTTTTCTTTACTAAAACTAAAAGGTGTTGCACAAAGCACTATGTATAACATGTACGGAAGAAGATTTTCCGACTTCGTGCAAATTGCTGCCCTCGCTTCACGCGGAGCAGCAAATTTCGCACTCATTGAAAAACAGATTCTTTCTATACTTGTTAGACAATGTACTATCATAATTTTAAAAGAAGATGTACGATTTAGCCAGTATTACGACTTGCCAAGCGAACCAGAACTCCATCTTTTTTCACGCAGTTGCGCTTACATTCACAATTTACTCTTTTTCTTTTTATTGTTTATACTCCTGCCCTATTGGCCTTACGCACTTCGACAAGAGTCCCCGAGAAATACTTTTTTTTGGATTAAGCATAACCATTCTACATAAGTTTCTAAATATTAACCTAATTTGCGTCTACAGCCGGCTCTATTAGGAGTACTCGCATCCGCCTGGATCCGCCTATTGAGTACAACCGGTTTATCGACAGTCAAGTTCTAATGGTGTGTACCGGACAATAATCGACAGTGCACATCATTATACCTTGACGTCAAACCTCCCGCTTGATAAATCACGAAAGTAGTGAGAACAACACCGGGCTATAGCGGGCACCAAGGCGATCACCCATCCAAGTACTAACCGCACTGAATGGTGCAATTGTTCTACAACAATTAATGGAAATAAAGAACAATTTAGGTTCGCTTGATGAATCGTAACTTGTGATAAAAAATCTTTTAAAATAAATTAAATACACGAAAAGGTTCATCAGACTTTCAAAAAAGCTTATTAAAAATTGAAATTAAATAAACTACAAACAAAAGGAAAGATTTACAGTACCAGAAGTAGACCGTCGTCTTTTTGTTGCCAGATGTTTATGTTTGTCCAATTGATTCAAATTTTCTACACATATTAAATAAAATGTATTAAAATCGTTTGATGGTCTTTGAAATTTTTAGATTATGTTTGACTTAAAGTTGTTGTCCTACAAAAACGACACTGTTTGGTTTAAATGACTTGAATTTTTTTAAATCTTTGCAGAAACACGGTTGCAAAATTGGAAAAACAATAATAATCTAATAACAGGCGTCAGAAAATGTATTACAGCCATTTGCCATTTTAGTCATAGGTGCTGTACACATAATACGTCATGCGGCTAGGAAGGGTAGAGGGTCAGAGAATTGTGACGAAGTGTGACTTAGGGGAGGTGGAGGTGAACTCATATATTACTTTACACTCTTGTGAATTTACATATTATAAACCGACAGATTAGCTTCGACGGATAAATGCCTTGTTTGACGGAAGTTTTAGAACCAAGGGTTCTTGGTTCGCACCCATTTGGCTTGTTATTTTTTCGGCACGTGAGATAATCTGAGCCGGAGGTTTAACGTCGAGGTATAATAATGTGCACCGTCAATTATTATTGGCCGGTACACACCATTAGAACTGGACTGTCGATAAACCGGTTGTACTCGGTGAGGTTTTCTACAGTTTCCCCCTCCACTGGTGAGAAAAACCATTAGACGAGTGGTCCAGGCAAATGCGAGTACTCCTAATTTCAAGTCGTTCTGTAGACGCAACATTTAGTATTAAGTTTAATAATAAGGAAATTTGTAAAGAGAATGCCAAAAAATGTAAAAAACACTAGTATAGCCAAGTATGTAAGGTTAAAGACAGGTGTATAAACCAATAAAATAAATAAATTTACATATTATAAGAAATTGTATGTGACGATCCCACTTTTTCTAAATAAAACAATTTAAAAATTCTTTAAACTATATTTAACGTCTAGCACCTGCTTCATTTTTATTGCTATATTATTTATAATATAATAAATAATATAGGAGAGGATGGGGCAATGGTAGTTAGGTAAGACCTTTTCGGATCTAGCGGCCAAACCTGAATATGTATCTACAAGTGAAAAATATTTTTGGAAAGCCTGGTAATTTGGCAATAATTTTGTTGTACATTATTTTACTGTAGACTCAATTCCCTATGAGATACAAATGAAAAAGTAAACAAAAATTTTTAAATATCCTTGCACAGTACCGGGGCAACGATAGTTAAAAGGATTCGAATGCTAAAAATGTTATAGAAAATCAGTAAATTTTTGTTTTCTTTATTTTACTGGATTTAGACTATTTTATATTAATATATCAAGTATTAAAAATATATGGAACATTTTCTGAATTGCAATTATTGTTTTAAAACTCATCTGAACTAGAATCAGAGGTTTAACCAATTTTCTTCAGACGACCACCAATTTCTTGGTAATAAGCTTTGTTTTCCGTATATAACTACGCACCATCGTGTATATCAACATAAAAAGAACAATAAAATTAAACACTTTTTTAAAATTTTCAATGGCATTAACAGGATTTTACCGTGCCGTATTATCTCTAACAATCCTTGCTCCGTAAGCTCATATTTCAGTTTTTTCTACATTTTAAGAAACAACGTGAATTAATTTGAAAATAAATATGATATTCGTGTTCAGCAGGAAATTCCACTCCGGATATCACTTACGTAAAAAATATTCCGAAATTCTAATGTAGAAAATAATATGATAAACATTACGTTGACATTTTAGCAAAACAGACATTTCACAAATAATATCCCAACTTCGCAAATGGTGACAAATTGACTTGCAATTTTTACAATCATTTTTTTGGTGTTAAAACGCGAATATACCATGAATTATGCGATTTTTGATCAAACCGTCTAACCATAACAGTAACTAATTATCCTTGCCCCATCCTCCCCTACTTTGTTAATTATAGAATCATTTGTACTGAAAAATCACTTATTTTTAACCTAATGTCAGTAGAAATATTACTACACTGAAATCTCACTTATTCCTAATGGAAATGTAAGTATGTATCCATTAGTGGGGTTAGGGATTAGGTCCACTTTCTATATTCTTTATAGTTCGTATCAATAATGTCAACGGAATTCTGCTTTCCCATTGGCTGCTTTTTAAGACAATATAAAAGGTACGAAAACTTCATGAAATTAGTGCCTTCTCTAAGAAAGGGCATCGATGTAATCGAGTGTAAAGTTAGAATTTTCAAAAATTCGATATTTCCCCTACATCACACCACACCGTAAATTTCACTTCAAATTTTTTACATTGGACATTATATGTGATCGCTTCCGAGAAAAGGGACCTTATGACCAAACTCAATTTTTCGAGTAAAATGAGTTTAAAGTTTTTCATTTATATTTTCGATTTTAAGCGAAAATACCTTAAAATCATTTTCGTCATAAAATAAAAGTATTTTTTCATTGAAATTTTTTAAAAAATTTGTTTAATTAATTGCAAAAAAAATTTAACCCGTGACTACTTGCATTACATGTTCAGAACCTTAAAGTGTAAGAAACCGTAAAAATCTAACAATCGATTTTTTGGGCATAAGGTCCCTTTTCTCGTACGCGGTCACATTATATTATATTCTACTCTCTAAATTATTAAATCAGAAATAATAAATTTAGAAGCAAAAAGTCAGTTACTAATACATAAGTTTACCCTCCCTGCCCCTATGTCACACTTCGTCACAATTTACTGACCACCCTACCCCCCTGGCCGCGTAGCGTATTATGCGTACCAAGTGTCATGAAAATTTATTCACAAGGTCTGGCACAATTAAGGACCATTTTGTTTTAGCTACTACACACCGAAGGCGTTAATTTTCATTCGTTCAAAAATTTCAAATTGTGACAATATATGAAATATCCCTTAAGGCACGGTCACAGCTGGTCTGTGGATAGACAGGGCAAGGGGGACGCATGAGTGTGAGCAAGAAAGAGAATTAAAATTAAAATTTTTCTTCTCACTCATACTTATATGTTCCTCTTGTTTCGTTTACCCCCTCTTCACTTCAAATACAAACAGTCATATTTAAAAATTTAGTCGTGCACCATTGAAATAATCTTGGAGTATAATTAGTGCCAAAAACAACATATAAGCATGAAAAAGAACTAAAAGTTTCTCTGCGTTTATAAATAAATAGTAAGTAGGATATTATAATACCTGAACCTGGCTTTCTTGTATTAGTTTGTTCATCTTCATCCTTTGAATTTGAATATTCTTAAATCATAAGATAAAATGAGATAAGTTAGAAAGATACAGTTGATCCTCCCATAAGTGTGATAGAACAAGAAAAATATTTAAAAATGGCGGTCAGAAGTTATACTTTACTTGAAGCCAAAGTTTATCATAATTGATACATTAACAGTAAGTTGAACACACGAAAAAAGTACAACTGAATTTGAAAATTTTTTCTTCATATCAGCTAAACATTTCGTCAAAAACGAGCGAGCGACATTGGCATTATCGCCAGGATTGCGATATTTAATTTTACTTAAAAGACAACCTAACCCTAAAAATGCGCAGTTTTAATTGTTTCAATCGTAATTCTAAATTACAACCATTTGAAAGTAAATTATTGAAATTAATACGGTTTGAAGACTGAAAAATCACAAAAGTTGATATTCATTCTGTCAGAAATATTTATTGGTAAGAGCGGTAAGTTTTCATCGATTTAAAGATTCCTAAGCAAAGTTGAGAATATATATGAAGAGCGTGAGTAACGTGATGTATAAAAATGGCTATTGCGAGAAGGAAATAAGAAATTTTGAGTAAAAACAAAAAATTAAATGTGAAAGAAAAAATGTCAAATGTTGATCGATTACCGTATGTTTTACTATGCCTACAATGCATGACAGATTAAAGGGAGCATGACGTTACCGGCAGAAAGTTATTAGGAAAGGCGGAAAATTTTGAAATTGAAAAGAAATCCAAGTGAACGCAAATAATATTTAGTTATTAATTAATTATAATTAATTAATTATAATTAATTTTAATTATTAATTATAATTAATGAATAAAAATTCATAAAAAATTAAAAAATTTTCCGCCTTTCCTAATAACTTTCTGCCGGTAACGTCATGCTCCCTTTAATCTGTCATGCATTGTAGGCATAGTAAAGCATATGCTTTACTATGTAAAGTAATCGATCAACATTTGACATTTTTTCCACATTTAATTTTTCGTTTTTACTCAAAATTTCTTATTTCCTTCTCGCAATAGCCATTTTTATACATCACGTTACTCACGCTCTTCATATATATTCTCAACTTTGCTTAGGAATCTTTAAATCGAGAGTTCAAAACAAAAAGTATTCACGGTGAGCAAAATGTATTCACCGTAACCCACCAATACGGTTTTGTCGCGAAAACGCATTCACCGAACGTCACCACCAACACTTTTTTTCTATTCTGAATACTTTTTTTACTGGGTAATTTTTCACCAGCTTTTAGAGTTATGTATAGTCTAATTCGAACTAATTGTATTGCAAGTAGACCCTACGTTACGACAGTTAAAATCTAAAATAAGACCTATATTGTAGGCTGAATGTAGAGCTTAAATTTTGACAAATTAAAATATTACATCAATAAAAATTAAAGCAAAAAGCAATTTTTAAAAACGAATTAATATAATATAACTTTTTTAATTAGATAAGAAAATTAAATTCCCGTATATTTCTCGGTATCCTTCGTGGTTGACAGACACTGTTAAATGTATTAGTAGAATCTATAACACGTTTTCTATTCCCACATGGGATCCACTTTCATAAAGGAAACCATATGGATTCCCATGTAAAACCGTATAGGAAATTTCGACACGATTTTAACACTTTGAAGCATGAATTTTTAAAGAAGATGAATTTAATTTACAACAGCAGTTACACGGAGAAAATTTTATCTGTACTGATTACAAAACTTCCCTGTACTGCTCGGACGAAACGGCCACATTTGTGTCAGTTACAGAGCAGTTATTTTATTTTTCAAAACAGGTCTGTTCACAATACAGAACGTATCTGTAATTTTTGACAGGCTCTCCTGTACGAGACATCCAAATTTTTGCATTTGTACTCAGTGTGGTTCGTATGCGAAACGATTACAAAACTGATCTGTAGCGTGTCGTTCAAAGTAGTGCGCAGGTTTTGGTAGTGCATGTAAACACGCATCAGATTATTATTAAATTTGCAGGCTCTAGACAATTTTTAATAGTAAATTGTAAAAAAATCATATTGCGCCGCAGGCGTGCGACCTGCACGGGCAGCTTAATTATCTTTTTTAACCCATTAAACTTGTCAGGCCCACTCTGAAACTTTTTGCAAAACCTTCTTATCATTTACAGGTATGTTTTGAAAAAAGAAAATAAAAAATTTATTATACCCAAAGTTAAAAAAAATTAATTTGTTTATAAATTTTTTAAATTTTTTTAATAAAAAATGAAAAAAAAATTTTTTGTTTTCATTTCCTAAAAGTCGAAAGAGAACTAAAACTTTCGTTCTTTGACAACTTTTTTCTAAACTCAATATTTTCGGACTTATAAGCTACTGAATATAGGTCTACTGTTAAAAGTGCAAAATTTTGAAAATTCATTACTCAAAAATTTTGACAATTAAACAAAAATAAAAAATACGTATCTGTTTTTTTTCGATACAGAATAGAAAAAAAATATTTTTGGCCGATTTTAAGAGGTCGACTAAAATCTCACGTGGAATCGCCCATATACAGTTATTTGTTTACAAATGAAAATGTCTTTCAACTTAGTAAAATAAAATTGAGTGCTTCGTTGTTTTAAAATAATAATTGAGTTTCGAAAAATAAATGGATACATTAATCATTGAGACACTATATATAGTGAGGAATCAATTAACCTCTTGACTATAAAAATTAATTAAACAAATTGGCTAATTTTATTAATAATACTACCTTATCTATTTTTGATATTCAAAGTAGATACTGAATGAAAATTTTTTCTCTCTATCATTTAACTCTTTGCGGCATACATTACATTACAACACTAAATTAAAAATCAAAATTTTTTAGAAAGATATTTGGGATCCCTGATTAATATCCCTGAATTAAGAATATAGACAAGTATAGGTTATAAAAATCTCAAATCACTTGTAACTTCAAATATCCGTCATTTTTGTTTTCCGTCAAGGTGTTGGTCCCGTGCCTGACGGAAAATCGAAGTTCCACTGTAGGTGGTACACTGGTGTGCCACTATGCTTCAAAGGGTTAAGTAATAAATATACCTTAAATAAACCCAAAAAACCTATATTGTAAATCCCATGTAATAAAATCCCATTTAAAATCTATTTTTATTTGTCAAGTAGGTATAATTTTTCCATATCCCTGTTGAAAATTTCCACATGGGATTTTACATGTTACCCAGTTATGCTTAATGCCCGGATAGAATTTTAGAAAGCAACAACATACCCCAAACATTTCTAAAATTCAAGAAGAAAAATTTTAATTTATAATTAGGAATTTATTATTTATTTTTAAAGTAATTTCTAAAACGTTTCTAGAATTCAAAAATAAGAACATTTTGATTCATAAATCACAATTTGCCCTAGTGTCCGCTGAAGTCAAATTTTAGTTTTATTGATACTTTTACTGTGCCTTTTATATTAAACATATATATTTTATTTCCTACATTAAATATGACAATTCATACTATGAAATTTTTAAACATGAAACCTTAAAATGTCTATACAGAAATTGTTTGCAAACTCACGTTCATTGATTTTAGATAATTTGTAATAGACACAAATTCCTGACTCTAAACATGTTAATAAAATAAATGTAATGAATGTAATTTAAAATTTAAAAACGTCAACCGATATCAATACCAACTTCATAAAAAATTAAACAATATTCAACAAAGAAATTAATTAAAAATTTTGTCCAATATATGATTTTGGCTTAAAAATTCGGATTTATTATTTATATTTCATTTTCATAGTAAAAATTTATTGTATTTATATTAAAGAGTAGCTACAAAAAGTGGCACATTAATTTGACAAAAAATTTGTATTTTTTGAATGTTGTGAAAAAAGTTTTAATTTTTGTTCAGCTTAATATTTTTCCATCAGATATGGCTAGAAATTTAAGTTAGACTAATACCTGCGAGACTGTAAAGTTTTCTTTTAATCGGTCAAGTAATGTTTGTGTTTATCCTGGACAAAATATTGCGAACAGGCATACATAATTTTTTTATTCTCAATTTTTGGATATTCACTTTTTTGGACGAAAATGGAAGTACAACCATTCAAGATTCCGAATTATTTTTTAAATATCGCGATAACTGTCTCAATTGCTATGATACATTTTATATTAAGCCGAGTATGAAGCATAAGTTAAGACAGACATTTTTAAAGATTTTTTTGTTCCAACACTCATAAGTTAATTTTAGTGGGAATTTAACTTAAGAGAGAATTGCCGGAAAGAAGAAATACAGTAGACTCTTTCAATTGTGCGGTTCTCAACAGTCCAGTCATCAGTGAGTAGACGAGGGGTTCCGGGAGGCAAAGGGAATCTGTGACGTCAAATACAGTGTCGTAGCTCATTTGATTATTTAGTGTCATTTAGTAGTGTCCGGTATTTAGTAGTGGGGCACCCTTTATTTTCTTAACACGGACCTGAATTATTACGTTTATGCACTCTTCTATTGCAATACTCTTCCAACAGTGCAGAATATTTCCGACGCCTGCATTATTGAAAGAGTCTACTGTAGTTGCATAGTGATCTATTGTGCATGGCGGTCAATTTCAAAATATATAATTTTTTAAGTCTTATTAAGATTATGTTAAGTGTTAACCATCTTGGCATTACTATGCGCATGTGTAATGACCATTATTTTTTAAGTAGAAGGGTTACATGATAAGTAAAAATTAACTTATGGGAGATTCGACTGTACTAAATTTGTTCTGAAAATTTCATTTTCATACGACCATTTTATAAATTGTACGTCATCATAATAGAAGTCGAACAAACGAACACTAGCTATCGTCTCCTACACATCGCATAATATTTTTTAAATATTTCTGTTATAAATTTGAAATATTTTAGTGTAAAGTTCTTGAAATGTTGCTGCATATACGGAAATGTCCGCTTGTGAGGAAATATTGCTACTATGTTGAATAAATGTTATACTCAAAAAGTTATTTAATATATGCTAACAAATCACAGCATCATCGTAATTAAATATTGTTTAATTAAATTTTGTAATTAAAATATCCCTATGCAACTTAGGCGTATAATGATCAATTTATCTACCTGTACAGGCTATCGGTTCACCCGATAGCTCGGGTGAAACACCAAGGTACTACAAGACTACAATATTCTTCGTGGCATAACAGAAGTTTCATTTACGTGATTTTTGTAGATAGTATAAGTTCAATTGAAATTGGCCAGAGTTTTAGTAAAAAAAATTTATCAACATTAGCTGCAATAAATCCTCACAACCGGATATTTTTTTACATGCAACAAATTTTTCAATAATTTCAAATCTTTTACTAAAGTGTTCTTCTTCAATATTTGTAAAATATTTTGTGCATTGTGGGCTGCTATTCAAAATTAATAGTTTTGTGCTTTTGCAATAAAAAATATGTATGTATATATATATGAATATTGTTAATTTACCAGAATTACGTGTTGAACTGTCTGATTTTGGTAATTCTTCCTCATCCTCTGAATCAGAATTATCTACACCTATAATATGAAAGGTTTTAAATTAAAAAGATAAATGTTACTAACCTCAAAATAATAAAAAAAAATTTGTCTCCAAATAAATTAAATTTATCAAATACTAAATAATTTTTCTATATATAAATATATAAATTTTATCGTTATCTGTTGAATCATCATTTTCTACAAATTAAAAATTAAGCAAAAAATACATTTTCATTTTTTAGTGAACGCTAAGGCAACTGGGTATTCAAGTTATCTTACGGACGTCCTAAGAATATTTAGAAACTACACTACCGTCTACGAGTATCAGGACGATTACACGCGATTCTTTGAAAAAACATGCCATCACTTTTTCAATCATATCTCGTAAATAAAAGGAGATACAAAAATACTTACATACGGTTAGAAAGCTGATTAAATTTTGCGTAAAATAAGCCGTCTTTGAAGTCATTTCGTTAACTATTTTTTGAGTTATAGAGTGAGAAAGAAATAAAAAAAATTATCAAATTTTTTCATATTTGTCTCTTGACTTCAACTTTTTTAAAAATCTAGAGTAATTTAAATATAATTTTTCTAAAAACACAGAAATCTTCGTTAAAATTTCAGCTTTAAAATAAGCCTTCGAAAATTAAGAAAGGTTAATCGGTCTTCGATAAATCATTAAAAATGTGAAGCCGTGTTTCGACGATTGTTGCATTAGAATTTAACTGTGACGACTCGATTCTGGTTCCGCGGGGCTGCGAATAAGAGAGAAAACAGAAACAGACTTATGTTTGGGAATAACAAATAATTATGTTTCACGAGTAATATAAAGAAACTCAAAATTCCATCGCTCCCCCGCATGAATTCGTTCCTGCTTTCCCTCTCATTCACTGCCGCGCAAAGCCAGAATCAATTCGTTACAGTTGAATTTTAATGTACTGCTCGGTTGAAACGCGGCTTCACATTTTTAAGAATATATCGAAGACGGATTAACATTTTTAAATTTTCGAAGGCTTATTTTAAAGATAAAATTCTAACTAAAATTTCAATGTTTTTAGAAAAGTTTTATCCAAATTTTTTGAAAAAGTTGAAATCAAGAGACAAAAATGAGAAAATTTGATTGATTTGAAAGTAATGGCATGTTTTTTCATAGTCGTTTGTAATCGTCCTGATACTCGTGGACGGTAGTGTATATTATTTGTCCTATCACTAAGAGACGTTTATCGATATCATGAGATCATTCTAGGGATATTTTATTATCTGGATATGACTTTGATGCCCATAGAATATTCTGGAATATCCGTTTACCTATTTTGATAAAATCATGTGTCTATATGTGACGCTCCACGGTGAAAGGGACCTTAGCTGTTTTTAAAAGAACTAAAATTGGAAGTACAAATAAATGAAAATGACTAATTTTCTTCACAAACTATTAATATTTAGTTCATTGTTTTATGCAATATTTTCAGAAAAATATGCTTTTGATGTTAAATAATCAATAATACATTTTTAATAAAGCTAAAACTACTCTAAACATAACCTAAAATTTTAAGCAGCTAAGGTCCCTTTCACCGTGGAGCGTCACATATGATGAAAGGGCTTAGGGGGTTAAGTATGCAAAGAATGCCCCCGCTTCTATGACTATAACTTTCTGCAATTTTCAACTCAAAATTCGCTTTTTTGGAGGAGTTATGGAGGGGGAAAGCCAAATCAAAAAACTTATTATTCTCGAAAACTACCGAACCGATTTTAATGAAATTTTAAGAGGTTGTAAATATAGATAAGACAATTTTTAAAAAAATCAAAATTTTTTTTTCAAAAAAATTTTTTGAAATTTTAAAAATTTTTTTTAGGGTTATTTTTTGAAGTGACCACTTTCTCTTTTGTTGTAAAAAGTACCTTATAATGTCCCCTTTAACATATATTTTTTTCAAATTTTTTAAAAATATAGATTTTGAGTAAAATGTCAAAAACTATGGTCATGCTATTTGTCACGTACGGTAATGCACATATATACATTCATTCCTACCCACTTAAAAATAACTTTCTCAAATTTTTAACTCAAAATTTTGAGTTTTTTGGAACTTATGGAGGAGAAAAAATCGAAAAACGCATTTTCCTCAAAAACCACTGTATGTATTTTAATTAGTTTTGGATATGTTGAAAAGACAATTAAAGAGATTCTATTAAAAATTTTCAATTTTTTTTTCAAAAAATTCCAAAAATCTTTTTTTTTTGAAAATTTCAAAATGAAAATTTTTCGATATTTTCAAAAAAAATTTTTTTAGTTCTATTAAAGTGACATTTTGAAGTATTTTCTCATTTTATTCTCTTATGTGATCTACTTAATAAAAAAATTTTGCCCGACATGATTTCAAGGTGCGTCACGGTAAATAACTCAAAAACCCTACCCTGAACATTTTTATGTTGTATGCGAATGGTTAATTTTAAAAAAACTGTCAAATATTTTTGCAACTTATTACTAGTGGCTTATTAAGGTTAAGAAATACAAATCTAAAGTTGATATAAAAAAATATTTTTAGACAAACAAAAAAATTTCGAAAATTTAAAAATCAAATTTTAGGATTTTTGGAGTTTTTTACCGTGTCGCACTCTAAAATCATCTAGGCCATTATTTTTTAAAAAGTAAGACTGTTAAAGAAGTTAAATAAAAAAAGTGTATTAACCGCTTCAACGATCCAAAAAGAAAAAAATTTTAAATGTACAAATAAAAATTTTTGTATTTTTCTTTGGAAATCATTTTTTTGACATCGATTTCAGGCTTGTATTCAGAAAACCCCTCAGTATTATTTTGTAATTAAATAAATAATTAATTAGTTAACCATTCGCATATAACATAAAAATGTTCCGGATAGGGTTTTTGAGTTATTTTCCGTGACACACCTTGAAATCATGTCGGGCAAAATTTTTTTATTAAGTAGATAACATAAGAGAATAAAATGAGAAAATACTTCAAAATGTCACTTTAATAGAACTAAAAAATTTTTTTTTGAAAATATCGAAAAATTTTCATTTTGAAATTTAAAAAAAAAAGATTTTTGTAATTTTTTGAAAAAAAAATTGAAAATTTTTAATAGAATCTCTTTAATTGTCTTTTCAACATATCCAAAGCTAATTAAAATACGTACAGTGGTTTTTGAGGAAAATGCGTTTTTCGATTTTTTCTCCTCCATAAGTTCCAAAAAACTTAAAATTTTGAGTTAAAAATTTGGAAAAGTTATTTTTAAGTGGGTAGGAATGAATGGGAAAAATATATTCGGGTCACTTTTTCCATACTTATTTAGCTATACCTTATCACATTAATATGGTCCATATGTATATATGTGCATTACCGTACGTGACAAATAGCATGACCATGGTTTTTGACATTTTACTCAAAATCGTCTTATCTATATTTACAACCTCTTAAAATTTCATTAAAATCGGTTCTGTAGTTTTCGAGAAAAATAAGTTTTTTGATTTGGCTTTCCCCCTCCATAACTCCCCCAAAAAAGCGAATTTTGAGTTCAAAATTGCAGAAAGTTATAGTCATATGGATAGTAACATATGGTTACTTAACTTAACCCCCTAAGCCCATTCTAAAAATTAGGGGAGACCGGGGCTAAACCGGACGGATTTTGTCTTTGACCAGAAAACTCATACAAAAACATACTTTTTACTAAAGTGTAATAGACCGTTTTGAAGCTTGTACTTAAACCTGTAAATCGCACTTGTTCGATTAAAAAAAAGTACAATAGCTTTAGACATATATTGCTTCGAAGGTGACTACCTCAGAAACGAAAATCCGAAAATTGGTGGGGCTAAACCGGACACCCCATGGGGCTAAATCGGACACGGCCAATTAATTAAAGAATGAGATACAAATTTTCTTTTTTTTTGGTAAAAAAGTCAAATCAATTCTTCTTTTATATATTTGTAGATAGTTCTATACAAATAATTTAATATAATATGTAAAATCGGTAATAATTATAATATAAAATGAATTACAGTTTTCAGGCTTGTCTGTTTGTAGCAACTCGCTTGCGAATTTGAGTTTTAAAATAAATTCTTTATTTATTTATTTATAAAGTGGTTCTAAGCAAAGAATATAATATAAAATAGTTAATTAATATAAAATAAATTAAAAAATTCAAAGATTTGGTTGTTTCTAACCAGGATGTCCGATTCAGCCCCACACCGTCATCTAATAAATAACCTGCAATATATTTTTTTCTTAATGTTTTCCATTAAACTTTTTTCTACTAAACTCAGTACACCTTGAGCTAAAAGAAAAATGGCCGTATGATATTTGCACTTTAATTTTAACGATAAAAACCCAAAAAATGAAAAAAAATTTTTTACTTTTACCTCAAGAAATGACATTTTCACATATTAACGGCAACTATTATTACAAGAAAATTGACACGTCCCTAAAACCTCATGCAGCATATGCATCACGAAATTGCGCGTTCATAGGTTATTTACACGATTTGAAATTTTTCACGGTTTCGGAAATATTTGACTTGTCCGGTTTAGCCCCGTGTCCGGCTTAGCCTCGGTCTCCCCTATCAAATTAATACATAAGAGCCATAGGAATTTTTGAAAATTGTTTGTTATTATATACTCTCATAGCACCAAAATATTTCAGAATATCCTTTTGTGTTGTGTTTCACCAAAAATTTCGTTACCGTTTCGTAATTTTCAGTAATGGGAAACAGCATAAAACTTCCGTTGCTATTTTCTGAAAATTTTGTTACAGTTTCGTAATTTTTCGTAACTTAAATCATTAGAATATTTAAGTAAAAAATTTAAACTGTTTATATTATATTCTGAATTATTAAAATAAATGTAAATTAATTTAAAAAAAATTATTATTAACATTTTTACGGAAGTATCTATTTATCTATCTACCACGATTTGAACTCTCAGCCTTATAGTGCTGTCTGAGCGTAGGGTTACAGACGTAACCTAACTTCGAAAAATAGTAATCTCATATATTATCAACTATTAATTGTTTAACAATAATTTTCTACTTAATTGTTTAAAAAGAAGTTATTTATTTACACAGTGTAAATAGAAATATTATTTTTTAAGTAAGTTCTTATGTTTTAATAGACGTGGTTCAGTGTAAACAAATGGCCTTCAAAATGACTTGTGTATCAGATAAAAAAAATTTTGTTATTAAATCAGAACAAATGCAGGTTTTACACAGGAACCTAGTCTAAAAATCCTATATGGGATATCGACCGGATCTCGTAGAGGACAAGTGTAAGATCCCTAGCGGATCCTGTTCAGGAACTGCACATGATTCGTTAGGGTTCCTTTGAGAATCCTGCACGGGGATTTTAAGGTAAGATATATAATATAAATATAAACATAATAAATATTAGATAATACCTGAAGCTTGATGTGGACTTTTTGAGTTCGATAGTTCATCGTCATCAGTTGAATCAGAATTTTCTGCAGTTAAAAATTCATCAAAAAAATAAATTTAAATTAGTTTAGAGAACCCTAAAGCAACCGGGTATTAGTAAGATACTAGGAAAATTAATTTTTTAAAAATTTTGTTTATGCCATCCCCTCGTTTGGTTGCAATATAAGAAAGAAACATTTTCCGAAAATCCGAAAACGATTGATTAATATTAACACATTCTAGTAATTGATCGTAATTTCCCATCAAAAATATATGAGAAAAATTGCACTTTTAAAAAAATTCACAATTTTTAAAATTTTTAAGCAAAAAATTCTCCAGGTCATAAATTTTTTCATATTTAGCTGCACTATAAGACTGCACATGAAGAAAAATCTGTTAGGATTAATGCTCGAAACTTTTCATGTACTTTTTCCATAGATTCTTTGATGCTAAAATCATAAAAGAGAGCCCTATTTATTGCTCGAGTCCACCTAATATTCAGGCGGACTCTTATACTTTTCGCTATTAAGTTTCTATGCTTTATTCACAACATCTACTCCATGCATTATTCGAAACAGATTTCCCTCCGTGCACTTTTACAAAAATTTAATTTTTTAAATTTTCAAAATGTCCAATGTTTTTGTATCATTTATTAAGAGTCTGATATATCAGAGATTAATATTTCCAAATACAATTGTTGGATTAGTATGTAGGCCTAATAAGCACAACTGTTTCGTGGACGCAAAGTATGAATTAGAAAGGACAGAAATAGATTTTTGACCTATTCGATCTCATGTACAGTAGAATCTCCTATAAGTTAATTTTGGTGGGGGGGGGTTAACTTAATAGAGAATTGCCGTGTAACAGGAAATTGTTACGCAGTATCCTATTGCGCATGGCGGTCTATTTCAAAATACATGTTGGATGAGGTTATGTTTACGTATTTTATGTCAGCCATCTTAGCACCACTAAGCGCATGTGTTATGACTGAAGCTTTTTTGTCAAATTTGTATGTTTATTTGTTTAAGAGTAAAAAATTATTGAAATAAACATTACACCAAAAGACCCCTTGATCACTTGACATGGAATCGCTCATATATATCAGTATCAACTTTAATCAATAAAGAAAATATTTTTTTAGAAAATTTTCTAAAGAAATATATTTGACCTGATAACTTGAAAGGGACCTTAATCCCAAAATCAAGTTTTCGAGAAAAATGTTCCTAACGTTAACAAGTTGATAATGATACTCCTGCACATTGATAAACTGCAAAAATAAGTATCTTATTTGATATCTTAACATAAGATGTAAGATGGAAAAATGGTATCTTACATGTTAAAATAAAATGTTTTCGAAAGTATCTTACAGATTTTTAAGATGCTTTATACGTCTTAGATATTTTTTCTATTTTAAAAAAGTAAGATACTTCTGTAAGTTTTTTAAAGTATCTTAAATTAAGATGTTTCTGTTTCAATAAGATGTTTAGCGATAAGTTACTTGTGAATTGTAAGATGCGAAAAAAATTTAAGTTACTAAAACCTAAGATGCATAAAATATCTTACATATAAGCCCATAGTTAACCTCAAAACTTTTTCCCCAAAAAATATGTTGGAAAATGTGTACGAAGATACTTTAAACATCTTAAATTAAGATGTTTCAAATAACTAAAAAGTGACTACAATAACATCTTAGAAATTACTACAAAAACATCTTTATTAAGATACTTCTTTTTGCAGTGTATCCCTTTCGACTTGTTGCGGTGGAAAGAGGTTCGAATTCGACCTTCTTTCCTCCCTGGTTCCTCCGTATTTGATTTTAATTGAAAATAAGGAATATTTAACATATTTTAGTTAAGAAAAACAATTGTGAGCATTAAGTATTAATTATTAGAGTAAATTTGTGCAATATTTGAGTAAAATTAAATAATTATTCGTAATAAAAAGTGTTTTAAGTGTATGATGTTTTAGAATCGATTTGAACACACATTGTTTTTATGGTGAAATTTGTGAAAAAGTTGTTATGAAGAGCAAAAGAAGTTTAATTTTTGAAAGAAAGTGGTACTTTAAATAATTTAATCGAACACTTGATTAGGGAGATTGTGATAAAATAATTAAATGAACTAAAAAGCTGTGACAGCTGTCAAATATGATGTGAATTTAGCGATCTGAGTTTACATATTATTTAGAGATTGTAAGAGTAATCATGTGCAAGTGATTACCTATAGTATCAGCGCTCTAATTTACGTATGACATAGAAGATGTCACTGCTGATAAAATACCAATAGAAAATGTCAACTAAGAAGCGGGTATTTGCATCAAATTCTACAGTATTAAGGTGCATTCATAATAGTGCTGTGTTAGATAAAGTACTGTTCTTTAATATAATTAATGTTATTAGTTATTAATTATTATTTAAATAATAAACTTATATAGTAATTGATAGTAATATTGCATAATTTTCACCAATATTATTAAAAAAAACTATATGTGCTAAATGTGCTAACCGCAAGATGGAACTGTGCTCACCACGCTATGTGTTTATATTGTGAAGTGTATTCATATTTAATTAAAAAAAACTTGTTAAAATCAGATAATTAATTTTAAAAAAAAGAATAATTTAATGTACGCTGAGGAAAATGTTTTCAATTTCATTGTCTTTGGAATTCTCAACGTTCAAACATACGGAAACAAAATTATTTTTATTATTTTTTAAGAAAATATTTCACGGATCTTAAAAATGATAAATTATGAAAATCTTTTCAAAAAATAATGTTTTTTAATATTATATTTAAATAATAAAGAGAACTTTTGCAACTTGGTGAGAATGTACATGAAAAATAACAAATACCAGTCATTTCAAAGAAAAGAAGGAATTTTTTTTAATTTGAATGGTTTATGTTTACAATTGTCCATTCTTTAATATTACTTTTGGAATCAAATTTATTTATTTATTTAAATTTTATACTTTGTCGTGAACAATGGGAAATTATTCATTTTTAAAAATAATAAAAAATTTAATAAAAATATATTTCAATGTTAATTGTTTATTTTAATAAATGTTATTATTAAACAAATAAATAATAAAAATTTTGTAGAGTAAATTTGTTAAAATTAATATATAAAAATTAAAAGTAATTATTAGAACAATAATTATTTCTTTTTATGCAAAATTATGGAATATAAAAATTATTATATATTATATTATATTATATTATAAAAATAATATAAAATCGAGAGATCTGTCCTCATGTGAAATTAGTATTTTTTAATATGAAATTGTTCTATACTCCAAACTGTTATGTCAAAATTTAACAGTTAATTTGTAAATAATAAAATAAGTGAAAGAAGTAAGTTTAATAAACAAATTTTAAAAACTATATAAACCAGTACAGATTCTGATAGGAATTGATTAAAAAAAATTTAGAAAATAATTGAATATTTAAGGGTATTTGAACCATTATGACGTCATAATATTAAAACTCATGCTTTGCCTAAACTGTGACGTGATAATGGTTCGAATTCCCTTAAAGCGTTATAACAAGGATTTTAGAAAATAATAAAATTTTTAAAGATTTTTGATTTTTTGTATTTTATTGAAATAATTAAAAATTTTAATTCTTGTGGAAAAATAAATAGGAATAAATTAGAAACATTTTTTTAGCAAAAAGTATTGACGTTTTGAATAGAATTTAATTTAGAAATTTAGAAAAAATTTGTTTTTTTAAGAATTCTAGGGACTAAAAAAAAATTAAAAATTAAATTAATTTTAACTACAATTAGATTTTTAGGATTGTTTCACTGGTACCTACTCGAAAGTTTAATTATTTAATCAAAAATTATTGTTGTTATAAATATATTGTCAATTTTTTCACTAGTTGTTCAAATAATGATTAATGTTTTTAATTTAAATTTTAATGGCAAACATTAAAATAAATATATAAAAAATAACTATTTTTTTTTTATGTAATTATGACTTAATGTAATTTTAAGTATTTTATCCTTTATCTACATATAAACTATATATTTTGCTACTCTCTGTTTTTAAAAAAAATTTAAATCCTTATATAAGTATATTATAAAAACCAAATTGTTTAACTATACAGCGTTTACAATAATTCTTTTCTTATTTCAATATTTTATACTATTATTGCAATGCATATTTAGAGCGTGGTGCGCACAGCGCCATCTCTCGAGTTTGTTTCGCACATAAAAGTGCAAACCACTAAAGGCCTAAGCGCAACTGCTTTGCGAATGTCTTTCGCGAACGCTAAGCATGGGTTAGAAAAGGACAGAGATTTAGTTGTATTATTTTCTAACTCATGCCTTGCGTTCGCGAAGCAGTTGTGCTTAGGCCTGTAGTGTGTCGTGCGCCCGTTTGGCTCACATGTGGAATGGGCTTTAATGGAGCGTTCAGACCTCTGCAGTCTGTCTGCCTGTCTGCAGGTTGCCATGGTAACGTACAAGAGTAAAAGAGTAAGGAAATTCAAATTTATTACACCTTCTCCCTTACTCTTATTGCTTCTGGCTGCACAGACAGACAGCCTGCAGAGGTCTGAATGCTCCTTCATACCAACAACGCGTCGTCCTATAGGCTTAAGAACAACTGCTTCGCGAATGAATGGACACAACTATATCTCTGTCCTTTTTTAATCCATGCATTGCATTCGCGAACCAATTGTGCGTTGGTCTTTACGACTCTATTCTGGATTCTTCTTTAAGTTGCTTCTACAACAACTTTTTTTTCATCGACATGAGCGAGAAAACGTTGCGCGCGCAACTATTTTGCATGGTTTTAACAGTGCATTTTGTTCGTGTCGATGAAAAAAAAGTTGTTGTAGAAGCAGCCTTATATGCTCATTCATATGATGTGATAAACACTTCTTATCATATAGATATCTTCGTCATGTTAATCGATATTTTAACATTGATATCAACGTTTCGATATATCGTTATCAATATCGGTAAATGTTTAATTATCGATATTTCTTGCTCAACGAGTTTTTAAATTTATTTAAAAAAATGAGCTAACTAATTAAAGTTCGAAAGAAAAGTAAGTATTAAATTCATTTATAATAAAATAAGAATTAATAACATAGGAAGACAATAAATATTGAATTTTTTTGAGCTTTAAAATTGCAAGCCATAATTAAAATGCGAACAGCATTTAAAATTTATTTAAAATTTTTATTGTATTTGTTTAAAGACTATGTTATGTATAATAAACTTATTATTTTTCAATTATGTTCCAGATACCAAAAAGTGGATATTAAAAAGACGAAAAAAATGTGTCCCATATTGAAATCGCAATATAAAAAAATTAATCTATTAGTACAAAAGATAAAAGAGGTTGAATTTAAAAATTTTTACATAAATTAAATTTTTTATAACGTTTTTTTATATTGTCTATACTAATAAAAATACTAAAATGTAAATAAATATAAAAATCCTATTTTCTTATTTAAATAATTTAAAATATTTTATTATTTTTCTCTTTACCATTAACGTTTTTTACTTATTTACGTTCTTAATATTTTTTGATAAATAATATTAAATCAGTCATTAATAATAAATACACATTCAACATTTTTTAGATTTGGGCATGCGCGATATCGTTTTTATAATATATCGATATTTGTTTTCGGGTAGGTGGTTACTTTACGGAAAAAGCACACGATCGCTATTCAGCGCAGAAGATCAGCAACTTCATAATAAATCTCAATTGTTTTTTAATGTTACAGTTTTTTTTCGTAAATTAACCACCTACCTTTTTATAAAAATATAATTTTAAATTACTGATATAAATGCCTAAGCACAACTGCTTCGCGAATGTCGTTCGCGAACGAATTGTGCGTTGGTCAATACCGCCGACAGTAATGGAGCGTTCATGCTGCTTCTACAACAACTTTTTTTTCATCGACACGAACAAAATGCACTGTTAAGCCTAACGAAGAATAAAAAAGTAACATGAACGTAAGCATGCGATAGAAAAAGACAGACCAACTTCTGTCCTTTTCAACCTCATGCTTGCGTTCGCTTCCCGTTTTATTCTGCTCAGGCCTTTAAAACCATGCAAAATAGTTGCGCGCGCAACGTTTTTTCGCTCATGTCGATGAAAAAAAAAGTTATTGTAGAAGCAACTTCAGACCTCTGCAGCCTGTCTGTCTGCCGGCAGGTTGCCATGGTAACGTACAAGAGTAAGAGAGTAAGGTAATTCAAATTTATTACACCTTCTCCATTACTCTTATTGCTTCTGGCTGCGCAGCCAGACAGCCTGCAGAGGTCTGAACGCTCCTTAAGACTGGATTCCCATGGTAGCATTTTACGTTGTTTTGTAACTAGGCCATAAGTGTGAGTGAGATACAGATATATGTTTGCTCTATTTGCAGTCATGGCCTAGTTACAATACGCAACGCAAAACGCTACCATGAGACTCAAGTCTGATTATTATTATTATTATTACAGTAAAAACAGTTTTCGATAAGGAATGCGCAGAACAGAGTTCGAAAGTATGGGAAAGTTTAAAAGATTTTCGTAAAAAAAGAGACGATGAAACTAGATTAAAATTAAAAAAGGAAAAAAGAAAACTGAAAAAATTATGCGATTCAAAAGAAAAAGAAATAAAACAGGAAAAATGGAATAAGGTAAAAGAAAGCAAAAGCATGAATATTTTCTCGAAAGCGATAGGAGATTTCAGACCGCGAAAGAAAAATAAAAGAGTGGTGGCAGTAAAAAAGAAAGATGATTGCAACATTTTCTGGGATTATTAAATGGGAATAATGAAAATATAAATAAAACTAGGAAAAATGCAACAGGGAATAATAATTCAGAAAATGGAGAAGTAGGTTCAAGCATAAAAACTGACAATGACGATGATGACATCGACTTAAATGCAGATATATCTTTCGATGAATTTGCTAAATGTATCATGAGAATGAAAAAAAGGGACAGCTCCTGGATAAGATGGGGTACAAATTGAATTCATAATAGGAATTCCTAGAGTATGGGCTTTAGAGTTACAAAAAATAATAAACTGTTTTTGGAATCAAGGTAAATTAGGAAAAGGTTGGGACAAAGCGAGAATTATAGCTATCTATAAGGATGGAGTCGATAGAGAAATTTTCTTTAAGAAGTTGTGGAACTTTGGAATAAAAGGAAAGATGCTCAAAATGATCATGGAAATGCATAGAGTATCATCGAATGAAGTAGTGACTGAAGAAGGACTTACGGACTCATTTGAAACAAATAGATGAGTAAAGCAAGGATGTCCTCTTAGTCCTACATTGTTTAACATTTTTATAGAGGACATGGATGAAATTTTGGAAATTAAGAAAGAGGGTGGCACGGTCATGGGGAAAGTTAAAATTTATTCTTTGAAGCTCGCAGACGATTTAGTATTATTGGCAGATTTTCCAGAGGGGTTGAGGCAAATGCTAAAATCACTAGAAGGGTACGTTTCAAAAAATGGATTGGAAGTTAATAATAAAAAATCGATCGAAGATTATATTGTTTAAGAAAGGGTGTAAACTAAAGAAAGGGGAAAAATGGGAAATATTCGGAGAAAAACTAGAAATTGTCAACGAACACAAATATTTAGCTTTTAGTTCTCTACAAAAGGATCTCATGGAAGGCAGGTAAAATGCAAAAAGCAACAAATGCTGCTTGGGGCGTCTTAACGAGAGCTAGAATTAGGACTAAATACAAGACTTTATTTAAATTTTCCCAGAATTTTTCACGAAACAATTGTCAACTCAATAGTAAGACCCTTCACTAAACGTGAAGCAGAAACCTATAATATCGACCACGTTTCAAATTCTAAAAGAAGTAACGATATCCAAACGATATCCAAACCTATCAATTGCCGGTTAATTGCTCTTCCACTGAGCTACAGAGGTCCGCATCTAACAAATTCTCATAGCTTTATAAACTCAATATTCAAGATGGTTCGCATTCTACAAATTATTTAAATTTTTCTATAATTTTTCACGAAACAATTGTCAACTTATTAGTAATTGATAGGTCCTGGGTTTCAAGCCCCAGCAGAGTTAGTCCCCCATTTTTTCATAGCTTTAAATTTGTTTTTCAATTAATATTGTTTAAAGGTGACGTCTAGGTTTAGTTATCGTTACTTTTTCTAGAATTTGAAACGTGGTCGATATTATAGGTTTCTGCTTCACGTTTAGTGAAGGGTCTTACTATTGAGTTGACAATTGTTTCGTGAAAAATTCTGGGAAAATTTAAATTATTTGTAGCAGAAGAATGTGAACCATCTTGAATATTTAGTCGATAAAGTTATAAGAATTAGTTGGATGTGGACCTCTGTAGCTCAGTAAGATCAATCAACCTGCAATTGATACGTCCTGGGTTTCCAGCCCTAGCAGAGTTAATCCCCTATTTTTCATAGCTTTAAGTTTGTTTTTCAATTAACAAGACTTTATATTATGGATATTTTGTCTAAATCGAGAGATTTATACGAAGTTGAAATTTGGGGATGGGAAAAATGGGATACAATGGAAAAAGCGCAAGGATGATTTGTGAAAATGGCGATGGGGCTGAATATCAACACCCCATTTACATTTGCAAAACGGAATCTGGAAGAGTTAGTCTAGATGTAAAAGCTGAACGAAGGGTATTTAAATATTTCAAAGAAATTTTAAACATGGAAGAAAACAGACTTCCGAGAATATGCCTAAATGAGGAACTAAGAGGTATTAAAAACAATTTTCCATTAGCATGGGGAGCAAAAGTTTAAAAAATTCTTTGTGAAGTAGGAGACGGCAGAACAATTCAATTATTGGGTCCAGAAAAAAATATGAGAGATATTTCTGAAAATATAAAAAGAAATGTAAAAGTCAAAATGGATCAGGACATCCAACAACAGTAATATAAAATTGATAAGTCTTCATACTGCAAAAATTATGGGAAATAGAAATCTAAAATAGGGAGATGTAGCAATGTAGGGAGGGTTGGGAGTAAGGGTTTCACAGATGTACGTTGTAAAAAAAAGTGAGTAGAAGAAGTTGATAAGTGGACCGATTGCGGCAAAAATTTAAGCTTGCAAAAAATTTAGTCAACCATATCTGGCAGACCAATCCTGGCTCTCTGCATATACACAAGAGCCTTTGAAGATTTATCAAAATGTAAACAAAGCGGTTTATAATTTAAGATATTTAAATTTAGTTCTAGTGAAAATATTTTAATAATATATTGACGGTATACTTTAAATAAATAAATAATTATTAATAATAATCTTCGTATTCTTTCATTCATTCTGTCCGCAGTTTGAAGTTAGTTTTTGTAAATGCTTTTGTTTTTCTTCTTTTCAAAACACTTTGCTTGACAGATCGAAATTATAGTTTTTCGATTTATCAATATCAAAATTTTTATTGTTTAAGAAGAAAGAAGGTTAAAAGATATTGTTTTTATAAAATAAGGTAAGAAATTTTCATAATATTGATTTATAAATTTTATAATTATTTTTTGTTTATTTTTTTTAAATTATTAGTTTCTTTTGAAATAAACAGTTGCGAAATTTTTGTTTTTTAATTACAATTTTTAACAAATTTTTTTTCCATTTTAAATTAATAAAAAAAATGTGTAGGAAGAATTTGTGTATTTCATAATTACAATTTTTATTTTTTTATGTATATAAAGATATTTTATATTTTACTAGCTAAAAAACGCTCAAGTATTTTCTCATTCTAATGATAATAAATGTATAATAATATAATAATCTAATAATAATGTCTATTCACAATTCACATTTTTTTATTAAAAAACAAAA
The DNA here is from genome assembly GCA_032873175.1 of Leptopilina drosophilae. NCBI lineage: Eukaryota > Metazoa > Arthropoda > Insecta > Hymenoptera > Figitidae > Leptopilina > Leptopilina drosophilae. The sequence continues at coordinate 43,750,994 of CM065483.1, forward strand.
TATTTAATTTTATTTGAAGAATTTCTTTAATAAGATTTAATTTTTTAACCTTCTAAAAGTGAATTTATTTTAAGTTTCATCTAAAAATTAATAAAAAAATTTTCTTCATTCAAAAAAAAATTTATAATCTTGTAATAATAATTGATAAATCAACATTACGCAAAGTTTTTTCATTTTTTATACAAAAAAAAATTAAAGTTTTAAAACAAAATTTTGGTTGATAATCCAAAATAATATATTTTCTTTATTTATTATAAAAAAAAATTTAATTAAATTACAGAATGTTAAATTGTATTGATAAAAAGGTAAAAAAATTTAAATAATTTCTTTTCTTAATTTTTCAATCAGGACTTTCAATAAAATTCTGATTTTTTGAAAATAAATAATATAAATAATTATAATTTCCATTTAATGATCATTGTTGTTAAGCTATGTTTATACTGCGTACTGACATAAGTTTGATTTTATTTGTAAAAATTAGAAACACTGCGATAATAATGGTTTTGGTACAATTAACTACTTTTTTTAATTTAATAAAAAAAATTGTAATTTTAATTCGTGATCATAGTTCTACTTTTGTAACAATTTTTTAGTAATTTAAATAAATAAACAAACATTTTTACAAAAAAATACAAAAAACGAAATAAATTATTTAATATAAAATGTTGTTTAGTTCCAGAAAATTCCGCTAATATGAGACAAGTGGCGCCAAAAAGTAGGCCCATTTTCTGGCGCCACTTGTTCTATATTAGCGGATTTTTTCTGAACTAACCTATTCAGTAAATATTATATTTAATTCTTAAATAATTGTTTTTTATCAATTTTTACTGCTGGATGACTTTCTAAAATTAATAATTTAAATAAATAATCGAATATTTTTTCAAAAAAATACAAAAAACGAAATAAATTATTTATTATAAAATGTTGTTTAGTTCCAAAAAATTCCGCTAATATGAGACAAGTGGCGCCAAAAAGTAGGCCTATTTTCTGGCGCCACTTGTTCTATATTAGCGGATTTTTTCTGAACTAACCTATTCAGTAAATATTATATTTAATTCTTAAATAATTGTTTTTTATCAGTTTTTACTGCTGGATGACTTTCTAAAATTAATAATTTAAATAAATAATCTAATATTTTTTCAAAAAAATACAAAAAACGAAATAAATTATTTATTCTAAAATGTTGTTTAGTTCCGTAAAAATCCGCTAATATAAGACAAGTGGCGCCAAAAAGTAGGCCCATTTTCTGGCGCCACTTGTTCCATATTAGCGAATTTTTTCTGAACTAACCTATTTTGTAAATATTACATTTAATACTTAAATAATTGTTTTTTATCAATTTTTACTGCTGGATGACTTTCTAAAATTAATAATTTAAATAAATAATCGAATATTTTTTCAAAAAAATACAAAAAACGAAATAAATTATTTATTATAAAATGTTGTTTAGTTCCAGAAAATTCCGCTAATATGAGACAAGTGGCGCCAAAAAGTAGGCCTATTTTCTGGCGCCACTTGTTCTATATTAGCGGATTTTTTCTGAACTAACCTATTCAGTAAATATTATATTTAATTCTTAAATAATTGTTTTTTATAAGTTTTTACTGCTGGATGACTTTCTTAAATTAATAATTTAAATAAATAATCGAATATTTTTTCAAAAAAATACAAAAAACGAAATAAATTATTTATTCTAAAATGTTGTTTAGTTCCAGAAAATTCCGCTAATATTAGACAAGTGGCGCCAAAAAGTAGGCCCATTTTCTGGCGCCACTTGTTCTATATTAGCGGATTTTTTCTGAACTAACCTATTCAGTAAATATTACATTTAATACTTAAATAATTGTTTTTTAATAGTTTTTACTGCTGGATGACTTTCTTAAATTAATAATTTAAATAAATAATGTAATATTTTTTCAAAAAAATACAAAAAACGAAATAAATTATTTATTATAAAATGTTGTTTAGTTCCAGAAAATTCCGCTAATATGAGACAAGTGGCGGCAAAAAGTAGGCCCATTTTCTGGCGCCACTTGTTCTATATTAGCGGATTTTTTCTGAACTAACCTATTTAGTAAATATTACATTTAATACTTAAATAATTGTTTTTTATCAGTTTTTACTGCTGGATGACTTTTTTAAATTAATAATTTAAATAAATAAACGAACATTTTTACAGAAAACGAAATAAATTATTTGATAAAACATGTTGTTTAGTTCCAGAAAATTCCGCTAATATGAGACAAGTGGCGCCAAAAAGTAGGCCCATTTTCTGGCGCCACTTGTTCTATATTAGCGGATTTTTTCTGAACGAACCTATTCAGTAAATATTATATTTAATTCTTAAATAATTGTTTTTTAATAGTTTTTTTAATTTTAATTTTTTTAATTTAATAAAAAAAATTGTAATTTTAATTCGTGATCATAATTGTATTCTTTTAACAATTGAAATAGAATGTGAACGCGCGCTTTAGCTCACGTATCCTATGCTAGTTCTTAATAAATCAATAAAATTTTGATTGAATGCTTTATGATGATATAACAAATTTTGTTTTTTTAAATCCTTCGCAGTACTGATTTGTACCTACGGTCAGTACTATGCCGGAGTGTAACTCCATCATAGCTCCGGACATTTCTACTTTCTACTAACTTATTGGCCTAAGCTCGTTGCAAGAATCTCACCGGGAAAAACCAACAGCGTCCTACATTTGTACTATGATAATTTCTACGCGATAAATATATTTTTTTTCATGCAAAAAAGCCTTTTCTTCTCTCCGTATAGATACGTTAACTTTATTAATTCATTTGAGATAAGTAATATATCACACAGGAAATTTAGTCTATTTAGGATGATAAAAATTTTAAAGAAACGATTATTCTAAATATAGGGATATTGTGGTTTTTGACTCTATACAAAATTTATGTTAAAGATTGATTTTTTATTTTCTGTTTTTACAAATAATTACTATTTTTAGAACTTATGAAATATTATTCATTAACAATTAAACATTTCTTTGACATTTCTCCGTACTGATAGATTTATCAGAACATATAAAAACTACTATATAAGATAGAAAAATACGTAAAATAGATTTTTGCAAAATGAAAAATATAAATATAAAATGAAAGTGTAAATTAAATTAGGTTAACATAAAGCAGGTTAACTCATTGTCTTTCTCCTTCAATTTCTTGTTCTCTTTCCCTGTCTCGTAAATTATTTTTTCCATCTTATCTTAGACATATTCTTTTCTTCGGTAATTTGAAATCTTTATCTCCAATTTTCTTATTTCCTGAAAAAAATAAATAACAAATGTTATACAGGCCATCAAAATTAATAGTCCGGTCGCCCTGTGACAAAAAATGGTCATTTTTTGCCAAAATTGATACCTTAAGTCTGATTGTGGATTCATATAGTGTACCACTAAAAATGGCACTTTCTTATTTGTTTAATAACTTGAACAAAAGTTAACAAATTCTTTCAATATTGTCCAAAAATATACCTCTCATGGCCCTCAAGATGTGTGCTAAATCTGAATCCGATTCGATAAATAGTTTATGAGAAATTCCATTTGTTAACTAAAAAGATGATATTTTAAAATGGAATTTCTACAAATCAATTTCTTTTGTTGGGTTCTCTTAATGAAATGCCAATCTATCAAATAAAATTTGTAGCGAATTGAATTTTTACAAAAAACTGGTTTTTGTGGGGGAGAAATTTTTGGCTTATGATACATATGAACACTACATGAACTATTTTTACTTTAACAATTTGGCATAAACGCCATTTGATTACTCATTCTTGTCTGTGCATTTTGCAAAAAAAATTTTGATCTAGGTCAAAAAAAGGGGGGGGGGATAATATTTTTTTCGAAAAATTCCTGAGTCTTTAATTACTAATATTTTTTATCATATTTTTTTAGTTAATTAGTCATATTAATTATAAAAAAATCAATCTAAACATCTATGCACTTCTTGTTCGTAAAAAAATTCGTAAAAAAAATTCGAACAATTTTATTAAAATATTTAAAAATAATGGAATTCTAAAAATAATTAAATTTTAAATTAAATATAAAAATTCTATTTTAAATAATTCAACTCCTGTGAAATTTTTATTTTTTTTTGAAAATATTATCAAAATTTTCCTTTAATAATTGAATGCTAACGAAAATTTTTATTATAAAATAGTAAAATATTGAAAATTATTAAATAAATAATAATTTTTTAATAAAAATAAAATTTTACCATGAATTTTTTTGATGTTTTTTAAAATAATTGAACTTTTAAGAACTTCTACTATTTTTAAGTTTAAAAGCTACTTTTTGCTACTTTTTAAAAATTAATTATCGTCTGCGAATAGCATTTTTCCGAAAACTTAATTCTTTTAATGTGAAAATAATAAATTAGTGTTGCTCTTATTATTCGAGAAGTTAAAAATAAAAAATTTGAAAAAAATGAATTTAAAAAAACAACAAAAAAATTTTTTAATTATTAATTTTTTGAAATTATTTATAAATTTTTCAAAAAACACATCAGAAATTTGAATTCCTGAGAAAAATGTAGCCCAGTTTAAAAAAAATGTTAAAAATTCATCAATTTGTTTGAATGTTATGACAACTTTTACAAATTCGAAAGTTTGAATTCAACTTTAGCGCGAGCGACTGATGATTTCCACCACTATGCAGCCTAGAGCGGCTTCGAACGTTGCATACTTTTTACGAATTTTTTTACGAACAAGAAGTGCATAGATGTTTAATTGATTTTTTTATAATTAATATGACTAATTAACTAAAAAAATATGATAAAAAATATTAGTAATTAAAGGCTCAGGAATTTTTCGAAAAAAAATATTATCCCCCCCCCCCCTTTTTTGACCTAGATCAAAATTTTTTTTTGCAAAATGTGCGGACAAGAATGAGTAATCAAATGGCGTTTATGCCAAATTTTTAAAGTAAAAATAGTTCATGTAGTGTTCATATGTATTATAAGCCAAAAATTTCTCCCCCACAAAAACCATTTTATTTTGTAAAAATTCAATTCTCTACAAATTTTATTTGATAGATTGGCATTTCATGAAGAGAACCCAACAAAAGAAATTGATTTGTAGAAATTCCATTTTAAAATATCATGTTTTTAGTTAACAAATGGAATTTCTCATATACTATTGATCGAATCGGATTCAGATTTAGCACACATCTTGAGGGCCATGAGAGGTATATTTTTGAACAATATTGAAAGAATTTGTTAACTTTTGTTCAAGTTATTAAACAAATAAGAAAGTGCAATTTTTAGTGGTACACTATATGAATCCACAATCAGACTTCAGGTATCAATTTTGGCAAAAAATGACCATTTTTTTCACAGGGCGACTGGACTATAAACAAACTTTTTGATTTCGCAAATGTTGAAGCTGTTTTTGTTACAGAGCAATTCCACGTCAAGTGATCATAAGAATTTTTGATTATTTTAGCAATATTAAAAATACTTTCTTAATTTGTTCCTTTATAAGCATGGATTAAAAATGTAAAAAAGTTGTTTCAAAATTTGCAAAATTTATTGAGTTATCTCTTACTCAAAATTTTAGTCGGTTTTTCAAAAAAGGCACATAACTTTTTTTCTTATTGACCGATTAAGATGTTTTTTTGTAAAATACTCATAATGAAAAAAATAAAAAAAAAATATTAATAATAAAAAAATAATAAAAAAAATATCTTGGATTTAAAAAAATTTTTTTTAGATATTCTCAATAATGTAGAGAATACTTCCTGTAAATTTAATTATGGGACAGCAATAACTTTACGAGAAAAAAAAAATAAAATCGTCAGCGCGGCGTGCCAGGACTTGTGCAGTATTCCCTTATGACGACGCAAATTTTGCTTCAAATTACTCTACAGGTAAAAAATTCTTCACTAAAACACTTTTTTGTGAAATCTTCGTTTTTAAATTCTATATCGATATCTCAAGCCATATTTTTGAATATTGCTAAAATCATCAAAAATTCTTATGATTACTTGGAGTGGAATTGCTCTACATTTATTCACGCTGATTAAAAATTGATAAATGAAATTACCCATTACCTTTGGTTTTTTGAGAAAAACAGGGCTGAAGACTTGGAGAATTCTCTTTTTTGGCAAAGTTCGTAGGAAGTTCGAATTGGGATAAAATTAAAGCTTATCCTTCGTCTACAAATCCTAAAAATCCCATTCCTGCACTATAACCTTAAAGTAAATGGTAGTCTATTTTTAAATAGTGAAAACTAATTTCGGTAAAAAATTCTAGCAAATTTTTTGCCTTTTGTTTGTCTCTGACAAGTTTGCAAGTATAGTATTTATAAAAAAAATGTTGACAAGAAATTAAGCCTTAAGGGTTAATTTTCTAGAATTTTTTTGCTATAAATTTTACTAAATTATATTGAACTACATCTTTTTTAATTTAAAATAATATTATTTGTTTATTTAAAATGTAACCAAAATTTTTGGCCTGCTAAAAACACCGATGCCAGCTGCGAAATTGATTTCTCCGGTTATAAAAATCGGAAACACAAAATTCCAGTTGATTTCTGTTTAGTAGAATTGTGTTTATTGCTCCAACTCGAATTTTTAATTTTTATGCAAAAATATCAAAATGGGGTCAATTTAAACAAAGCTTTTCGAAACTTAAGGTTTTTTGCAGTTCTTCCGTTTAACCTTCAGAGGGCCGGAAAATTAAAATAAAATTTACTAGTTTTTTATTAAGTAAAATTAAATAAAAAATCAATTCGATGAAAATAAAAGTAAAAATAAATGGTGGCCACTATAGTGGCCACCCCGGCCCTCTCAAGGTTAAAGAAGTAGTAAAAAAAATATTTTAAGTGTTGGTATCTTTCTAAAATTTGTACGCCACGTGTTTGATTACTATGGTTGGTTTACGTTTAACCCATTAACGTCCATGATTAGACAAATGATAAAATTTAAAAACTAATAACGCCATTGGATTTTACGCGAAAAATATTTAAAGGAATATGTATAACTTTTTAAATAATAATTTTTTTATAACATTTTTTATAAACAAATAACTAAAAAAATTTATCATGACGGGAAATCATGTTTACTATGAGTAGTAGTAATAGTAGTAGTAGAAGTAGTAGTAAAGAGTAAGAGAAACTTACGATCTACGACACATTTTTTCATGTATTGCTGCTGTTGATGCAACTTTTGATCTTCACGTTGTTCAACATAGTTCATCGGCTGTTGACGATTAGGTTGCCTTTGAGGGAATGGTACCTTTTGCAAAGAAGGTTGAAATTTGTAAACAAATTCGTTGATCATCATTTACAGACTGTTGTAGATGGTCGAAGAAAGATTGTGGTTCTCTTTGCAGTGCAGTCTTTGCAGATCGCATACATTGTCAGAATAATTCCACTGTTCTTCGTTTATTCTATTTTTACAAAACTGTAGTTTCTTTTTCTCCAATTGTAGGTGTTGTTTCTGAATTTTCAGTTCAAGCACCTGCTGACGAAGCTGTTCTAATTGCACATGTTCCTGATGATTTACTATGAGTCTGCAAGTTTATTATATAATTTAATTAAATTGTAATTTTTTAAATTTGTTTAGTGAAATATAAATTTTACGAATAGAAATCATTTAATCTTACTTCAGATAATGTTGATTTTCTGAAATTTGGAGAGTAACAATTGATTTGGTAGTTTCTACCAACAAAACGAATGACTGATAAATCCCAATTGACTGCGACTATAAATGTAAACTCATTTCTACGGGAGTTTGACCTGGTACAGAACGTAAACTGCAAGCTTTAAGACTTTGATTTAAAAACTTTAAACTGGATACAATTGACGGCGATTATGAATCTTCGGTTTGGTATCGACTTTATCGAAATTTTAAATTGGACGTATTATTCGGTTAACGATTATTTACAATAATACTGTAACATATTTTCAAACGATAACGATTTACGAGTGATTAACAGTTTAAATTATTTGTACAATGACAGAAAATGATTTCAAATATTACATGACGATACATAAATACATAAAACGGTTTCATAACAGAATTTCGGTCTTTTGTTATGTACATAATTATTATTTTCGTATTCGTAAAACGTTGAACAAACGATAAGAAGTAATTATCTTTACAAGGAGAGGATATAATTGCAACGTGAAACAGGTGATGTAAAGTAACGACGATTCGATTATTTCGTATGACAAACAATTTGAAAGAGTCTCTGCGACAACAAGACATTAATAACGTAAACGAATAGTGACATAAAGCCAAAAAGATTTAAAGAAGTTTTAAACGAGTAAACGAGTGTCAAAATTTTTCAACCAACAAATCGAAACGGAATGTAGATGTGAATTTACGGAAGAAATATTTATTTACAGTATGCAGATTGACGGTGACTATTACGAGCGAGTACTAATGAAACGAAGAACGTGATTATCTTCTTTTGAATTAAACTCATTCGTCCTTGCGTTGTAAAACTTCTTCGTCGAATATAACATAAAATTTTTAATCCTGAAAAGGACAGTTTGTGCACATAGTTGTCTGAGTTTTAATAAGAAAATATGTTTAAAAACTTCATTTTCATTTATCTAGCCGTTATCAAATCCGCGTTTTCACTTCAATCCGTTTCCCAAATGTTACTTATGTGAACTGCAACCATTCCTTTTTTTGCTTTTATTATTATTCCTGGAGCTACAACTTCATGATATGAAATGAAAATTTTATTTTCAGTAGGTTTAACAAATCTCATATACTGAGTGTTGTATGCTCCTCCAAGATCGTGGAATTCATTTCCAATAAAGCCGGCAATAAACTCTTCCCCGTGATGATATGATATTATGTCTGTTATTAATAAAAATTTCTTGTCTCGCGAGTAGGCAATGTAATCGCAGTATTTATGCATTGTATCAGTTTTCTTTGAAAATTTGACTCCGTGTATAACCGCTTTTTCAAAAAAACTTATTACGTCATTCTCACGTATTTTCAACTCCTGCATTGACTATGAGTTCAATTTCTTCCTCATTTGCAAGTCGTCGTGTCCTTGGAGCCCCTTTTCCAACAAAATAATGCCCTTCTGGCATTTCAAAAGGTACTTGGACAGTGTTTTTCTTTAAAAGATCCTCAATTTCAGTGCGAGTCACATCACTGATTTCTTCTTCTTCAGCTACGCGTAAAATAAATTTCTTCATAAAGAATCGCGTAACAATTTGTTCCGCTCGATGATTCGGACTACGAACTGAGTCAGCAATTGGTCTATTCATTGATTCAAACGGTAATGAAGAAAATACCCATGCAGGTCCCCAATTTTCTGTTGCTTTTACAGAATGTCTATTCAAGTGCAAATTGAATCTCATGTTTTTTTCACCGTACAGTACCTCAGTTTGGTTCACAAATTCATCCAGATAATTTCTTGCTTTCGAGAGGTCCTCATCTGTTATTGACCCTCTGTTTAAAATGAATAATGCTTCACAATATTTAGCTTGATGGCTAAAATATGGTTCCTTTAAGATTCCATCAAGACAAGGAAGCATATAATAAAAAATCCAATTACGCCATTCTGAAGCTTTCCACGTTTTAGATGTTTCAATGCCACGGGGTTTTCTTGCTATTCTTGTTGGTGTTTTGATTGATCTCAAAATTTTATTGATTTTCCTTTTGTACTTTGGTTTACCAATATACCATTCCATTCCCACATCAGTCATATGTCTTTCGAAGAATGTCTTGCCGTTTCCCAAATAATCTTTGTGAGCAATGTCTACTACCTGGCCATCAATAAGATCAAATTGTCTAAGACTTGCTAATCGAGAGCAACCGAGAACACCTCTAGATTCTCTACCAGTTCGCATTACATTCTCAATGTCAACTCTCATTGTTTCTAGGGTTCGTAATTCCGCAGCTTCGGCAATAAAAATCCACCTCCCTTCAACACTTTTTCCTATCGAAAAACATAATGGACAACCGTATTCGCCGTTGTACTGTTTGACTTTCAGGACCATTGGTTTGCAAACTGAATCAGTTATAAAGATAATAACAATAAATTTGCTTATTACCTCCCGCTGACCAGTTGGATTCCAAGGAATCCCAATATCGTATAATTCATTAATGTCATCAACTATTGGCTTCATAAGTACTCCAATGTTGGGTTTTTCATTTCCGACCCACACTCCGGCTAAAAACATATTCCTTTTTCTTGCGTGAGGAGATAATTCGTTAATTTGTAACAGAAATGGATAACAAGTAGCCTTTGATGACTTTGCCAGCCTTAAACCATCAGTCCACAAAGATAGAGTATAATTGTATCCACTTCGTAGATAGTCACCATATTTGTTGTTGTAAGCATTTCCATCAAATATATCTTCTATTGCGGTAGCATCGATTTTAACTCGGTTTTCCCTATACCGCAATGATTCCTCTGCTCTGGGTGAATCTAAAAAATCTTTTATTTGAGGAGCTAAGCGGATTTGAATGAAAGTCCCAACAAATGTTGTTTCTTTATTTGGCCCGCAAGATTCACATCCACAATCTCTATCTACTTTCTTCCCATTTCCGACAAGTTCATGACAATTTTCACAATATAAACGATACACTAAATTCGTATCATCTCTTCCGAGTGCTCGCCATAACGATTCTTTTGTTGTAGGAACTATAATATTTACATGGGTCTTCTTCAATATTTTGAGTCGTCGCAAAAGTTGTTCGTAGGTGTTATTATATCTCACAGTGTGTGTTAATTCGATTAATAAATGATCTAACGATGATGCCTCGCCATTATTTCTTAATGGAGCTCGAATTCCATTTTTTGCTAATAATCCTTGAAACATTGGATGCGGCGGCCGGTTATCTTCATTACTTTCTACGTCACTATCAGATGTGCTTTCTTCACTTTCAGAAATACCACTTTCATATTCTTCGTCACTGCTGGAGGTGAGTAATTCTGGGTCGATACGGTTTTCTATATCTCGTTCCTGGTCAAAACTATCTTCGGTTTCTGTTTCTCCATTATCTTCGATTAGTTCACGTTCATGATTATTCCCTTCTAATTGTTCACTGTTTTCTTCACTACTACCAGTAGTAATAATTGCTGCTTGCACTTGGTCCTCTCTTTCTTCGCTGTCAGATGTTTCTTCTTCTGTTGTGATATTATTTAATTCACTTCCTGCACTTGAACTTTTCTCTCACTGTTTCATTATTATTTGCCGGTATTTGAGAATTATCTTCACTACTTAGCTCGTCGTCTGAAATAAATAGTCTACGTCTTTTAGAAGCACTTCCGTTAAATGAATCAGCCATTTCTACGTTGTATACCGCATGTGAATTGGGATCTAAAAGTGATATAAATATATAATTTTAAAACAGTGTGTCTTTCATTTAATAGTTTTTTAAATGTTCAATTGTCTTTATTCTTATTAGATATTAAAACAATTTATATCAAGAATTGAATTAACTTAAGAATGTAATATTATTTAATACATTTTAGAACAGAATTTTCCAGTTAATCTACGGTAATATTATTAAATAGATATATTTTATATAGAAAATCATATGAAAGTGGAAAGTGTAGTTAGAAGCACTCAATTAATTTTAAGACTTAAATTGTAAGAAAAATTTTTTTATATTTGAAGTCTCTTTTCTAAAGTTTATCATGATCCGCAATGAAAACCATATTTTTTTAAATTTTAAACATTTCTTTATGGAACTTTCCCGTGTAGAAATTTCACTATGGCCCAGATCTGGGACAGATCGGGCCTTCCCTATTAGGGAATGAAACACACGGCTCGATATGGCCCTGATCAGGAAATCCACATTTGAGTGTCGCCACTATGTGGCTCAAGTCGGGCCGTGTGTTTCATTCCCTAATATGGCCATAGTAGGGAAATTTCTACACGGGTTGTTTTATATCATAACTGTATTAAAAATAACTATTTTTACTTTTCTTAAGAAGCTATTTAACCGAACATTTTGTAATTGCCTTTCGAACGGAAATAGTTATGACATTGCAATGTTGACTATATAAGCGTCTTTTTTCTGGATATATACTCGAAAACTTGATTATTAACTAAACTACTTATTTTACGTACACTTTAACATATCTAATATTTAACAACTATCAGAAAATAGTTTTAGTAGATTAGAAATAGAATTCAACATTTTGCCCTAGTTCGGGGCAAAAAAACTAAATTTTCTGAAAAGGACAATGTATTTAACTCAAGAAAACACTACCGCCCGAAATTGTGCGAACGCTAACACCTCGAGCTGTTAAAGAACACACCCGCAAAGAAACAGTGATAACTCGGTTAAAAATGAAGATTTATGCTTTTTTAAGTTGCATTGGATAGCTTATTAAATTTTTAATAAAATGCCACTATTTTAAATCGTATTGCATAAATAGGAAGCGAGATATCATGTTATGAAGACAAAAAATAATTCTATTTTTTTCGGAATTTCATATCCTCACTTTGACTATTGGCAAAATTTAGAAAAGTTGATGCAAAAAATTGTTACTTTCACAAACTATTTCTTGTAACCAAATCTTTAAATAAAGACCAAGAAAAGCAAAAAATTTTTACTGGTTCCCGAGATATTACAAAAAGAGTCAGACCGACAGTAGTGTTGCATTCGAGCGAGAAATCGCTCGAAAAGAACGAGAAATCTCGTGAAGAAGACAATGAAAATAATTGAATGTTAAATCATATTCAATTGTTTTTATTGTCTTTTTCACGAGATTTCTCGTTCTTTTCGAGCGATTTCTCGCTCGAATGCAACACTAGACCGACAGAATTTTCAATCATCGATTTCTCTAATTCCCCGTTAAGTCAATTGCATGTCTGTGAAAAAGTGTTGAAAACTAATTTTACCAAGTACATTCTTACTGGGATCCATTTTTTAAATATTAATACATAATAAATTTAATTAAAAAATGGATCCTACTAAGAGTGTACTTGGTAAAATTAATTTTCGACACTTTTTCACAGACACGCAATTGACTTAACGGGGAATTAGAGAAATCGATGATTGAAAATTCTGTCGGTTTGACTCTTTTTGTAATATCTTGGGAACCCGTATTTACGGGTTCCATAAAAAATATTTATTTTTTGCTGTTCTTGGTCTCTATTTAAAGCTTTGGTCACAAGGAATAGTCTGTGAAAGTAACAATTTTTTGCATCAACTTTTCTAAATTTTGCCAGGAGTCAAAGTGAGGATATGAAATTCCAAAAAAATAGAATTATTCTTTGTTTTCATAACATGATATCTCGCTTCCTATTTATGCAATCTTCTTGAGTGTTTGAGAATTAATAATGTAAAAAAAAATTTCATTTTTTGATTTGGAACACTAAAATAACTGCTTTTGTTTATAAAAAATTACCGAATTTTTCATAAAAAATTATTTGTTTCCAATTTAACAAAAATTTCTTAAAAGTACATATATTTTTCAATTAAAAACTGGTTTGGAAATAATTTTTTTAAAATGATCTCTAAAATCTGCGAATTTTTTTTTAAAAATGGTGCAAAAAACTTTAATTGTTTATAACTTTTTCAATTAAAAAAAATTTTTGAATCCTCATAGGATATCATTATGTACCATAATAGCTGCAAAAAATATAATTAGTTTTTATTTTTAAAAATGTTGTGAAACAGGGGGCCAGTTCATGGAGTCTGACTCGCAAGAGAAAGTGGACTGTGTAAAGGGAAAAAAAGAAAACGATAGGGAACTACAGAAAGGGTAAAAAACTACCTGGAGACAGCAGTGCTAAAGTACAGAAACGTACTCAAAATGATATTTTTAATTAATTAATTTGTAAAAGAAAATAAAGATTTATAATTATGTGGTCCGTATATTTTAACTCATTAAATAAACAAATAAATTGGTTTTGTGATTTTTAAAAATTCAGTTCGTCACTTTACTTTTAAGCTAAAAAGTTATTAAACTCAGTGTTTGGTAGGTAGATGATGTAACTAATACAATAATTAGCTATATGAACATAATCTTTATTAAAAAGTATTAAATAAAATTTTAAAATGAAAAACTTGTTTTATAAATATATTTGTTTTACTCTTCAGCATCTGTACTCTCTAATTCTTCTATTTCACGTCTATCTTCTCCATTACTTTCCCCTCCTTTAGTACATTCATCTTCATGACTTTCTTCTTCGTCACTACCTTCTTCTTCCGGTGATTCTTTAGACTCCTTATTTTGTTTAGATAATCTACAATTGAAAATATATATATATATATATATATATATATATATATATATATATAGATATATATATATATATATATATATATATATAATAATATATAATAGTATATAATAATATATAATGTATATATATATAGGGGAGAGTGGGACAAACCGGACCCCCTAACGGTTTTTTGACTCTTGTGACTAAACGAATCAACCGATTTCATTTTTCGAGGGCTTGTTTGAAAGATCATTTAATTGCGCAACTTTTTCCCTGAGACACCTATACTTTATCTTTTATTGTTTAGTTGCTGTGTTAACTTTAAAAAATTTTGCAAACGGTCCGGTTTTTTATTTATAATATTGCATGTACATAATCTGAAATAATAAAAAACATAAAGAATCATGTAAACAATAGTTGTAGTAATGAAAATAATAATTCGGGATTGAATTTTAATTAAATAAAGATTTTGTTTAATAAATGAATAAAAATGTTTGTCATTATCAGAGAAACAATATTAATGAAAGAAACATTTTATTTAAAAATAATTTTTATGAAACTTTAATTCAATGGAAATATCCTATGGTCGGTTTGCCCCACCGAACACGGTCCGGTTTGCCCCACAGGCTCATTTTGAGAATAAATGTTTGTCAAAAAGAAACGCTTTGCAAATTCACCAAAGTTTTTAGTGGTAAATATTCCTGAGGTGTGTACCTTCAAAACCCAAGACCAAATATTTAGAAATATTACACGACTTCCTCAGAATTCCCTTAAGAAAAAAATCGGAAAAGTGTAGAAAAAAACTAAAAAAAAAACTTTTACTCCCAGCGTTGCACAAACAAAAGTAAAAAATGTCAAATTGAAAAAATAAGCTATACTACACAAGGTTGTTTCAAATTTCTAAATAGCACTTTTGACAATTTCGCCATTTCGGAAATATTGAGAGGGGTCCGGTTTACCCACCGGTCCGGTTTGCCCCACTCTCCCCTATATATATATATATATATATATATATATATATATATATATATATATATATATATATATATATATATATATATATATATAAATTATATACAATAATTATTTGTACATCTATATGTGTCACGCTCCGAAGAAAGGTACCTAAGAAGAAGAAAATGTTAGGTTATGTTTATAATTTCTAAAGTAAAAGTACAGAATATAAATCAATTATTAATTAAAAATTATTGATCTACAAGTCTTCATTATATCCAAAATATTCAATAAAAATTGATTTTAAATTCAAAAAATTAAAAATAAACTTTCAATAAAGAGAAATCTAACACGACCCTAACCTATATCGAAAATAAAAAAATAATTTTTATCTTTGTCAGTGTTTTTCTCCAAATTTTCTGTTTTTAAACCCCCAATGACACCATTTTTCGGGCATTACCATAACTTTTTTTTAAAAATATTGATATGTTAGACAAATGTGGAAATCATATGGAAAACTAGTTTAATCGGAAGATTATAAAAAGCTGAATGTTTAAGGTATGTATTGAAAAGATGTCATTAAAATTACTTTTGTACTATAAAATATAAACGTGATCTACAGTTCAGTCTGAATAAAATTACCTTTTACAAGGCAGTTACAGTTACTGTTTAGTTAGAAACTCCAACCATTAAGTAACGTAACTAATTAAGTAGGTAGATCAGCAAAAAAGTTGTTCAATCAAGTAATAAAATGGCTAAGTAGACTAATAAAAATGTTAACACCAACCAACAATAGCAGGAGCATAGTTTACTAACTAAAAATAATCTTTTGAAGAAATTGGTTACAACTATTTTTTCTCTCAGTGTGTTGCACTACGAGAGTCTAATTTTTTTGAAAAAGAAAAGATATAAAAATATAATTTAAATTATTTACATTGTTTTTCTCGCAAAATCCACAGGTTTTCGAACAAAGACTTCCTCGAAGTGCATCACTAGTTTTTAAAGATACAGCGTTTCCATAATATATAAAAACTTACTCTTCACGCCTCCAAGAAACAGCTTTTTGGACCCACACATTGAAGTTAAGATTGTAAACATCTTCATCAACATCTTTTATTCTTAGCTTTGGATTTTCCTGGATTTTCTGCACAACAGCTATCAACATATAATATTTAATTGTAACATAAATAAAATTTTAATTAGGTTGTATATTGGACAGAGTAGAAAAAATTGTTTTCATAAAACAAAATGTCAAAATAATTGTTGAACGTATTAATGTTTATGATAATATTAAGAAAAAGTGTATGTAAATATTACAATAAATAACAAATTTTTCATGTAGTATCAATGAAATTTTCTTTATAAATTTTACGAAAAGAACTTTATATACACAGTATAACCCGGTTAATACGATTCTATAGTCACGCTAAGAGTACGTCTTTTGCGGAAAACCATATTAACACTCTATCCGTCGCATCTTTTTTTGTAAAGTGATTCGTCGCAGGTGAGCAAACTTCTCATCATAATAAATTAGTCCAAATTTGTTATAAAATACTACATTTTTTAAACGTTTATTAGATTTTTTCTTTTTCAATTTCTTTTAATTATTTAAACAAAAAATTAATGACAAATTCAATAACAAAAAATTATTATGAAAAATAATTAACTGGGTGAGAAATCTTCTCACCATACGACAGATGCAATAAAAAAATATCGATTTTTTTTAAATTGTAAGTGGAGATAACCCCTTAAACGGAGAATCTTATTAAACGGGGTTATATTAATCGGATTCTAGTGTATTATTATTCAAATTTCTTCTAAATGAGTATACAAACAAAAATTTAAGAATTCCATGCAGAAATTACAGTGTTATTTTAATGTTTATATAAAAAAAATAAATTTAAACCTGATTCATAAAGTATTTCAACTTTCTTAAATATTTCTTTTTCTACATAATTAGAAATGGTGTGCACACATGTTAAAATACATATTTTTTGATTTTGTAAAAATTTCTCAAAACCCACTTTTACTTCATAAAAAATATTTTATAGTCATGTTATTCATAGACGACTTCTAAAATTTCTATTTAAAAATCCATATATAACTTTAATAAAATTATAACAGTAAGATACCCCCCCCCCAGGTGCGAATTTTCGGTCGGCCCATAGTCGGGCCAACCATGTTCATGGTCGGCCCAACTTGGTCAGCCAAAGGTCGGGCCACCCTGTGGATTGATCACGCCGGCCTTCCAACGGTTGACACAGTTGGACCAACCGTTGGCACCAAAGTTGGGCCGTCTATGGATGCCAAAGTTGCGCCGACCGTGGGATCGAATGGTTGGGCATCCTTCGGTAACCACTGTCGGCCCAACTTTGGTAAAGGTAGTCTTGCCAACCAATGACAAATGTTAATAAAAAAAATGTTTATTGAAGTTGAGAATTACCTTCAATTGATCACTCATTTATCGCACATACATTATATTAGTTATAAACATATTAAAATATTTAACGCTTGGGGGGATCGAACTCGCAACCTAACGCACTACAGCCACACACGCTACCACTATGCTACGCTCACATGTCTGAAGAAGGAGCGTGATAACTTTATGAACTACAACCGTGCCCAACCGTCGGCCCAACTGTGGCAGATGGTCGGCCGACCATAAAAAAGTTGGTTTTCTCAACTGTGTCGACCAAAGTTCACCCGACAGTCGGCCCAACTGTGGCTGATGGTCGACCGACCATAAAAAAGTTGGTTTTCTCAACTGTGGCGACCAAAGTTCACCCGACCGTCGGCCTCACTGTGACAGATGGTCAGCCCGACCAAAAAAAGTTGATTTTCTCATCTGTGGCGACCACAGTTTACCCGACCGTCGGCCCAACTGTGGCTGATGGTCGGTCGACCATCAGTTCTCCTGGTCGGCATTCATGGTTGGCCCGACTTTGGGAGAAACATTGAACCAAAGTCGGGCCACCTTTGGGTGCCGAAACTTCGGCTGCCACAGTTGATCCGACTTTGGCTCGACGTTCCAACTGTGGCGGCCGACCGAAATTCGCACCTGGGCCATAAGTTTTGTAATAATTCTTTTATTTTTTTAACTTAATACTTGAAACAAGAGTACTATTTTGAGTATAAAGATTTAAATTAGATCAATTAAAAGTTAAAAATGTAATTATTTATGCTTACACTAAATCTAATATAATTAATCAGTCTTTTTCATATAAAATACAAAATTATAACATTGGATTAACTTTTGTTAAGAAACTGAATAAGTTACGTATGTTTTTGTTGACAAAAAAAAAGAAAAAAATTAAAGACTAGGAAGTAAATAATATTTAATAGTAAGAATTTAATTATTATTTTATCATATCCTAAAGAGATTTCCAATCTAATCAGGGCGGGAAAACAATATAGTTACTGAAAAATTTTAATTTTTATATTTCATTCTATTGCTATTAGGATCTGAAATACCACGACTTTTGGTTTATTGTAAAAATAAAGCATTTTAAAAATGTTTTAAACTATAACCGTTAATTTCTGTTTGGGATAGGTAACTTTCTCTTAACATAGCTTTTCTACCTAAATAATCTCCTAATGAAAATGATTATTTACAGTTCCACTATTAAACATTTTAATGGCTTAGTTGGCGTCGCTCAAGGAAGTGACTAAAGCAGATAAAATGAAAAATTAAATTAAAACTTAAAATGTGATTTGCTAAGTCTGTAAAGAAATTTATATCACAATAGTATTTTTCAAGAAGATGTTGTCGAAGTCAAACATGACTAAAAAAAATTGTTGATCAAATTAGTTTGAACTTTTAATTATTATTAAATTGTTTAAATCTTTTAAAAAAGTAAATTAATTTTTAATTGTTCTTTTTTTTATTCATAATCTTAAAAAGTAAAAATACTATGTTTTGATATAATAAGCTTCTTTGCAGACATAGCAAATCGTATTAAAGTTTTGGCTCCATTTCATCATTTTTTGCACTTCTGTCACTTTCCTGGGCAAATTCAGGTATCATGCCTCTTAAGTGGTTGAAGTACACAGTGTAGAATACTTATAGTCTATATTTTCATAATCTTTTCGTGATATTTTTATAAAATCTTTTCTCTTAATTCCAGGAGGTTTTCTGGCTGCAACGAATATCATTTTATTGTCAGGCCAGTAACCTGCAGCAATTTTTCGCACCCGTGCACTAATTGTTTCTGCACTTAATGCCTGATAATAATAATCAATATTGATGCGCACTCCAGCATAAAGAATCTACAAAAAGTGAATTGTGATGTAAAGATTATATGAACTATAAATATAACTATTTGATATACTTAAAGTATTAAAACATTAAAATTACTATCATTATATTATATAAAATTAAGTCTGAACTACCATCCTTCCAAAGATACTCGAAACTCTCCGAGAAATTACCGCGCAAAAAAAAGAATTTAAAAACTAATACTGATTTGCATTATCCTTAAAAATACAATTATGACTGATGCAAGAATGTGTTTATACTATAAATTTCTGCCTTGGTTGAGAACATTATTTTATGTATGCTAATGAATCAAAAGTACCGTAAGAGAGGCTAAATTCGCTCATGTAGGGTAAATTCGCTCAACAGATATCTATTTTTTTAAAATTCGATTAACATACTTTTTAGAAAGAAATATTTAAGATTTACAATTGTTTCGATTAATATAAATAATAAACTTTAATTTAAAATTTATTTGCAGCAGATTCATTAATAACTTTCAATAAAAATTATATTTAAACCACAAGTTAGTAATTTTCATATTGAACAAGTAGTATGAAAACGTAGGTAATAAAGCTTTACTTGAAAATTTTTAAGTTGAATCCTTCTGAACATTACATTTCCAGTATTGCCAACATGATTTTCATAAAGAACAAAACTGAAAGCAATAAATAGATTCTGCAAAAAAACAATTTAAAAAAAAATTCAAATTTGTAGTGTAAATTCGCTCAGGAAATAAGTCTCCAAAAAAGATGTTTGGGCCTGTATATTTTAAGTATGTTAATTATTTTAATTTATAATTCAATTTTTTTTAATGATAGTACTCTTATAACTGAAAATTAAACTATTTTAAAACGGTTTAAGCACTAAATTGTCAAACTTAACCTTATTTTTTTATGGTTATGAGTACGTTTAGTTGAATGATTGAATATAATTACTTATTGATAAAACAATATTAAATATTTATTCTAATAACTTTAGACATTGTTCTGAATTTTTTTCTTTATTGATTCTAAAGAATATTTAGTTCTATTTTTGCAGATTATAATATATTTTGCCAGAATAATAATGGTGAGCGAATTTAGCCTCATTTTAAGGTAAAGTCGATCACAACAAAACGGCTTATAAATAGTTTTCTGTTACATATTTTAATTTCTTTATGCAGTAATAGGAAAGATAAAGGGTTAGAGATTATATATTTTCAGTGCCAATATTTATTTTCATCGTTTCCCGAAGTTATTTAAAAAAGAATTGAAAAATTGAGCGAAATTAGCCTCATTTACGGTATTAACTAACAAACATGTAAATTACATACTGTATCCGATGTTTCATTTTGATTGTTAGATTTATGTTGAGATGCAACCGTTTTCTTTAAATCTGCAATTTCCGCCAATACACGTCCCTCTTGTGCATTTTTTGTGAACTCTAATTCACTTTTTAATTGCATATTTTCTGCTAACAATTTTATATTTTCGTCCTTCAGTGCAATTGCAGTATTTTTTAACTGATGCTTTTGACCCCTCAGTTTAGAGCATTTATTGCAAGTCAGTAGAGGAGCTTTTAATTTAGCATTCTAAAACAGTAATATACAATGATAATAGATTTTTGTTGTGATAGCCAAATAGGTTACAAATTATAGAATGTCAACAGTAAGTTGTAAAAAAAATTCCATAGTGAGGCGTAGCGTAACTCGCGAGCAACTTCAGGGTGTCTATTATTTTCATTTAATAAAGTTCTCGGTATGTCCCGGTTATGTCCTAATTTTTTCCCGGTCTTCTTTTCTCATCAAATTTAAATTTGATTTCGAACAAAAACATATCTTCAATTTTTTTTTAAATTTGTTTTTTTTAATGAATTTAATTGAAAAATTTGGAAAATAATTTTTTTAATTTTTTAAAACTAATCTTGTTTTTTTTAATTATATAAATAAAAATTTGATTTTTTAAGTTTATTACAATTATTTTGATAATAATTGAATTTATGCAAAGAATTTTACTATTTATAAAAATAATTTAATTCTTGTGAAGAATTTTATTAAAATTTTTGAAAATAATAATAAGCACTTAAGAAGTAATAAACTTTAAAATTTGATTAAAGGAAAATTTAATTGCAACTTACAAAATAATTTCTATGTCGAATTCCGTTGATAATAACGAACATATAAGCAAACTTTTTAACAAACTGAACAACTTTTATCAAAATTGTTGTAAAATTAATATCGTGCTTCAAATTTTTACTTACTTCGGTTTGTATTTCAGAGTCTGTTGTTGTTAGCACTTTCGGAACAGGTTGTCCAATTTCTGTTTCAAGGTTTTCTTTTACCTAAAAAAAGGGTTAAAAAATTTAATGTACAGTACACTCAAATAAATTGGAATGTATTTTTTATAATTTTAAATTGAAAAAAGGTATTACAAGTTTTTTTCCTTCGACTTCCTTGACTTTACTGATTAAAAAAAAATTTTTCATACCTTAGACACAAAAAAAGCTTTAAGATAGTAGCCGACATAAAGTAAAAGCCATTCATTCATGTCGAACAAATGAATGGATTTTACTCCTTTGTCGACTGCTATCTGAAATCGCCAGTTTTGTAACTCTGGAATAAATATCATTATAAGTAAGACGGAAATAAAGGCAACCAATTTATTAACGATAATTTTTATGTCAAAACACAAAAAACACCTTACATCATAAAGTTTATTAGAAATTATGAATATTATATATAATTATGAAAACTTACAGCATTCATAAAATTATCGAAACATTCTTGATTATCTACTTTGGCGACCATTCTTTTAGTTATTTTTTGTAGATTCTGTAAAATAAATTTTATATAATTATTACCTCTTTATAAAGTAAACAAGGTATGACAATAAATAAGTTTCTATATGAACTTAGAAATATTTGTTTGTTATTTTTATTTAATTTACTAATGACCAAAATAAAAACCGACCAAGGAAATTCAACAAATAAATTAGTACTCCTGCATTACACAAAAGAAATTCCTGAACTTACTCAATCAGTTCAAGGCAGATTTATGAAATGTTTGAGAATTTCTTAAGTTTAATGTGGGAATACACCTCAAATTATTCTCATATCCATCGTTCAGGTGCAGTTTTGGAAGTGTACCTGAATAAATGTTATTCCTGTAGATTCTATGGTGCTTTTAGTCTTTTTATACAACGGATTGAATTAGTAAACTTTACTTTTATAAAGTACTATTACTATCGAGTAATTATCAGTATCTGAATATTTATTACAGCAATTATGTAGTAAAATTCTATGAAGTTTTACTAATTAAACTTTAAAGAGATTTTTATACAGTAATTATTACCTCGAGTACGGCTTGTTTAACAAAGAATTTTTCGTATTTTTTAAAATTATCTTGTCTATTTATAAACAATTGAAAAATTAATTATTGTCATTTAGGATAAATGTTAAGGGAATATCTATTTTTCAGCAAAAACACTATTTTTTTGTTAAAAGGTAAAACTTGTAACTTTACTTTCCTAGAAAAATATTGATGCAGCTGAATCGTCTAAAACTGACTATTTACATTTACCCAGAGATTCAAAAATTTTCTTAAAATTTGGGGTAAATGTAAACACCACTGCAGTTAAGCGAGGTTTAAGAAACAAGTTATTTCAAGTATGCACTGTAAAAAATTTAGGAAGTTA
Organism: Leptopilina drosophilae; assembly: GCA_032873175.1. Taxonomy (NCBI): domain Eukaryota; kingdom Metazoa; phylum Arthropoda; class Insecta; order Hymenoptera; family Figitidae; genus Leptopilina; species Leptopilina drosophilae. Next base: position 43,774,053 of record CM065483.1, read on the forward strand.
ACGGACTCGGGAGTTAAATTTTTCGAGTTAAAAATCAACTCCAAAAGAGAGTTAATTTCTAACTCCCTTCATTCAACACCCGCGCGAGTTATTTTTCCATGGGAAGTTAACATTTGGGTGTTAAATTTTAACACCCCTGGCATTAACTCCCCAATGGGTGTGACTTTTATAAAATCCCCTGGGGAGTTAAAATTTAACTCCCTTTTTTTACAGTGTTACAGTTTTAAGGGATGGAAAAACTGAAAAAAAATTCTTCGTAGATGTATACTAAATCAATCAGTTGACTCATAATGTATCATATAAAATAAACAATCAACCATTACAAAATTAGTAATGTAAAAACTTGAATAACTTCAACAAATTTTAATAGATTTTCATAAAACTTGGTAATATTTTAAACAAGTTGTTAATTCCACTAACATTTAGCTTTCTCAATATAATATATACCAATTGCTTAATCTTTTATTATAGAGTAATTATTTTCAAGTAAAATTTTAAAAATTTCAAGAATTTAAATTTTTTGTGAAAAATAAAAAAATACACACACACACACACATCCGGACATTTGTTCCTCTTGACGAAATATCTTTTAGAGAGGAAACAAACATGATGAAATTTGCTTAAATCTGGAGTACATGAGTTTTATTTACTAATCGTGAATCGTTTTCCTATATTCAAAGTATGTAAATGCACTATGCAATACTAGTCAGGTCTATACCTGCAACTGACTAACACGAAGGAGGTATGAAGGAAGACCTAATTTCCTTTTTTATGTAATTTTACATTGCCAAAGTCATGAAATTGTGACATAGAAGCAAATTTATTCAGTTATTTTCTTTTAAAATGTAGTTCATGTTCTGTTTACATTTACCCCTAGTTTTCGAATTCTCGGGGTAAATGTAAACACTTAATTATTTATTAACTTAATTGACGAAAATCAAAGTTAATTTTTGTTATGACACTAAAAAAAGGAATAATTACAAATTTTAGTTTGATTTTTTAATTTATTTTTATGCAAATTCGAGACAAAATACTGAAACAGTAAAACTTTGATTTACAATCTTTTTTGCATTAAAAGATACACTACCGGTCAAAATTGAGAGACCACTTGCAAAAGTATCAAAAAGAAACATGAGATCCTTTAAATATCGATAATTTCGCTAAATATTAACGTAGAAAGATTTTTAAAGACAGTTTTAGAAAGATTATAAAATTTGCCGTAAAATGATTCTATGTTTAAGACTTATTGAAAATTATAATCGGAGATATGATATATAAAGATTTTTCAAAAAGTTGTAGTCTACCAAAGTTCGACAATGAAAATTGACTGTTAATGAAAATTACACCTATCTTTATTACATCATATCTTCGATTATATTTTTCAATAAGTCTTAAACATATAATTATTTAACGGCAAAGTTTATAATCTTTCCAAAACTGTCTTTAATATCTTTGTACGTCAATATTTAGCGAAGTTACTAATATTTAAAGGATGTCATGTTTTTAATTATACTTTTACAAGTGTTCTCTTAATTTTGACCGATAGTGTAACTAACACTATGGCATTGCCAATTGTCAAAATAAAATATTGGCAATACTCAGAACATCTTGTACGTGAGCTGAGATAAAAATATGGACAGCGTACTTATTTTTAAATTTGTAAATTTAGCTGAAACTTATTGACAATTTCTTAATGAAATACTTTTAGAAATTAAATTGAATTGCCAATTTCGAAAAGGGCTCAACTCTAAAAACCGTAAGTGTCATTTTTATATAACAAAAGACAGTGAAAATGACTCTTAAGATTTTCAGAGTTGAGCCCTTTTCGAAATTGGCAATTCAATTATATTCGTAAAATTTTATGACAAATATTGTAAAAAATTAATTTTTAAAAAATAGAAAATTTCCTTTAAGTAAAATTTAAAATGCAATTAATTAATAATGCTTGTCTTAATTATAATAAATTGTTAGATTATTTTAGACAAAAATATTTTTAAAAAATTATAAAATCGATGAAAACAGAATTTTAAAAGGTATTAACTATTAATTATATTTTTGCTATCTTTCTTCATCTAATCCAAACATTTCCTATTCTTAAAGATCAGGATCCTTAAAAAATAGGAAATGTTTGATTATTAAATTATTGTTTGGAAGTTTAAAATCTTACTTTTTTAACTTCTGGTGTCTCCTTTTCAGCACGATCTACAACAGATGCTTTCTTTACTTTTCTAATAACTTTATCCCTTTTTTTTGAAGGTCCTATTAGTCCCGGAGTAAAAATTGCTTTGGGTATTTTTTTCCGTTTTCCCTCTTGATCCACTTTAAAAAATTAATAAATGTAATTTAATATAATATATAACATATAATGTTATACATGACACTCTGTTTTTTAAAAATATTTTTTGCTTTCAGTGCTCGCTGAAGCAATTTACACAACTCTCAACTCAACGTTTTCGAATAAAAATAGGAGATTCAATTTGCCGACAAAATTATATAAATAATCATTTATTGAGACATATAATTTTTGGAAAAATTTCCAAATATTGTTTGAAAATAAATTGCTGTCCAAATATTCACTTTTGGAAAGTTTGAAAAATATTGTGTGTAAATTTCGTGAAAAATATTAATGTTTAACGAAGTAGTCACGATTAGAAGCCAAAAATTCCTTAACATTTCTTTCTGGTAAAAAAAATCACGTTTTTCTCAATTGACTTAAAAACGAAAAATTATATAAAAAAATTTTACTAGAAAAAAAATTTCGCCTTGAAATTCTGTACAAGAAGCAATAATTTGAAATTAATTTTATACAACTTCAAAATATTATCTCTAGGGACAAACTGACTGGCCGCGTGTTCGCGCGTATGCCCTTTTAAGATCCGGAGTCTCATTTGAGGAGACCGAGACGAGACTTTGATAAGTCTCACAAGTATCGTCTTGTCTTGTGAGCACCCCTAATTTTCACTACGTTAATAAAAATAAAAAATTTAAAAATAAATAGATCCCTTCGTTTCCCCATAATCAGACAAGGCTTGAAAATTGTTAATTTAGTGCTTGTTTCTTACAAAATTTTTTGAAAAAATTGAGCGGCTGGATTCCATAAGGGCACGTAAATTTTTCTCGGTCGAAATCGAAGTCCCCTGGACACTCAAAATTCAACTTCTGAATTGAAATGTTTTTAAAATATATATCCTTATAGGAAATTTCATTGCGCATCTTTTTTTCTTTTAAATTTTTATTGTATCTATTACCGTTTTCGAAATATAAGGAAAAAACTGTTTTTTTAAAGAGCAAAATTTTTATTATTTTTTTCACTTCAACTCGCGATTACTCAATCAATTTTACATATTTTTTAATGAAACAAAAACGAAAATACGCGTTATTTTATCCTACGAGTGACTAAAAAAGAAAAATGATGTTATAATTATAAATAAAAAAGTTATTAATTTTTTATTGAGATATTGCAAAAAAAAACTTTCAGCGAGAAAGTTGTTCATTAAGGTCTAAACAAGTTTTTCCCGAAAGATACAGTTCAATTAAACAATTAGTTAACAAATGGCGAATGTTAAAAGTCGTCGGCGACTGTACGCCCAGCGCGCGTTTTTCACCCGTATTATGTATACGCAGAATAAAACTCTCCAGCTTTCTATAAGGTGACATACGCGCGCTGGGCGTTCAGCCGCAGACGACTTTTAACATTCGCCATTTGTTAACTAATTGTTTAATTGAACTGTATCTTTCGGGAAAAACTTGTTTAGACCTTAATGAACAACTTTCTCGCTGGAAGTTTTTTTTTTGCAATATCTCAATAAAAAATTAATAACTTTTTTATTTATAATTATAACATCATTTTTCTTTTTTAGTCACTCGTAGGATAAAATAACGCGTATTTTCGTTTTTGTTTCATTAAAAAATATGTAAAATTGATTGAGTAATCGCGAGTTGAAGTGAAAAAAACAATAAAAATTTTGCTCTTTAAAAAAACAGTTTTTTCCTTATATTTCGAAAACGGTAATAGATACAATAAAAATTTAAAAGAAAAAAAGATGCGCAATGAAATTTCCTATAAGGATATTTATTTTAAAAACATTTCAATTCAGAAGTTGAATTTTGAGTGTCCAGGGGACTTCGATTTCGACCGAGAAAAATTTACGTGCCCTTATGGAATCCAGCCGCTCAATTGATCTATGTATACATTGTTAAAAATAAAATTTAAAAATTTTGTCGTAAATTATTTTTAAATAGTTTTTTCATATTTTTAATATAAGTAGAAACTACGTGTGAAAACAAAAATTTTCGTTACAGGAGCGTCCAGTTTTTTGACAGAGTTGAGAGGATTTTCAATAAAAATTCACATAAAAACGTAATTTTTCAAGAAACTGTATCTCTTGAATCGCTTTGTGAAAGAATTTGAAAAAATCATTGTAGTTTAATTCAACAAGCACTGAAAGAAAAAAATATTTTAAAAAATGAGATGCCAAAGCAAAATGATTTTCAACTTGGCGTGTAATGCACCATATGAAGGTTATGTTTGTAGCATTTTACTAGAAAATAAATACAAGTGTTAATAATTAGGTTTATTCCTTCATGCAATTATTTCTACTGCAGAAAAAGAATACTTACTACCGTTAGACGTACTTGTACCGGCCACAGGAGTTTCCATTTTATAAAATACAAAAATAAATAAGTGAGTAAATCAAATTCGTATTTACATTGGTCAGGGTATGTAAAGTAACGCATTGCCCTATTCGTCTAAATCAAGGATGGGCCACTCAAACATAAAATTTATTTAAAAAAATACACGATAAATGCAAACATAAGGGTGAGTCTACAATAAGATAAATCGTCTCGTTTTCCAAGACGATTTTTATTTATTCGGTTTAGACAATCGTCTTGAAAGTGGAGACGATTTTTTGAGACGCATGATTTTCCCCTAAACACCAAGTGGTCGAATGTTCAAATGGTCAAATACCAAATCGTCGAATCGTCATTTGGTCGAATGCTTAAAACGTCGAATTGTTAACAGGTCGAATGATAAAAACATCGAATCGTCAAATGTTCGAATGTTCAAAACGTCGAATCGTCAAATGGTCGAATGCTCAAAACGTCGAATCGGCAAAAAGTCGAAAAATTTGTTTGATGTAAGTTAATATTAACTGAAACCAATAAAATTTTTCGACTTTTTGCCGATTCGACCTGTTGACAATTCGACGTTTTTAGCATTAAACCTGTTGACAATTCGACGTTTTAAGCATTCGACCAAATGACGATTCGACGATTTGGTATTCGACCATTTGAACATTCGACCACTTGGTGATTAGGGGAAAATCATGCGTCTCGATTTTTTAGCTATTCTGGAATCAGACAAATAGCTGAAAATCGTCTCGACTTTCAAGACGATTCGATGCGCGTACATACATTTTTGTTTACTGCGCATCAAAATCGAGACGATTTATCTTATTGTGGACTCAACCTTCTGGAATCAGCCTTCTGGAGACAGCTTAAAATGAAAAAAGTTGACATGTTGATAAATATTTCTGCCTGTAGACACAGTTTTAGGTTTCCTTAATCTGAGAAGTGCAGAAAAACACAAATTAAAAAAAAAAAATTATAATTTATATTTCATTAAAAATACAGTTTTTTATTATATTTTTTAAAATAATAAATAGGTTATACTTATCTCAATTTCTCGGATACCAATTTCTTAAGATTTCAATTACTAAAATTATAAACCATTCTCACTGCTACACCAAACACTGTTGTGAATATCACTACGACTTGAGTGCTTTTTACTAAACAATTTTATAAGGTTTCCGATGGACAAAGAAATAGGGTTAAATAGAGTTTTGTCAGATGTACTGAATGAAATAAAGTTAATAGTGAATTTAAGACTAAAAAATACTCTTCCTTAGGAGACTTGACACTAAAATACATGAAAATCACTTACTTTTCAAAAATTTAGACTTCAAAGTTGCATAGAAATAAAAATACTAACAATTTTTAATAAATCAGGAATATTTTTTAAATTTAGGTTAATATAATTTTTAAAAAGTCACTTACATAGATGAGAAGTAAAGCTTATGTTTTTAGTAAAAAAAATAAAACTTTGAAAATAAAGAGAATAAAAAGATTTTTTAAAAATGCAATTTTTAATTAATAAAAATTGTTTTTTTAAATAGAAACTGTTTCTATTATAATTAAATAAAGAATTATTATTTATTTATTGTTAATAAATGGGACTAAGCTCTTTTGTACATTTTTTACTCATACATACTATTCAAATTGTTAAACAATTATAAACAGCAGTTAAGGTTATGTTATTCAGTGGTCACGTGTCCCATATATTTCATTGAGGAAAAATGTCACTGAATAACATAACCTTAATAGTTATAAAACATGAAATTAAAACAATTATATTCAATATATTTTTTTAATATTCCGATTAAATCAATAAAAATTGTATAATTGAACATGTAAAATAACGTATGGATAAATAAGAAAATATAAAATACTAATTTTAATATATTATTAAATGAGACAACACTGCGTTTTCACTTTCCTAATGAAAAGCATGCCTATTACCATTATTTAAAGAATATTCAATTTTATCATACTTTTGGGAAAATAACTTTTAATGTATATATAATTTTCATTCTTAAGTTAATATATATTAACAAATTAAAATTTATAAAACCGTTTAAACATTATAACATAAATTAACTTACATTTTATAGAAATATCCTATTACATAAGAAGTAAGGTTAGAATTTTTAAAAATGCCTTCAATTTGTAAATGTGCTCTCACAACTCTGTATACATGTCAATGGGTGTTTCCGACATTCGCTCTCTGAGCGCTCTGAAACTACGAAACATGATTGGTTGGATTAGGGCAATTGTGAATAATGTTAGGGGAATTGTGGGTTTTGATTGGCTACAACTCTAACTCGACAGTTTCGTGCTCTGCTTTTTCGCTTCATGGAGATATACGGAGCGTGAGAGCAGAGTACGAAACTGTCAAGTTAGAGTTGTAGCCAATCAAAATCCACAATTCCCCTAATCCAACCAATCATGTTTCGTAGTTTCAGAGTGCTCAGAGAGCGAATGTCGGAAACACCCTCTGAGCGCTCTGAAAGTACGAAACGTGGTTGGTTGGTCTAGGGGAACTCTGAATGTTAATTGGCTAAACTTCAGAATTCATAGTTTCATGCTCTGGTTTCCACACTCTGTATACCTCGGACCTTTAATACAGAGGTATACAGAGTGTGGAATCAGAGCACGAAACTATCAATTTTGAAGTTTAGCCAATCGACATTCAGAGTTCCCCTAGCCCAACCAACCACGTTTCGTACTTTCAGAGCGATCAGAGTGTCAACGTCAAAAACACCCAATAATGGCCTAAGCACAACTGCTTCGCAAACGCAAAGCATGAATTAGAAAAGGACAGATATATAGTTGTGTCCTTTTCTAACTCATGCTCTGCGTTCGCGAACGACATTCGCGAAGCAGTTGTGCTTAGGCATTTATATCAGTAATTTAAAATTATATTTTTATAAAAAGGTAGGTGGTTAATTTACGAAAAAAAACTGTAACATTAAAAAACAATTGAGATTTATTATGAAGTTGCTGATCTTCTGCGCTGAATAGCGATCGTGTGCTTTTTCCGTAAAGTAACCACCTACCCGAAAACAAATATCGATATATTATAAAAACGATATCGCGCATGCCCAAATCTAAAAAATGTTGAATGTGTATTTATTATTAATGACTGATTTAATATTATTTATCAAAAAATATTAAGAACGTAAATAAGTAAAAAACGTTAATGGTAAAGAGAAAAATAATAAAATATTTTAAATTATTTAAATAAGAAAATAGGATTTTTATATTTATTTACATTTTAGTATTTTTATTAGTATAGACAATATAAAAAAACGTTATAAAAAATTTAATTTATGTAAAAATTTTTAAATTCAACCTCTTTTATCTTTTGTACTAATAGATTAATTTTTTTATATTGCGATTTCAATATGGGACACATTTTTTCGTCTTTTTAATATCCACTTTTTGGTATCTGGAACATAATTGAAAAATAATAAGTTTATTATACATAACATAGTCTTTAAACAAATACAATAAAAATTTTAAATAAATTTTAAATGCTGTTCGCATTTTAATTATGGCTTGCAATTTTAAAGCTCAAAAAAATTCAATATTTATTGTCTTCCTATGTTATTAATTCTTATTTTATTATAAATGAATTTAATACTTACTTTTCTTTCGAACTTTAATTAGTTAGCTCATTTTTTTAAATAAATTTAAAAACTCGTTGAGCAAGAAATATCGATAATTAAACATTTACCGATATTGATAACGATATATCGAAACGTTGATATCAATGTTAAAATATCGATTAACATGACGAAGATATCTATATGATAAGAAGTGTTTATCACATCATATGAATGTGCATGTAAGGCTGCTTCTACAACAACTTATTTTTCATCGACCCGAACAAAATGCACTGTTAAAACCATGCAAAATAGTTGCGCGCGCAACGTTTTCTCGCTCATGTCGATGAAAAAAAAGTTGTTGTAGAAGCAACTTAAAGAAGAATCCAGAATAGAGTCGTAAAGACCAACGCACAATTGGTTCGCGAATGCAATGCATGGATTAAAAAAGGACAGAGATATAGTTGTGTCCATTCATTCGCGAAGCAGTTGTTCTTAAGCCTATAGGACGACGCGTTGTTGGTATGAAGGAGCATTCAGACCTCTGCAGGCTGTCTGTCTGTGCAGCCAGAAGCAATAAGAGTAAGGGAGAAGGTGTAATAAATTTGAATTTCCTTACTCTTTTACTCTTGTACGTTACCATGGCAACCTGCAGACAGGCAGACAGACTGCAGAGGTCTGAACGCTCCATTAAAGCCCATTCCACATGTGAGCCAAACGGGCGCACGACACACTACAGGCCTAAGCACAACTGCTTCGCGAACGCAAGGCATGAGTTAGAAAATAATACAACTAAATCTCTGTCCTTTTCTAACCCATGCTTAGCGTTCGCGAAAGACATTCGCAAAGCAGTTGCGCTTAGGCCTTTAGTGGTTTGCACTTTTATGTGCGAAACAAACTCGAGAGATGGCGCTGTGCGCACCACGCTCTAAATATGCATTGCAATAATAGTATAAAATATTGAAATAAGAAAAGAATTATTGTAAACGCTGTATAGTTAAACAATTTGGTTTTTATAATATACTTATATAAGGATTTAAATTTTTTTTAAAAACAGAGAGTAGCAAAATATATAGTTTATATGTAGATAAAGGATAAAATACTTAAAATTACATTAAGTCATAATTACATAAAAAAAAAAATAGTTATTTTTTATATATTTATTTTAATGTTTGCCATTAAAATTTAAATTAAAAACATTAATCATTATTTGAACAACTAGTGAAAAAATTGACAATATATTTATAACAACAATAATTTTTGATTAAATAATTAAACTTTCGAGTAGCTACCAGTGAAACAATCCTAAAAATCTAATTGTAGTTAAAATTAATTTAATTTTTAATTTTTTTTAGTCCCTAGAATTCTTAAAAAAACAAATTTTTTCTAAATTTCTAAATTAAATTCTATTCAAAACGTCAATACTTTTTGCTAAAAAAATGTTTCTAATTTATTCCTATTTATTTTTCCACAAGAATTAAAATTTTTAATTATTTCAATAAAATACAAAAAATCAAAAATCTTTAAAAATTTTATTATTTTCTAAAATCCTTGTTATAACGCTTTAAGGGAATTCGAACCATTATCACGTCACAGTTTAGGCAAAGCATGAGTTTTAATATTATGACGTCATAATGGTTCAAATACCCTTAAATATTCAATTATTTTCTAAATTTTTTTTAATCAAATTCCTATCAGAATCTGTACTGGTTTATATAGTTTTTAAAATTTGTTTATTAAACTTACTTCTTTCACTTATTTTATTATTTACAAATTAACTGTTAAATTTTGACATAACAGTTTGGAGTATAGAACAATTTCATATTAAAAAATACTAATTTCACATGAGGACAGATCTCTCGATTTTATATTATTTTTATAATATAATATAATATAATATATAATAATTTTTATATTCCATAATTTTGCATAAAAAGAAATAATTATTGTTCTAATAATTACTTTTAATTTTTATATATTAATTTTAACAAATTTACTCTACAAAATTTTTATTATTTATTTGTTTAATAATAACATTTATTAAAATAAACAATTAACATTGAAATATATTTTTATTAAATTTTTATTATTTTTAAAAATGAATAATTTCCCATTGTTCACGACAAAGTATAAAATTTAAATAAATAAATAAATTTGATTCCAAAAGTAATATTAAAGAATGGACAATTGTAAACATAAACCATTCAAATTAAAAAAAATTCCTTCTTTTCTTTGAAATGACTGGTATTTGTTATTTTTCATGTACATTCTCACCAAGTTGCAAAAGTTCTCTTTATTATTTAAATATAATATTAAAAAACATTATTTTTTGAAAAGATTTTCATAATTTATCATTTTTAAGATCCGTGAAATATTTTCTTAAAAAATAATAAAAATAATTTTGTTTCCGTATGTTTGAACGTTGAGAATTCCAAAGACAATGAAATTGAAAACATTTTCCTCAGCGTACATTAAATTATTCTTTTTTTTAAAATTAATTATCTGATTTTAACAAGTTTTTTTTAATTAAATATGAATACACTTCACAATATAAACACATAGCGTGGTGAGCACAGTTCCATCTTGCGGTTAGCACATTTAGCACATATAGTTTTTTTTAATAATATTGGTGAAAATTATGCAATATTACTATCAATTACTATATAAGTTTATTATTTAAATAATAATTAATAACTAATAACATTAATTATATTAAAGAACAGTACTTTATCTAACACAGCACTATTATGAATGCACCTTAATACTGTAGAATTTGATGCAAATACCCGCTTCTTAGTTGACATTTTCTATTGGTATTTTATCAGCAGTGACATCTTCTATGTCATACGTAAATTAGAGCGCTGATACTATAGGTAATCACTTGCACATGATTACTCTTACAATCTCTAAATAATATGTAAACTCAGATCGCTAAATTCACATCATATTTGACAGCTGTCACAGCTTTTTAGTTCATTTAATTATTTTATCACAATCTCCCTAATCAAGTGTTCGATTAAATTATTTAAAGTACCACTTTCTTTCAAAAATTAAACTTCTTTTGCTCTTCATAACAACTTTTTCACAAATTTCACCATAAAAACAATGTGTGTTCAAATCGATTCTAAAACATCATACACTTAAAACACTTTTTATTACGAATAATTATTTAATTTTACTCAAATATTGCACAAATTTACTCTAATAATTAATACTTAATGCTCACAATTGTTTTTCTTAACTAAAATATGTTAAATATTCCTTATTTTCAATTAAAATCAAATACGGAGGAACCAGGGAGGAAAGAAGGTCGAATTCGAACCTCTTTCCACCGCAACAAGTCGAAAGGGATATGGCTTAAAAATCGTTACTCGGGGGTTTTTAGGGTTGTTGATTACGAATCTGACATCAGATTTTAAAAATTCAAAACAATACCGAATTTTGAATTGACCGATTCAAATCGAAAGTAGACCGAGTCGAGTTATGCAATTCGAACCTTCGAATTTTCGAAATTCGAAGGTGCATTTGACAATTTTGTCAAGTTCAAATCGAATTTTATCTCCATTCGAATTTTGCACACCTCTATTTGCAACGTTTTTTTTAGACAATTACGTTCATCTTTGAAACACATTTGTAAAAAATTTAATGAAGCTAGAGGTGTGGGGTTTATTGCGTTGAAAAGAGCAGATCTTTTTTTATAAGAATCATCAAAAAAATGAAAATTGATTTTTTTGACCTAAGACCGCTTTTAACTATGCAGGTCACATATATGGATAAAATCAGCATATGGACGTTAAAAAACTTAAGTTTCTTCGGAATATATAAAAAAGTTTGTCACATCACTATAAAAAAGATATTTTTCTTAAATATATGATTAAAAAATTAAAATTTTTAATGTAGTTAAGGTAGTACGCTTGCGATCCCACTTTTCTATAGATTTCTATGAAATTTAAAATCTGAATAGTTAATAACAAGATCTACGCATTTTTACAATTTTAAAAAAATTGACAGTATCTAAAACAAGATATTTAAGTTAAAAGTTTGTTATTTAACATGGTTAACCTATTAAGAGTGCATGTAAACGACACATTTCTTCTAATGACTTCTAAATTTTTCTATAGAATTTTTTTAAAAACTAATGTATTATAAATAAATATTTAAAAAATTTAGAACAAAAAGAATTAACAATACTAACCTTTTCATTTAAAAGATGTAATATATGTAATATAATAATCTAACCTTACCATTATAATTATGTGTTAGTGTGTCTGTACATTGGGCTGGCTATGTATTCAGTACAGTCAGGCAAAAATATGCTACAGTAACTGCACCATACTACAGAATTTTATCAAAATTTATTTTTGAGAATAACTGTCGCGAGCGTACTTCCTAAAGGTGTCATATTTTTTAGAATTTTATATCATAATTGAAAAAAAAGAAAGCACAATTACTGCCTGTAGTGTATATTGGAACCAAACTGAGGGGAGGCGTAAACAAACAGAAGTCGCATTTTGACGGATACCCTATAGTATTCACGTTTTCTTACTTATGTCCTGAGGATACCTCTATATGAAAATAGTGAGTCTTGCAACTAACAAAAAATGTTTAATTTTAATGTAGAAATTCTGAAAACAACTGTTTTCAACAGAGAGAAGGAACCTGAATTCAAAATAATCTTCGCATAATACTTAATTTAATTTGTAGTAAAATTAAACCTGTTTTATTCATTTTTGAATTTTAGACAAAAAGATTCAGAATGAACCATACCGTACTAAAATATGTCAGAAAACGTGAAATTTGTCCTAGAATGAAAGTTATGGGCACAAGTCAAAATGTGACCCGAGCGTAGTGACTCTCCCCTATTTTAACAAATGTTTTTTATAATTCATTTTAGATATTTGCAATCGTAATATACCATAGCTTTAAATTTTTATGTTACAAAGTTGAATTAGTTGAAATGCTGAATTTTAAAGTTATAAAATTCTTGTTTTAAAATCATCACAATAGATTCGGAAAATCTATTTTTAAAGAAAGGTGCGTATCAAATTTGTTATTCTGACTGAGTTGAGTCGAGTGGGCAAAAAAGGCACTGTTCTGAAGGTTTATGATTTTTTAAACAAAAATTTTATAACTTGAATAAGGAAACCTGAATTTTACTGTTAACTTATTTTGTCTTAGGTTAGATTTTAGTTATATTTCGCAGGAGGAAATCAGGTGTAATATGTAGTTCGACTCAGGATCTGCTTAATGATAGAACGTCCTTACAGCAGAACAAAAAAGACTCACACTGAGAAAAATAATATTGTAATGTTAACAAAATCGTTTGGTTGAGCGCTTTTTGTTGAGACTACTAAAATTTGATTGTTCGTACTAAATAATCTACAGAATGATATTAAATGGTCTGTTGCTCCGCGCTGTTCTTTGACAGTTGCTGTTATTTTTCTCTAAATTTTTATAATTTAACAAAAACAGTAAGATCAACAATATTTTATTGAAGTCAATTAATAATATTTATAGTCTTTATTTATAAATTTACATTTTTGTACCAAAATACTAGTGTTGAAATTTGTTTTAGAGAAAGTATATTTGTTCGACAAAAGAATTTGGTTCGCCCAAACAAACGGTTTTGTTGCACATATTTCAAAGAAAAGATTTTGCTGGTACAACCAAATTTTTATTGCCGGAATCAAACAGTTTTCTCAGTGCAGGTGAGTATGTCCGAAATCGCTAAATAATATTAACATGTATTCAAAAAAACAAAAAGTAATATATATATATATATATATATATATATATATATATATATATATATATCATTAGAAAGGTGATGAAACAAGCTTTCAGCGCATGTAAATGTCGAGCTTGTAAGTTAAAACCGAAGGGTTTTTTTTAAAATTCACATAATTTTTAGTCACAGAATGACGAAGCCCGGTCTTATCGGTAAACGCTTTTCGCCTTGTTTAAGAGGCTACCTGGCCCAGGTTAATAAATTTAAAGGCTCGATATTTACATAATTTGAAAGCTTATTTCATTAGCTTTTCAACGATATATAATACTTTTTGTTTATTTCAATCCATATTAATTTTATAGATCAATTTCGAAGGGACTCGCGCCTGGGTCTTTTTCAACCGACCGCAATATGCTGAACATATTGCTTTTGCAAGGACGGTTGACGTACTGCCGGCAGGACGACTCCACACGAATTTGCGGAGGCGCGTCCTGCTGGAAAGGTCCCCCGGCAGCTGGCAGGTTAGACGCTTGGACGTTTAATTATTAAAATTTAAGATAAAATGTAAACAAAAAGTTTAATTAATTTTAGATAGAACTGGGCAAAGTAATCTGAACTATGTCCGTTGCGTGTTTACATTTGTTCTTGTAAATTATTTAAAACTTGATTAAGAAAATTAACAATAAAAAGCATTTTATACCAAAAGCAGAAGGTTGGTTGTTTGAATTTGTCAATTCCTCATCATCCGTTGAATAAGGATTTTCTACTGGTTAAAATAAAAAAGCATTAATATGAAAAATGTTGATATGATACAATAATTTTATATTAATGATTAAATTATGTTTCATTTAATTGATTTTATTATTTATCAAACAATTTAAAAAAATATGTATCGAAATGATTTGAGTTTGAAAATTAAAAAAATAAAGGAAGATAATTATGCCTTGAAGCATTGGGAAAATATTTAAAATAGGGTGACGGCACCAGTGATGGATCAATTAAGTACCGTAAATTTCTTATTTTGATTTTGATATCTTATTGATTGTTTTCGATCAAATTTCAAGGCTATCTTTAAAGCAGTATGAATAAGAAAGTTCCAATAGACACTTTCTTTAAGAATAGACTTAATTCCTTCCCCCGTATCATACACTGTTTCGTATAAAAAATGATGACACTATTGTGAATCATTGTTTTCAATAGACATGGTTATCTTCTGTTTCAGTGGTGGATTATTTAGAAAATCTTACAAAATCTGTACTACGTTCTGTAACAATTATCGATACTACGTAATTCATTTATAAGCAAATATGTAAGCATACACGACAATTTTTTTTGGCAATTGATGTACCACTGGTGCAACTACCCTATTAATATTAAATTAATGCCATTACCCAAATAAATTGATTTGTCAACTGGTTTACGAGTGGGTTCCGAAATAGTCTTCCTAGCTGTATAGAAAGAAATGTAATAGTTGTAGAATTTGTGATATTATATTAAAAAACCTTGAGAGCAATTCAATATAAAAAATAAGTTAACTGAGATAGCATGTATAAGATTATATGTGGACGTCTACATGAAAAGGGCCCATTTTGGCACTATTGGACTTATCTATATAGACGTATTCCTGGCAAAATTTGGAAAATTTTGAGTGGCCTTAGAACTTTTTCGGTTAAAAATTCGCTGAGTTACGGAATTTCAAAGTTTAGAACATCAAACACCTTATTTCGAGAAAAACGGAATTAAAGATTGCGATACCAACTAATTGTTGTATCTCTGATTTTTCTTGGAAGTTATTCAGATAAGAATTGTTTCCAGTTCAGGACACCTTGAAGATAAAAAACCAAGATTTTAAATTTTTAAAACCATCCCCTTTCTCTTAATTTTGAAAATACGAAAAAATCGATAATATGGGACCTTTTCTAAAAAGGACAGTTTTTCTATTAAAAACCATTTTTTACAAGATTAATGATTAGGTACAATTTTATTGTGTCATTTGAAGAAAAAGAATAGATATTAAACCCACTTAAAATTTTTGGACAGTCTCTATTATAAAAAATTGACGCAATATCCAAATTTTCATTTCGACAATTACAAAAAAAGACTCTAACATCAATATCTCTGGTTCTTCTGGGAAGTTATGCAGATAAGAATTGTTTACAGTCCAGGACACCTTAAAGATGAAAAATCAAGAGGTTTTAAATTTTTCCACGCCTCCATTTTTAAAATACGGATTATTTTTGCAAATGACTGGCAATATGGGCCCTTTTCATGTTCCTAATAAACCAATGAAATCAAACAGTTAAATTATCGATAAGCTAATGAAAACCGCATGATTCGACTTGTCAACAATATGGGCCATTTTCATGTGGACGTCCACATATAATTACATATATTTACCAATTTAAGCTTACAATTGAAAACAATTAACGAAATATTTTAATACAATTAAAAATTATTAAATTTTTTCAAAAAAATTTTAATTTAATCATTGACGATTGAAAACAATAATCAAACTGTTAACTTATTAAACTTTTTCCTCCTATAAGGGTTTAAAAGGCTCTTAAAATACCAAATTTTTAGGATTTTTTCTTAGCGTTTTTATTATAAATATGTAAAAAAAAACTTTTTTTCTATCTTAGCATATATTTTGAGAATAAAAATAATGTTTTTTAAATTTTTACTTAAAATCCTAATCTGCAGATAGAATTGCAGATAGAAATTAATGGTCGAATGGCGGAGACCTCATTTGAAGCGAGGAATAGAAAAAGATTAAATTTCCAGAAATATTATGTTAAACGATGATTTTTTAATCTTTCAGAATAGTCGAATTTCCAAAAAACCCAATTCCTATGTGAACAAAAAAATGTCAGAAAAATTAATTCTTCTCTATTGCTCGTGTCAATGATATAATAAAAAAAATTAAGAGTTTCTATTTTTTTAAATGCGCAAAATTTTTATGATTCTCAACGTTCTAAAAAAAGAATCTTATCCTTTTGAATAGACAAAGTAAATCTTGTAAAAGCGAATTAAAAAAAATAAGAAATAGCTATTCTTTTCAATCGACTTTAAGCGATTCTACGTAATCAATTTAAACGAATAGAAATTGTTTATTCTTTTTTATTGACTGCTTCGAATTTTAGAAACGCATTAAAAGGAATAGAACTTCTGACAAACTGTTTGAAAAAGCCTAATCTTTCCAATTATTTGTAGAAGCTCCTCTAGTTATTGCCTTAAAATAAAACGCAGTGACAGCTATTTTTCGCGTCGTGTGAATTTCATTGTGATTTCAGTGCCAAATTATTACAATGAAATATTAAAACTAGTAAAAATATGGTTAAAAACACACAGTGCTTACGATAAAATAAAAAATTCTCTTATTGAAATAAATTAAAGAAATTTTCAAGTGAAATATTGAGTGATAGTAAAGCAATTCAGTGGAATAGAAATTTCTACTGATTTGTTGTACTCTCTCACTCTTTTGAATGCGCGTTTCATATTTTGGTGAAGTCAATTGAGAATAATATATTTTGCTACTTCTCCTTGCTCCACTAAAGAATTGGATTATTTTGGAAATTCGCCCATTCAAAAGAAATGAACTTCTAAATTCTTTTCAATTCCTCGCTTCTCACCAGGATCCGCCATTTCAAAATCCATTTCCCCTATTATATAATAGTCCAGGAGCTAGCGACCAAAACAACTATCTCATTTCATACCGGCTAAAAATTTGAGTATAGATTACTGTAGACATGTAAATAATAGAAATACACGTCTGGCAGGCCAGTGCTGGGACAGGGGATGTCGGCAGGGGGGCGAATAGGTGAAAAATAATTTAAAAATTTCTCATTTCATACCGATTAAAACCTTTAGAAATCGAAAGTTGACATCTACTCGAGCGTAAAAATGTGCGTCTGGCAGTTCTGGGGTGGGGCAAAGTATGTCTGGCATCCCTTCGAAGATGCGGCAAATGAGCCAATAGTTAAAAATAACCTACATTTTTCTTTTTTCATACCTTTTAAAACCTTCATAAATCGAAACTTTACATTCAAACAAGTGTAAAAATGTACGTCTGGCAATCGTGGGGTGGGGCAAAGCACGTCTGGCGCCGGGGGTAAACAAGTAATAAAATCTTTAAATTTAATCTCATTTCATTCCGATTAAAACTTTCATAAATCAAAAGTTTACATCTAAACAAGTACAAAAATGTACGCCTGGCAGTCGTGGGTGGGGCAAATCGCGTCTGGCAGCTCTTCGAAAATGCTCTCTCAGAAACACAATGAAAAAGAATAAGTTATTTAAATTAATTTGTAGTTATTAGTTCAAATGTGTAAGAAGTACACTTTTTTGGTAAAAATTCGTTGAGTTACAGAATTTCAAAGTTTATAGTGACAAATACCTCATTTCGAGAAAAACGGAATTAAAGATTGTGATACCTATTAATTGTGATTTCTCTATGGTTCTTCTGGGAAGTTATTCAGACAATAATTGTTGTCAGTCCAGGGCACCATAAAGATGAAAAACCAATAGGTTTTAAATTTTTAAAACCACCCCACCCCCCTTTCTGTTTGAAAATACGAAAAACCGACAAAATGGGCCCTTTTCTAAAAAGGCGATTTTCTTATTAATAAACTATTTTTGTACAAGATTAATGATTGGGAACAATTTAATTGTGTCACTTGAAGGTAAAGAATAGAAATTAAACTTATTAAAAAATTTTTAACAGGTTTGATTATGAAATTTTGACGAAATGTCGATATTTTTTTTACATCTACGACTACGTAATCAATGACTCTAACATTAATATTATATTATAATTAATATTATATTAATAAAATGGGCCCTTTTCTTTTTCTAAAGAACCAATAAAGTTAAACACTTAAATTAACGATAAATTAATGAAAACCTCATGATTTTCATGTGGACGTCCACATATGTTTTATTGAATATATTTAGCAAAAAATAATCTCTTTTTCATTTATTAATTTTATTAGTTCTAATATAATGATATTTGATATATTAATAGAGATGATTTTAATCGGTATGAAATAAGAAAAATGTAGGTTATTTTTCAGTATTGTCTCATTTGCTGCATCTTCGAAGGGTTGCCAGACATACTTTGCCCCACCCCAGAACTACCAGACGCACATTTTTACACTCGTGTAGATGTCAAGTTTTGATTTCTAAAGGTTTTAATCGGTATGAAATGAGAAAAATTTACTTAATTTTTACCTATTCGCCCCCCCCTGCTGCCGCCTCCTGTCCCAGCACGGCCTGCCAGACGTGGGTTTCTGTTATTTACATGTCTTCAGTAATCTATACTCAAATTTTCAGCCGGTATGAAATGAGATAGTTGTTTTGGTTGCTAGCTCCCGGACTATTACAATATTAAGTCCTTTCATTAGGCTTTTAAAATTTTAATTATAATATTCTTGTTTTCTGATAACTTTATGTATTACACTCGACTTTCGGATCTTTTGCATTAAGTTTTTTTACACTCTCACTTCTTTTGCAATTTTTCTCCCGCACCTTTTACCTTTTATATTAAATAAATAAATTACTATCAGAGTGTCAAAACATTTATTTCACGACAACTTTGGTTATCTAAAGTAAATTATAACAGTTCCTCCATTATGTGATTAAAATTATATTAAAATTTTAATTATTATTAATGTAAATATTAAAACTAAAACATAAATACTGTCATTAATTGACATATTTGGTTATACATTTTTTATTGTTTTGCGTTACTATGGCATTTGTTTTGGTAAAAGGTATGAGAGGATTTGGTCCCGTAAGTGCAAAAGATCCAAGAGTCATGTGTATACTTACTTTGCAAATTTAATTTATTTTTGTCTCGCTTTTCTGCTCCTATTAGCTGTTGTTTTAAAAGCATAACTTTTGGATTTTTCGACTCACTAACTGCTGTTTCTTCTGAGAGTGACTTATGTTGAAGCAGTGTATTCTTCTTTATTAAAAATCTCTTCCTTTCCAAATTCTTCTTTGCCATTGAAATTACTAGACCTTCTTTCTGCGTGGTTAAATTTTTTTAATTTAAAAACAATATTTATAGGGCTCGGATTGTGCGACTTTTTCGACTTTTCTAAGGAAATTCGACTTTTTTCGACTTTTTTGTGAAAAGATACGATTAATCGACTTTTTCGAGATTTTTTTAGTAAAATGCGACTGAAATTTTTTAAATTTTTAGAAAATTAAAATGAAAGGAAAAAGTTTTAGTAAAAAAAATGTTCTGTTAAGTTTATTTACAGATTTCATTCAAATTTTTCAAAAAACATCAATAACTTCTTTTTTAAATAAATATTTAATAATTATTTTTTTATAAGAATTAAAATCCTTCAAAAGATTCAAATTCAAACCTTTTTGAAATTAAATTACTTATAAAAAAATTGTTATAAAACATGAAGAAACCAAACACTCCGAGTCTTCGACTCGGAGCAATCGATGTCTTCGTGTTTTATAATAATTAAAGATGACCGAGTGATAAAATCATTATTTTATATTATAAGATTTTATAAAAAAAAATTTGAAAATAATTTGAGTTTTAGGATGATTTTTTTATTTACAAAGATATTTAAAATTTTGACAATAATTTTATTAAAATTCATTGCAAATAATTGAATTTCACACAAGAATTTTATTATTTATAAGGATAATTGAAATTTTGAACAGATTTTTTTTTAAATTCTTTAAAAGTAATTGAATTTTGAAGAAGAATTTTGATATTTTTAAAAATAGTTGAAATTGTGAGGAGAATTAAAAAAAATTTGAAAATAATTGAATTTCTGCGATGAATTTTCTTATTTTTTAAAATAATTGAATTTTGCAAAAAATTTTATCAGAACTTTTGAAAACAATTAAATTTCCATTATGAATTTTATTATTTATGAAGAATATGATAATTTTGACAAGAAATTAAAAATTTTTTTTGAAAATAATTGAATTTCTGCAAAGAATTTGATTACTTTTGAAAATAGCTGAATTTCTAGGATGAATTTTATTATTTATAAAAATAATTACAAATGTACAGAAATAAATAAATAATTGAAATTCTGAAAAAAATTTTATGAAAATTCTTTGAAAATAATTAAAACACACAGAAGAATTTTATTATTTATAAAGATAATTGAATTTTTGAACAGATTTTTTTTAAATGCTTTAAAGTAATTGCATTTTGAAGAAGAATTTTGATATTTATAAAGATAATTGAATTTTGAACAGATTTTCTTTTAAATGTTTAAAAGTAATTGAATTTTGGAGAAGAATTTTGATATTTATAAAGATAATTGAAATTTTGAGAATTTAAAAAAAATTTTTGTAAATAATTGAATTTCTGCGAAGAATTTTCATACTTTTGAAGATAATTAAATTTTGCAATGAATTTTATCAGAACTTTTGAAAATAATTAAATTTCCATTATGAATTTTCTTATTCATGAAGATAATGATAATTTGACGAAAAATTTAAAGAAATTTTTGAAAATAATTGAAATTCTGCGGAGAATTTTATTACTTTGAAAATAATTAAATTTCTATGATGAATTTTATTATTTATAAAATTTTAACGAGAAATTAAAAAAAAATTTTGAATGTAATTGAATTTTTGCGAAGAATTTCATTATTTTTGAAAATAAATGAATTTTAGAGAAGAATTTTATTATTTTTAAAGATAATTGAAATTATGACAGGCATTTTATTACATTTTTTTAAAATAATTGAAATTTTGAACAGATTTTTTTTAAATGTTAAAAATACCTAATTAAAATTTTGTCATGCATTTTATTAAATTTTATTAAATTTATGCGACTAAAGCGACTTTTTTGAGTCTTAAAGACGATCTGAGCCCTGTATTTATAAAAGCATTCTAAAAAATTTAATTTTTTCTGCTCATTTTTTGAAGTACAACGGAACAACGAAAGTGACAGCAGCTCCACTATAGTGGACAACATTGTACCGCAGTACAATTTTGGGTGCGGGACTGTTAAAAATGCAGTTGAGCACCGCACCAAAGTAGTGGAGACGATACATTTAGTTTGCAGTTATATAACTTTTATCGATAGAACGTCCAAGCGCCCGTCCTTCCAGAAGGATGTTCCGAAAATAATGCTTTTAAAAAAATGTAATTCAATTTTTCTTTTCCGGAACTCTTTGGGATTAAAGTAGACGAAAAGACGAAAAAATCCATATATTTGACTTTTTAAAATAATAATATTAAACCATTTTTCAAAGCCCTCAAACTTGCTGCTTCTAAAAAGTAAAAAAAAACATTTTTTCGTAAATTTAATGTAAAATCCACAAAAATCAATATATTTTGGCCGGTCTAGTCTCTTTTTCTTCAAAAATGTTCAAAGAATGAAACCTATTTGTTTAATTTTAAAAAAATTCATTTTTAATGTTAATCTGCAAAATTGGGGCCAATTGAATAAAAACTCTCTTCAAATTTTCATTATAAAATTAATATGGAAGCAGATACAAACAAAAACAAATATATCGTTGGAAAGGTAATGAAACAAGCTTTCCAATGATGTAAATATCAAGTTTCTACATTTATATGCCTAGGTTTGGTAGCCTCTTAAACAAAGCGAAAAGCGTTCTGCCGGCAGGACCGGGTTCCATCATTTTGTGACTAAAAATTATATGAATTTTTGGAAAATTTAACTTCTTTAGGCTACCCTGCTCTTCGGTTTGAACTTACAAGCTCGACATTTACATGCGCTGAAAGCTTGTTTCATCACCTTTCCAACGATATATATTACTTTTTCTTTATGTCAATCCATGTTAGTTTTATTTAGCGATTTCGGATAGACTCACCTGAGTCTTTTTGGTCCTGCCGGAAGGACGTTGGACGTTCTATCATTATACAGTCACAAATGAAAAATTAAACCGCAATATCTCAAAAGTATAGTCTCGTAACATATACATGGAAAAAAGTACGTAAATCCTTCCTTGACAGTGCATTTTTCAAGCATTTATATAAAAAAATCTACCAAGTTGGGATGTAAGTTAAATATCTTTTAAATGAAAGTATTAAAAATTGAAAAATTGACATTACTTTTTTAAAAATATTAGATTTTTTTACCACTTTTTTGCATCTTTTTTATTTAAAGAGGTAAGGGAGACCAGGTGCAGTTGTTACAATTTTGATAAAAATAGTTACTGTGATTAAAGATTAACTCCAATTTGTTTGGTCAAACGATTAAATCAAAGGTATATTATCTAGTTTTAAAAGACCATACACTCGACTCTCGGATATTTGCATTCAGTTCTTATACACTCTCAAGTCTTTTGCAATTTTTCTCTCGCACCTCTAACCTTTTATATTAAATAAATAAATTACTATCAGAGTGTCAAAACATTTATTTCACGATAACTTTGGTTATCTAAAGTAAATTATAACAGTTCCTCCATTATGTGATTAAAATTATATTAAAATTTTAATTATTATTAATGTAAACATTAAAACTAAAACATAAATACTGTCATTAATTGACATAAGTCTCATAAGTGCAAAAGATCCGAGAGTCGAGTGTAATTGATTTAGCTCTATATCTATTATTTAATTGACTAGAATCATTTGAGTGACAGCGTGTAAATTGTAACAACTACACAAAGTGAATGTCCGTTGTTACAATACAAAAAATCATTTATAATATTTCTAAATTGAAGACAAATAATTTTTTATAACTATTTTTATTACTTTTAAAGACGAATTTAAAAAAACCATGAGATGTTGTATAAAAAATGAGTGTGATTACATTTTTGACAAATATTTTACGTTTTGAACGAATCTGCTGAATTTGGGAAAAATATTCGTTCTCATTATCACTTGTAACAGCTGCACAACAGGTACATTTTTTACAATAAAACACTTTATGAAAAAAGTATACACTAAATGTGAAAAACCAAGGCAATTTTTTAAAGCTTAATCCTCATAGAATTAATATTGAAAAAATTTACTTTGTTAAGTATAAAGGTCTATTAATTATTTAAAAAATATCTGGCAGAGAAATATTAATTTTTGGCCTCTAAAAACCCATGTACCTATTTTTGTTACTTGTAAAGCTTGCATATAATTTTTAAACATATTGCATTAAGTTCGTACATAAGAATTAAACATTTTTCTCTTTGGAACCCCATCTCTATAACTAACTGTTTCTGGGATATTCCATTTGTAACAACTGCACCTAGTCTCCCCTACTAATTTTTTTTCCTTTTAAGTTTAGTTCACTTAATAATAAATTTAATAACAAACCATTTCCAATTTTACTTTTTGAAATCAGTCAATAAATTTTTGAGATATACTGCATGGCAATTTCAAAAATCCTATTTAGAGAAAAACGCGTTTAAAGAAGAAGTATAAAAAAATTGAAATTCATACGATAAAAATTGTTTAAAGTGCTTAAATATAAATAATTATTCCATAAGCAGAATTTAAGGCTAATAACTCCGCCTTTCATGTCTTCATACTCTCCTTAGTCTCTAAAGCGCTAGGCCTATTCTACTAATCTACGGTAACCAAGTGTACTCTCCGTTCATCACCAGCAAACTAGGATGTCGAATTTAGCTCCAAAAACTTTTTCAGTGCATTTTTGAATACCTTAACTAACGATTTATGCTAAGAAAAATTGATTCTTTCAGCCGTCTAATGTGGTTGCCCTCTTAAACATAAATATTAATAGGAGTACCTTATCTTTATTATTCCTTTTTTTTACAACACATTTTCTCTCCATGGATAAGCTTCTTCGAGCTGGTGGTATTATTGTTCGAGAATTTTTTTTTCTGTTATCGTCGACTTTTTTATTAATTTCTTTACGACTCTCTGTTAATAGAATAAAAAAGTAATTTTGTATATAAATGAAGTTAAATGAATTGAAAAGAATTAAATAATTCAATTCTTCTGAATGGGTGAATTAACCGCGTTATCCTACTTCCCAGTCAAGAAAAAAAGAATTAGAAAAACATATTATTGAATGAGAAATAAAGCAAATCAGTAGTAACTTCTAATTACGGAGAGAAGTGGATAGTGAAGGCGACTATCCGTTCATTTCTGATAACTAAACAGTTTTATCAATTTTCGACGGACAAATTTAACAGTCGCATCTACTAAACAATAGTACACTGTAAAAAAAGGGAGTTAAATTTTAACTCCCCAGGGGATTCTATAAAAGTCGCACCCATTGGGGAGTTAAATAAAGAGAGTTAAAAATTAACACCCAAATGCTAACTCCCCATGAAAAAGTAACTCGCACGAGTGTTGATGAAGGGAGTTAGTAAATTAACTCTCTTTTGGGGTTGATTTTTAACTCGAAAAATTTAACTCCCGAGTCCGTTAACTCCCTAAATTTTTTACAGTGTAGGAACGACTGTACTTTTAGTCAGGGTTACTAATTAAGAGCTAAACCGCCAGGGGTGCTACTATCGCTCTCTATGTAATTCTGCTACTAAACGCGTTTTGTTGTCGCACGACTCTTCTCTCCGTGTAAACAAATTGACCTAAATTTACGTTAAGCTGCGATTACACCTCTGCAGGCTGCCTGCCTGCGCAGGCAGGAGCAACGAAACTAAGGGAGAAGTTTGAAGTCACTGACTCTCTTACTCTTGTACGTTACCATGACAACCTGCAGGCAGGCAGGCTGCCTGCAGAGGTGTAACCGCAGCCTAAGAAGAAATCTTACATATTTTTACATGGGGAGCGGGGGAGGTCAAAATTTTAAAAAATAATTCTTACGTAGTAAATGAATAGTTACTTAGTTAATTTTTTTGCATTTTTAGTAGATTTTTTAAGAGTGCTCATAACCGAACCAAAATTTTCTTTGTTATATAAAAGACCACTTTACTGAATTTTTAATAAAATTTGTCCACTCAACAGAATCAGTTCAGTTTCTTCACCAGTAGTTAGCTAAGGTTCCTAGCTTTAAATACATATGCATATGTTTGTTTAATATCTACTTGGACACAAGTTATAAGTCAAAAACGAAACTATGCCCACAACCGAACCTATTCCCCTACACGGAAAAAAAGTACGTGAATCATTCCTTGAAAGTGCTTGACTTTTGGATAGGACCCAAAATACAAAGCGGTATCATATACTTTTTATTAGAAAATATAAGAAAGTCCTAGAATTATTCTATTTCTAGTATGAGCCACAGTATTTTTTAAATTTTAACCAAAAATCAGTTGTTCAGTTTTATAAAGTACGTGAAAGATTAGTTGACTGCGCTTGAAAATTCTGTAGAGAATTCGCAGTGTGCGTTGCGCGTTTCTATCCAAGGTAAATGATAGCTGATCGTCTGTTTCCATTTGTGGTTATTTCAGATGTGAATATACTATTATTATTTTATGAAAAACAAATAGTGTTAATATATATTTGTCTTCATGAATTGACTTTCAAAAAAATATTTTTTATGTTGTGTTTCTAAAAAAATAGAATGTTAGGTAATTCTTAGTTTTCAGTGAAATAGCATGTCTCTTAAGTCGTGAAAAAATTCACCATGTGGTATATAAGAACAATATTCCATACGTACTTTTAAGTGTTAAGTGTGTGTTTATATTTAATTAAATATACACACATACATTCGCATATAACTTAAGTTATATGCGAATGTATGTGTGTGTTATAGGTTGGTTCATAAATGTTGATAAACGTCGAAAAGTGATACAATAATAATTGTTCTTTTTTTGTATGATTAATTATCCAAATATGTGAATGAATGAGTTAATTTCAGAAAAACTGTGAACAAGTGAAAATTATATATTTTATTTTACTGAAATATACAATTTTTTTGAAAGTCAATGAAATTCTCAAGCAAGGTACTAGAAATTTTCATTGATTGCTTTTGAAACTCTCATGCAAAAGTACTAGACTGTTTCTAGTATTTTTTGTCGTATCCAAAAGTCAAGCACCGGGTCAATAAAAATTTCAAGTACTTTTTTTTCCATGTACCATTCTAATATAAGCATTCTACTGAAAAAGCTGAAAAATCCTTTACAGAATTCTGAATGGATCCTTTAAAGTTTCTCTACAAGAACCCTAAAACATCCTTCAGTGATTCTTTACAATATTCTACATAGAATCAATTATTTTTACAAATTTTCAAGTGTAGTATATATAATTCGTCGAGAGGAACAAATGTCCAGATGTATGTGTGTGTGTGTGTATGTCACCGATTCTTGTGGACAAATTTTCTCTTGCACATCTTGAAGGATTTTGATAAGATTTTGTAGGTGTATTACGGTCATTAATACCAAGAATCAGACAAAAGGATTTTCAAAAATATATTTAAAAAAAATTTTTTTCAACATTTTTTTAATTTTGACAAGAATTATTGAAAATTTTAATATACCCTGTCGAATTGGTTTGTTTGATAGAAGTTCGTAAACGACCCTCTCTCGACCCTCCTTCGACCTTGTTCCAGAAAATTGAAAATAAATCATATTTATTGATAATTAATGTGAAAAAAAGATTGTTACTAATAAATTAATATTTGTAGAATATATTAGTGTAACATTGAAGCTGAATTAAGTGATATTTTATGATTAATACATTTTTAAAGTGCGAAATGTATACCTGTCATTTTATCAATACACGGTTTTTCGCTAATTTTGTGAGAATGCATTTTCAAATGCATAAAAAACTAATTACTTACAAAGTAGTATTAAAAGCATTAAGATTTTTCACTTACTTAATATAAAATATATATTAATAATTATTAAATTAAATAAATAAGTTCTAAAATCAACATGATTGCCATAAAGCTACGGCCACAACTCACACTGGTTAATGCAAGCTACGGTTGCGTTCAAATGTCACTAGGGTGTTTCACTTGTGACGTCAGATAACTGGAGGGAAAACAAACAGACGACACAATACAATTCTTATGGGAGAGATAAAATAATTGTCTTGGAATTAGCACTTCACAGGAACTACAAAATATGTTGAAATCTTAAGATTTTCCAATGTTTTCAAGATTAAAAAAATTGTGCACTTTGTGTGGCGATTATTTATTTATATTGAACTCAAATTACTGTAAATTTTATATATACTTATTTATAATTCTAAATAATTAATCATATGGATTTTCCAGAATTTTAATTTACAAAGAATAAAATAATAAAATAAATATAAATAAAATAATATATAATATATAATAAAATAAATAAAATAAATACTCGAACTCTTAATATCTTGAAGTATTGAAGCAGCCTTAGGCTCTGTTTAAATGCTTGCATTTAAACTACGCTTTTGTGATTTTATCAGGGGCTTTCTACAACAGCTTTTTTTATCGACAAGAGCAAAATGCACCATGTAAAATAGTGTGAAAACGTTGCGCACGCAACGTTTTTACACTGATTTCGATGAAAAAAAGCTGTTGTAGAAAGCCCCTAAAAACATCAAATTCTCAAATGGTCGAATGGTCAAAACATCGAATTGTCAACTGGTCGAATCGTCATTTCGTTGAATGCTAAAAACGTCGAATCGGCAAAAAGTCGTAAAATTTGTTTGATTTAACGTTTAAGTTAATGTTAACTTTCATCAAACAAATTTTGCGACTTTTTGCCAATTCGACGTTTTGAGCATTCGACCAAATGACGATTCGACGATTTTAGCATTCGAGCAGTTGACAATTTGATGTTTTTAGCATTCGATCATTTGACGATTTGACGATTTTAGCATTCGACCATTTGAGAATTCGATGTTATTAGCATTCGACCAGTTGACAATTCGATGTTTTTAGCATTCGATCATTTGACGATTCGACGATTTTAGCATTCGATCATTTGAGAATTCGATGTTATTAGCATTCGACCAGTTGACAATTCGATGTTTTAAGCATTCGACGATTTTTAAGTTAATGTTAAATTAAATCAAGTAAATTTTTCGACTTTTTGCCGATTCGAAGTTTTAATCATTCGACCAGTTGATAATTCGACGTTTTAGCATTCGACGAAATGAGAATTCGATGTTTTTAGCATTCGACCAGTTGATAATTCGACGTTTTGAACATTCGACGATTTGATAATTCGACGTTTTTAGCATTCGACCATTTGACGATTCGACGTTTTGAACGTCCGACAACTTGACGATTCGATGTTTTTAGCATTCGACCTGTTGACAATTCGACGTTTTAAGCATTCGACCAAATGACGATTCGACGATTTGGTATTCGATCATTTGAACATTCGACCACTTGGCGATTAGGGGAAAATCATGCGTCTCAAATTTTTAAGAACCAATTGAAAAAAGGCCTTTAAAGACTAAAAGAGATAAAATCATTTCCTATCTCTCTTAGGCTGCTTCTACAACAGCTTTTTTTTCATCGAAATCAGTGTGGAAACGTTGCGCGCGCAACTATTTTGCATGGTGCATTTTGCTCTTGTCGATGAAAAAAAGCTGTTGTAGAAAGCCCCTAAGGTTGGTTCCAGAATGTGCCAAAACGCAACGTAGACGCGAAGCGTCCCAATGCTAATCAAATGGGGACGCGTCTGCGTTGCGTTTGCGTCAAGTCCATTCTGGAACCAACCTAATGGTACAGTCACACGATCTCATGCACATGCAGGTAGCCATGGTAGCGTTCAAGAGTGAGAGAACTAGGAAATTATTCTATCTCTCTCACTCTTAAACGCTACCATGGCAACCTACATGTGCATGAGATCGTGTGACGTTAGGATGGCAACCTGTATGCATAAGGGTGCAGTCCCATGTTGAGTAGAAAACAGAATGCAAAGCAGAACTTCGTGAGTGCAAGAGAGATAGTCAGATAACACTATCCTTTCCACTCTTATGAAATTCTGCTTTGCGTTGTGTTTTCTGCTCTACATGTAACCGTAGCCTAAGTTTTGCATAAAGAGGTCTGAATGCTCCTTTTTACTATTGCTTCCTCATATGAAGAACGTATTGTTAAATACTTTTGTAAAATTTTGTTATGGGGAAATCTCACCAAGTAGGGACTTTTTCTTTTAAAAAAATTTTATTTTCAATTTAGTGGCACATTGTTTTTTACCATAAATTATTATTTTTCGACCAAATAGAAGTATATTTTAACTGGCGTAACTTATATTTTTTAATTGCTACTGTATTTAAAATATATTATTCATATTTTTGGTTAAGAGTGCAGGTTAAAGTTACTTCTAAGAGAAAAAAGTTACAAATGAAGATTGTAATTTCACTACTCTTGTTTTTAGATAAAACAACGTGAGATGATTAAAATAGAATTTTATTTTAAGGAAAGAAATTAGTCTTATTTTAAGTAAAATAATTTTTTTAAATTAATTTTCGATTATTTAAAATTTTTTTCAAAATAGGGATGGATACCACCCTATCAGTCACTTCACTTATTCTAAAAAATTTAATATATTTTAAAACCCTTCAAAACACATTTCCTTTTATTTACCTGAACTTACATTCATAAAAAATCCACCCGCAATATAGTTCAAATAAATGTTTTTCAGCAATGGCCCTATAAACAGGTAACTAATATATTTAGGTGAAAAATTATTTAATATCAACCCCAAATATTATTTTTAGGGGTGAGCATTTTCCACATATATTTATTTACACTAAAGCAAGATATTACGCGAAGGTGTATCCATTTTTTTAAAAGTGATTTCTTGTACTCGTCGAAAAACCATATTTTGACAACGAGTTACGCACTCGTTGCGCGTTTTCCAAGGCCGATTTCATAGATGTATCAAGTGGCACAATGTTCTACCACCCAACATTCTTTTTCTGAATATCTAAAAATATTAATAGTATATGAGCGAATGTTAAATGATGATCGCTCAACGAGTATAATAAGAAAATTAATTATTTTTAAAGTTTGGTGAAAATACAGTTACATTTATTAAGAGCTCATTATCTGGAATATTATAATTGGCACACTTGTCCAATTTATATTTTTCTAATCTTCACAACCCATGGATGAATGACGAAAAACTCAAAACATAAAAAATAAATTGCTCAAAAAGTTATCGCTTAATAAAAATTCGAATAAATGCGAGTTACGCCAGGAATTTATCAATTTCTACGATTTTAATGAAGAAATCAGTTGCACAAATCTTTAATTTTGCCTAAAAACAATTATTTTTAAATCTCATACTCGTGAAAGAGAGTTAACAAAAATACACTCAGATGCATTAATGCTGTCCTTCCGGTTTGACGTTATTTTGCAAAGTCGTATGATTTCTATCAAAATGTTTTTAGTTCATTACATATGAGAACATTCGTATGTCACGAACTAAGAATATTTGATAGAAATGACACGACATTTCAAAATTCCTTTAAACCGGAAGGACAGCATTAATGCATCTGAGTGTACAAAAATTTTTCATGTTCGATTTTTTAACACATCTTTATGTTATTTGACCTCAGGAGTTCAAAAATGACATTGTGTGTGTGTGTGTGTGTGTGTGTGTGTGTGTGTGTGTGTGTGTATGTGTAAACATCATATTTTCATAAATATCTGCCAATTAAGGAGCTGGATTCTAGAACCGGCTTTTCGCTCGGAGAGCAAGCAGTCAGTAAGCAGTGAGTGGCCCAGAGGCGCTCACTGCTCACTGACTGGTATTATCGGTTGCAGTCCGAGCGAAAAGCCGGTTCTAGAATCCAGCTCCTCAATTATAAAGAGCTTTTGGACTGAATTTTTTTTAAATTGTAGGTCTCACCTGCGGACATAAAATGAGAGTATGAGAGTACTTTGAAATAGATTAATAAAGTTTAACTATATATTTTTAGATTTTTAATTTAAAAAAAAACCTTTTTTGTCCATAACTATAAAAAAAATGTAAGGTTACCTATAAATATTTTTTCTAATTTTGTAGAGTTTTTTAGACGCATATTTTGAGCACTCAATGAACATTTTCCGTTTATATTCACAAGAAATATTGAACTTTTAAAAATAAAATTTTTTGAAAAATATAACTTTTTTGAAAATTTTGTTGAAAAATGTAGAAATAACTTTGAAACGATAGTTACCAACTTGTAGATCCTTAAAAATCGCTTCGATTGACCTATTTTTTAAGCTAATTCGATTAGAAATAAAGAAGTTATTGTTATTTTAAAGAACAGAGATTGTGAAGAAAATTTTTTTTTATGTGAAAATATGAAATACAGAGAAAAAAATATTACAGCAATTGAGAATAATTGTTCAAAATTTATACTTTATTAAATATGAAAGAATCTATCAATAATCCGAATCAATTTCTCAAATAAATTTCATAAGCAAGATCATAAGTACCGATAGCGCAGCTGTCCTAAATACAGAAATCTGCTTTTTCAGAAAGACATTTTTTCGAAATTAATTAATAATTTTAAAATTATCAAAGAACGCAGAAAAAACGGTAGCATGGTAGGATACGAGCCCACGACCTTTCTATTGCCGGTAGATTGCTCTGACCACTGAGCTACATGCACCCCTAGATTTTCCAAGTTCCTTAGTATATACTATCACTTCCTACATTATTTGATGATAACATAGGAAGTTTTTTTAAAGATGGTAAGCTTAATATTTCAATTCATAGGCAAATTATAATTAAAGGGAGTGAATTTATCATTCGGTAATTAAATATTAAATATGAAAGAAAAAAAATTAAATTTAAATGAAATTTACCTTTAATTATAATTTGTCTATGAATTCAAATATTCGGCTTACCGTCTTTAAGAAACTTCCTATGTTATCATCAAACAATGTAGGAAGTGATAGTATTTATTAAGTATATATTAAGTAGAAAATTCTTTTCTCAATGTTTAAACATTCTAGTCTCACTTTTTCATATATATGTCCTTGTTGTAAAAAACCTCAGCTTTCGTTTAAAAAAATCGTATCTTTCCCCCAAATAAAAAATTTATTTTTAATTTAGATTTTTTTGGGTCAAAAAATGTTTTTTTCCAAATGCTTATTTTCAATTGAAATAACATGAAAAAACCTTTCCAAAATGTACATTGCCAAATTTTTATGTTTAATACTTTAAGAGTAAAAAATTATCGAAATTTCTTTTTTTTGTTTATGTATTTATATATTTATTTTATATTGTAAATAATATACTTTTTAAAACTATTTTGTTAAATAATTACTTTAAAATGATACAATTATATGTTACACAAAAAATATTAACAACATTGGTTCGACGTGTTTATTCCAGATCCGACTTGATTAACATTGTGATGACACGCGTTCGCGTTCACATGGATTGTGTTCTTGCCTTTACATAACCAGTGAGGGATTCCCTCCCAAGTTTCAACCCAAGTAGTACGTAGGCTAAAGGTGCTTGTATACTTCAACGTTTTTGAGTATATTCAGAAACGTCGAGAGGTATCTCTAATTTAGATTGGCTATGCTCATCGAGAATATCCAAAAAAATTGGAAGTTGTGGAATTTCTTTATGGAAATAGCCAATCACAATTAGAGAAATTCTAAATATACTCAAAACGTGGAAGTATACAAGCGCCTTTATAGTGACATGACTAATATTACATTGAAGATTCGTAATATTATACTCTGTAATATTACAGTGATCTTATTGACATATCAAAATGTCCGTATGGATGTAAAATTACGTTGTACTTGTTACAAGGTAACATTATATGGGAATATGATAGTGATATTACACTTCAATATTTACATACAGTACCGACCAGAATTGTCAGTCCACTTACAAAATTCGTATTAAAAACATGCCTCTCGTTTTTGGATAATATTTCAGTTAATAATAATTCTACAAAAATTAAAAAATAACCATTGGAAAGCTTATAAAATTTCGCGTGTAATAAGCTAAAGTTCAAAACTATTTGTTAAATAGAAACGGCGTTAGAGTGTGAGAAATACTGTCTAATTTTCTGATTTTTGAAAATTCTATTATCCAACCTCAAGTTCAGGATTGCTCTAAACGAGGTTAGAAAAAAATTCAAATTCTCATATAATAAAGCTTGAGATCTCCTCTTTAAAAGTAGACTAAGTAGCTTAAAAAATATTACGTGGTTTAAAAGATATTGGAGATTAAAAAAAGGTCTGCACGATTGACAAGCAAACCACCATTCAAGCAAAACAGTCACATCGCGCCTCATAGCCAGGGCCGAATAGGACACTTTATCAAAAACGGGCCCCATTATTATAATTAATTATTAATTAAATGAGATTCTTTAAATAAAACTGTAATATGAACACATTTTATAGTTTTTTTATTAGAAATCATTATTTTTAATTTAATTTAATTAACATTAAATAATTTTTCAAAATGATAAATTATCAATATTATAAATTAATTAATTTCTCTAAATTAAAAATAAATTAGTTAACTAGTATTTTAATAATTTAAAAATTAAATATAAATAAATTTTTAAATATTTACATTATATGTGAGAATTTTTTAATACTTTTTGCTTTAATTATTGTTGCACATACTTTCTACTTTCTTGCAATTTGCCTGTACTTTATTGTTTTAGTGTTTTAAAAATATTTTAGAAATATTTATTAATTTAAAATAAATAAAAAGTATTAAAAAATTCTCACAAGTGATGTAAATATTTAACAATTTATTTATGTTTTTTGTAGGGTTTTTCCTGCTCTTTCAAATGGTGCAAAAATTTTTTTTTTAAATTCAAAATTTAACCCTTTTTTTGAAAATTAAAAATTTTTTTGATTTTTTTTTCAAAAAGGACCCTTTTTTTCTCCTTTTTTTTGTACGAAAAGAAAGCTTAAGATGCGTACTTTCAATAACTAAAACGGAAAAAATGACGTTTTTTTTGTTTTCCAATTATTAATT
The DNA here is from genome assembly GCA_032873175.1 of Leptopilina drosophilae. Taxonomy (NCBI): domain Eukaryota; kingdom Metazoa; phylum Arthropoda; class Insecta; order Hymenoptera; family Figitidae; genus Leptopilina; species Leptopilina drosophilae. The sequence continues at coordinate 43,808,774 of CM065483.1, forward strand.
AATTAATTAATAAAAATTAATAAAAATTGAAATATTTTACAACAAAATAAATTTAACGCAATTCTGAAGTTACTACTGTAAAGCACTACAGAATCCGCATCCAACGAATCCAATATGAAAGATTTTGGATAAATTGACGTTTTATAAATAAATATTTATAAAAATTAATTAACAAATGAATATAATTTATAAAAATAAAGATAAAGTGTTAGTTTTTTTTTAAACAAATGTTTATACAATTCTATTTTGAAAAAAATGTATTCCAGTTATTTGCAACAATTGACAGTTTAAAAAAAATTAAAAACCTCTTTATGCGTGTCGTGTTCCATAACTCTAGAACCGGGCTTAATATTTTTTAACATTTTCTACAAAACAATTTTTTATTTAATTTTATATTTGAGCATACTGTATAATATTTTCAGAACTGCTCTCTGCATTTTTTTCATTAAATCATGAAAATTATTATAAAAATCCAATATAATAATTAATGATTAAGTAATTATTTGTAATTTATTTATTAGGATTTACGTAAAATTAAATTATTGTTGATATTAAAATAATAAAAAGTTGGTAAGATAAAAAAAAATCATCTCTTATTACATCAGAAATGTAAAAATTAAATAAAAAATTGTTTTGTAGAAAATGTTAAAAAATATTAAGCCGGGTTATAGAGTTATGGAACACGACACGCATAAAGAGGTTTTTAATTTTTTTTTTAAACTGTCAATTGTTGCAAATAACTGGAATACATTTTTTTCAAAATAGAATTGTATAAACATTTGTTTAAAAAAAACTAACAATTTATCTTTATTTTTATAAATTATATTCATTTGTTAATTAATTTTTATAAATATTTATTTATAAAACGTCAATTTATCCAAAATCTTTCATATTGGACTCGTTGGATGCGGATTTTGTAGTGCTTTACAGTAGTAACTTCAGAATTGCGTTAAATTTATTTTGTTGTAAAATATTTCAATTTTTATTAATTTTTATTAATTAATTAATTAATAATTCAAAAACAAAAAAAACGTCATTTTTTCCGTTTTAGTTATTGAAAGTACGCATCTTAAGCTTTCTTTTCGTACAAAAAAAGGAAAAAAAGGGTCCTTTTTGAAAAAAAAACCAAAAAAATTTTTAATTTTCAAAAAAAAGGGTTAAATTTTGAATTAAAAAAAATTTTTTTTGCACCATTTGAAAGAGCAGGAAAAACCCTACAAAAAACATATGGGTCAAAATTTTTTTTACTTCATTATATAGAAGCTACGATTTTTTAGAAAAATCACTGTTGATACTTATCCAAAATCTTCCACCCCCTCCCCCCTCTACAATTTTTTATAAAATTTCATAATAATTGGTGGTTGAAGTACTCATGCATAGTACTAAATACTGGGAAAATATTAGCCCGATCTAACAACTTGCAATTTTGACATTGGTACACTTGAGAAATGTTGCCCCTTATATTTAATTTTTAATTTACTAAAATTCTAGTTAACTAATTTATTTTTAATTTAGAGAAATTAATTAATTTATAATATTGATAATTTATCATTTTGAAAAATTATTTAATGTTAATTAAATTAAATTAAAAATAATGATTTCTAATAAAAAAACTATAAAATGTGTTCATATTACAGTTTTATTTAAAGAATCTCATTTAATTAATAATTAATAATTAATTATAATAATGGGGCCTGTTTTTGATAAAGTGTCCTATTCGGCCCTGGCTATGAGGCACGATGTGACTGTTTTGCTTGAATGGTGGTTTGCTTGTCAATCGTGCAGACCTTTTTAAAATCTCCAATATCTTTTAAACCACGTAATATTTTTTAAGTTACTTAGTCTACTTTTAAAGAGGAGATCTCAAGCTTTATTATATGAGAATTTGAATTTTTTTCTAACCTCGTTTAGAGCAATCCTGAACTTGAAGTTGGATAATAGAATTTTCAAAAATCAGAAAATTAGACAGTATTTCTCACACTCTAACGCCGTTTCTGTTTAACAAATAGTTTTGAACTTTAGTTTATTTCACGCGAAATTTTATAAGCTTTCCAATGGTTATTTTTTAATTTTTGTAGAATTATTATTAACTGAAATATTATCAAAAAACGAGAGGCATGTTTTTAATACGAATTTTGTAAGAGGACTGACAATTCTGGCCGGTACTGTAATGTTAAGGTAATATGCAGATAAAATTATAATAATTTATATTTCATAAAAAGAAACATTTTACCGAGATGGACTCGAACCCTGAACTTCGTGTACAGTAAGCAAGAGTCTTACCAGAGGGCCAATCTCACTTGCAGTTTATTAAGATTTTTGACGAAATATAATCTTTATAATTTTTTATATAGTTCTGCATATTTAATCAAAAATATTACAGTGAAGTCAGGATAAGCTTATGTGCTGCTTGACAATACTTTTTTACATAAAAACTTTTGTTTTATTCAATACAAAATAAAAACAGTTTCTAAACCTTTGTACTGTTTCCATCTCAACATATTTCTATGAAATCATTTAGTTTAAACATAATTTAAATTAAATTATTAAATTTTAAATCTATAGAACTCAAAAAAGTGAGAAAATGTTAGATGTGGGTAAGGTTTTAAAATATTTTCATTGCGGTATTAAATTTTTTTTTAAATAAATGTATAATATCTCTGAAATATTGTGTATTACTATTTTAAGTTAATCAGAGCCAAATTGACGGAGTTATGAGTATTTTAGTACCGTTGGTCCAGGATTCATATTTTATATTAAATAATCATTTATAATATATTTTTGTCTTCAAATTTGCAAAATTTTCCCATACACCATTTAAAAGAGTGATTCTTAAGCTCTATACAGCTGGCGTGGTATTATAATTTAATTTTATATCCAAATATTTGAAATTTTAAATAAAAATAAAGTTTATTATGTGGGAGAAAGGAAATATAGAACATTATTTGGTTAAAAACAATTAAATATTCTTATTAAAAATATTAATTAATAGGTATTAAATTATTTAAACAAAATTTTTTTGTACCTTGAGTTTAAATTATTAATAAGAATATTAAAACAAAATTTGAAAACATTAAAAAAAGTTTTAAAATTATTATTAAAATTAATTAAATATTATAATATTATAAATTTATATTAATAAGGTAAGAATTACTAAAAGTTTTTATTTCTTATTTAAATAGTTCAACTCTTTTAATAATATGTTGATATCCTTATATTTTATAAATATTATACTAAAAAATATTTGTTAATTTTTTTAAGACAAAGGCAATATTTTGAATTGTTTTTAAACTTTATTAACTGATGTATGTATAATTATAATATATTCAATAGCAACTATTAAAATTTTGAAGGTTGAAGCGTTTTTCTGATACTTATCATTTTTGAAGTCCGTATACGCGATACTTGAAAACCTACTTGACCAATTGTTCTGCAATTTTCCAGAGTGCTTCTTTATATAATTCCCGAGGTAAGCCTGGGAGCATTTTTATAAATTACTAATTTTACAATAATAAGTTAAACGATTTTTCATAGCGAGAATTCTAGCACCCTGTGTGCCCCGTACTTACACTGTAAAAAATTTAGGGAGTTAACGAACTCGGGAGTTGGGAGTGAAATTTTTCGAGTTAAAAATCAACTCCAAAAGAGAATTAATTAACTCTCTACCTTTATCAACACCCGCGCAAGTTATTTTTTCCATGGAAAGTTAGCATTTGGGTGTTAAGTTTTAACTCTCTTTATTTACCTCCCTTGGCATTAACTCCCTAATGGGTGCGACTTTTATTGAATGCTCTGGAGAGTTAAGATTTAACTCCCTTTTTTTACATTGTATAAGTACCCCATTCAGCCCCTCACTGCATATTCAAACAAAATGTAATGTTTCGAAAATATTGTAAACAATTTAAAAATCGATACTATTGGACATTACTCTAGAATAAATGCTGAAAAAGATCCCATATTTGCTAAATTATGGCCTCATTTTGCCCCACTCTCCTCTAAGTCAGTTAATCGATTATTTAAATTGCCTATAGAAGATAATAGTTATTTTCATATCAAGGGCCCAAAGTAGCTTACTGCTACGATGGTGTTGCCAAGGTCCCTAAATATCGCCTGAATCGTAAATACCTTGGTATGTTGCTTGTCTATCTTGAAGACAAGCAGTGAATTCATTTTCATGGTGAAAGGTGAAAACTATTTTACATAACAACGAAACATTCTGATTAAAATCTCATTTCAGAAGTACGGCAATGGTTACTGCATTTTAAAATTCAACATTTTTCTATCTTAGTTCTGCCAAATATTCCAAGTTCCTTTTCTTGTATCCATCTTAGCTAGTAAGCTAAGATCCTAACTAAATCTAAATGCATAAGATGTACTACGAAACAAAGAAAGGAATCAATATCTACTTACTAATCAGCCAATAGAAATGACGAGATTAAGAAAACAATTAAACTAACAATTGTGAGATGTAGTATGAAAACACAGAATGTATTTAATAACCTTTTTGATCCAAGTAGAGGATATTACGAATTGATCAACAATACTACTGCCCAAAGTAAAAACCTAGTAAGTCGCAAATGCGACTTACTAGGTTTTTACTTTGGGCAGCAGAATAGTCGGGTGTTTATAATAATCCAATCAATTAATGTAGAATGTTAATTTTATAAATCCAAAAAATGAAGATAAGATAATGGACTACTAAACTGAGAGGGATGTTAAAAATAATCCATCCAATGGATGTGAGATTCAAATAAAAATCTAGTCAATAAAGTCAAAATGTAGGGGAGACCGGGGCGTAATGGCTAACTTTTCACTCTTTGTGCTTTTTCTCGGCCATTTTTGTTTTAATTAAATGTTTTTATTCTGCAAAAGTTACTCTGGTATCTCAGCTTTCTTTTTAAAAAAAAACATCCCGATATGACTCTTACTTTTTTTTCTACAATAATTTTTCTGGAGCAATGCAAAGCTATCCAAAACGCCCCAGGCTGGGGCGTAATGGATAACTCCCGGGGCGTAATGAATAATGAGTGAAAATTAATATTTACGGCCTCAAATTTTATTATATATTGTAAATTAAGGTTTGTGAATTAAATTTTATGTAAAAAATATTGTAAATATAATTATTGTATAGAAGATAAGATCAAAAAATATAACTACAATTATTTTCTACACTAAAAGAAATACTTTCGAGAATTCATCCATAAACTTCTGGTTAAGGATTTTGGTTGAAGTAGTCATACAATCTGTCAGATTAGCACATAAGTGAGGTTATGTTAGACATGTGAAGGATGATTCACACTTACTGTCCTCTGTTTCTGTCATTCGTATGGCTGGATTAACCAAACTGTTTTGGCAGTTGTATTTCATTATAATACAGTGATTCATTCTGGCAGAATCAGCCATAATTATGGCAGTAATGTCGGAAAATTTCTTTCAGTGTAAAGACATATTCTTCGGTTTTTTTATTAAAATTAATATTGCAAAATTACAAATCTGAAGTTTCACTTTCTCATTTATCTTTAATAAAAGTAAGTAACTTTATAGTAAATTTAATTTGATTCATAAAACGATGACAATTAAATAAGGATTTTTAAAATACTTTTCCTGTCTTAAATAAACAAGCAAAATTATTTGCTTTTACATTACTCACAAATGAAAAAAATATTTTTTGGTTATTTTTTAAATTTAATATAGCAAAATTACAAATCGGAAGTTTAACTTTTTTAGTAATCTTTAAAAAAGTAAGTAACTGTATAGTAAATTTATTTTAATTTATAAAATGATAACAATTAAATAAGAATTTTCGAAATACTTTTCTTGTCTAGTAAACTAGCAAAATTATTTGCTTTTACAATAATCACAGATAAAAAATCGGTTATCGTCAGCACAAGCGTCGTGGGCCCAAAGCTGACACGATGTGCACTGAACCCACTCTTCTCCTGAAACGCTGTTTTTTTGGTTTGTAATTTCTCATTTCAATCGTTTAAAATCTACTATTTATCGATTTTAGATCAAAACAAATAAATAAGTTGATAAACACACGAACATACTGCAACTAAGTAACAAGTAACCGCGAAAATGAACCTACGCTGCATTATCCATCGCGCCCCGGGAAAAACTAGCCATTACGCCCCAGGGGTACTTGGCCAATATTTTGTAATTTTATATCAATACAGAAAGTGTAAATGAAAAATCTCCAATTGGCCCTTAAAAACAAATGTATCAAGCTCAAAACCCAATTTGATTTTTATTTTTAAAGCTATTTTTGAAAAAATGAGAACGAAAAAATGAAAATTTTGAAAAGTTACTTTCGTACGTCAAAAAAAGTTTTTCTACTATATTTCTTACAATAGTGAACAAATATTATTGAAACTTCGTACAAAGTTGCAGTATACCAAGTACAATAACTTGTCTATAGAACGAAATTATTTCGATTTACCAATTTTAAATAAATTACAATTATCCATTACGCCCCTTAGCCATTACGCCCCGGTCTCCCCTACACTAAAATTTTCCATCGATTTTTATATATCATTAACAAATATATATATTTTCAGTAGTAAGTAAACTTTGAATATCAATTCACCAAAGTCAAACGATATGCCGAGATGTAGGAAATAATCTATCCAAAAAAGGTGAGATTTAGTAAAACCCAGAAAATGAAGGCAAGATATGCTTAATGATTTAGATGTTTTTTTAATTCCTCATTAATGAAAGTAAGATTCCAAACACTAACCAGCGATGAAAGAAAAAATAGTATAAGTAAAGCAGGAATAAATAGTCCATCAATAAAGATTAAATGTATTTGTTCATTGGTAACCCATTAACAAAGGCGATATGTACTAAAAATAATATTATTGTAATTACTCGACTATAGCATTAATAACTAAAAGATAAAATTTTGGTTTAGAGAATAAACATCCAGCAAGGTTAACATTAAAAAGTTAACCAACAAAAAAAATCGAGATGTTATATATGAGGAATTCAATTTAATCAGTTTCCCAGCAGTTGCTGAGGTGCACCGCAACAGATCCACTTTTTGCTTCAATTATTATTCCTGGCGCTAAGATGTCATGGTATGAAATAAATATTCTGTTTCTTGTAGTTCTGACAAATCGCATGTACTCTGTTCTGTACGCTCCTCCTAGATCCTCAAATTGTTCTCCAATAAAACCTGCAATTATTTCTTGGTTTTGTTCACAAGATATTATTTCCTTTATAACCACAAATTTCTTGTCGCGACTGCAGGCAATGTGGTCACAATATTGGTAATTTCTTTCAGTCTTTCTTGCGTAATCAGTACTGTGTACAGTTGCTTTTCTGAAGAAACTGATTCTAGTATGGGGCCCTATTCTGACTCCTGCATTGCTTAGAATACGAATTTCTTCTGGAGTTGCACGCCGAGTTCGCATTGGTCTTCCTTTCCCTACAAAAAAATGACCTTCTGCCATTCCTGGTAAGACTTGCATAGTTTTTCTTTCAAAAAGTTTATCTATTATCTGGCGTGTTGTGTGTGATATTTCTTCCTCTTCAGCAGTACGAATAATGAATTTTTTCATGAAGAAACGCGTTACAATTTGTTCGGCTCGATGATTTGGACTATTGGCTGACTCTGCAAATGGTCTGTTCATTGATTCAAAAGGTAAAGTTGAGAATACCCACGCAGGTCCCCAATTTTCTGTTGATGTAGCTGCATGTTTGTTTAGGTGAACATTGAACCGCATGTTGACTTCTCCGTAGTGTGTTTCAGTCTCTGCAACAAATTCATCCAAGTATGTCTTTGCTTTAGCCAAGTCTTCGGTAGTAATGGATGCACTGTTTAAAATGAAAATCGCTTCGGCATATTTAGCCATATGGCTGAAGAAAGGTTCGGGTAAGATGTCATCAAGACAAGGCAACATGAAATACAGTAGATAGTTTCGCCATTCCGAAGCTTTCCAGGTTTTTGTTGTATTTAGACTGCGAGGTTTCCGTGAAATTCGTGAGGGAGTTTTAATTTCTGTCAAAATGTTATCAATTTTTTTCTTATTCTCCTTTTTGCCGATATACCAAGGTTTTCCAAAATTTGTCATGTACATCTCATTAAATTTCTTAGTGTTTCCTAAGTAATCCTTGTGGGCAATGTCTACGACTTGATTTTTAATGAGATCAAATTCTCGAAGAGTTATCAATGGCGAACATCCAAGAACACCTCTTGATTCTACACCAGTTCTCATTACATTTCTTATGTCACATTCCATTGATTCCATCGTACGTAAATTTGCTGGCACGACGTTGAAAATCCATCGTCTATTGATACTTTTCCCTATCAGAAAACATAATGGACAACCAAATTCTCCATTATACAGTTTCATTCTCAAGATCATTGGCTTGCAAACTGAGTCAGCTGTAAAAATCACTACAATAAACTTGCTGATTATCTCTTGCTCTGCAGTTGGTCGACAACGAATCCCGATGTCGTACAGTTCATTCAAATTGTCCATTATTGGTTCCATTAAAGCCCCTATGTTAGGTTTCTCTTTTCCTACCCAAATTCCTGCTAAAAACATGTGTCTCTTTCTTGCATGAGGTGACAACTCATTCAGTTGCAAGAGAAATGGGTAGCATGTTGCTTTCGACGATTTTGCTAATCTCAATCCATCAGTCCACAGAGTTAATGAAAAGTTATTAGGGTTTCTTAAAAATCCAATTTCAGATAAGCGTTTGTATTCGTGTCCATCATATATATCTTCAATTGCATTAATATCTATTTTTACTCTTCTTTCTTTATAGCGTAATGATTCAGCAGCATTAGGAGAATCCAAGAATTCTTTTATTTGAGGTATAATATTTACTTGTACAAACGTTCCGACGAGAGTTTCTTTTTTCCCAGGCCCACAAGCCCCACAACTACATACCACATTAACCTTTTTCCCATTCCCGATATGTTTGTAACATTTCTCACAATATAAACTATATTTCAAATTAGAGTCATCTCTTCCTAGCATTTTCCATAAGGCTGACTTAGTAGTGGGGATATTTATATTTACATACGTTTGTTTTAATATTTGTAATCGCGTTATAAGCTCTTCGTATGGGTTATTGAAACGTACAGCACATGCTAACTCTAGTAGCAGGTGATCCATCGTTGATAATTGTCCATTGTCTCTTAAAGGTCCTAGTAAACCTTCCCTTCCTCTGATTTCTTGAAACATTGGGCGTTGTGCCCTTTCGTCTTCAATATCTTCTGCTTCAGAATCACTGTTAGAAGAACTTCCTTCAATATCATTAGAATTATCACTTTCATCGCTATCTCCATTATCGTTATCACTGCTGCTACTATCTTGTTCCTCAACCACAGGGTTTTCTAAATCTTCGTTCTCGGAGTCTTCTTCTGATCTTTCCTGTTCACGATTATCAAAAGATTCTTAGTTATCATTATTAGTCTCCTCTACCCCTTCCATCTGCTGTACTTCTTCTACTTCAAATCTATTATGCAATTCTTCATCTGTTAATTCTTCATCGTCCTGACTAATGTGTTCTCCCAACTGTTCGACATCTTCATCACCTTCTACGCTGTTAGATATTTCTTCGGATGTCGCAAATGAATCATCTGATTCGTCATATACATCACTTTCTATTTCTCGAACATCTTCTTCCTCAGAGGTAATAGATATTTCCTCTTCTACCGTTGATACGTCGTTCTCTTCCACTGAATCGCTTTGTCTCGTATTTTCATTTAAATTTGGTGACAGACGAAGTCTTTTATGGTTATTTCTTTGCACATTATTTTCTTCTACTATACTCTCACTCTCTCTCACATTTTCATCATTCAAACCAGACAGTCGTTTAGAACAACACGCATGCAAAGTTTGTACATTATTTTCTACTGGTACACTCTCACTCACTCTTTCATTCTTACCATTTAAATTTGAAAACTGATTAGAACTACTCCCGTGCAAAGTTTTAAAATTTTCTTCCATCCTTTTACTGCCTCTGAATCTGCAAATAATATATGCACATAGAGCAAAAAATTAAAAAAAAATTAACTGGTCAAATGATAGATTCTAGTATTACATCAGTCAAACAAGGTTTACAGTAATGTATGAATTATTTTGACATGTGCGATTAATTGTTATAAATATAGACAGCTTTCTAGAGGTCCCGAAAGTTGGCGTCGACGTTGAGCATCAAAAAATAATTTGTTTAGAAAACCGAAAAAAGAACTCAATTTTTTCCTCGGTTTATGATTAAAAAATACTTTCAATAAGTTTTTTTTCTTCTTTAGTGAATGAAAATTGTAAAAATTTTATCACTAAAAATAAGAAGAAATAGTTTTCGGTGCTGAGCGTCAACGCCAACTTAAGGAACGTCTATCTAGACTGTATCAGTTACTGTAGAGATTATGCGGAATGCTTATTTTTATTACATAGTGTAGAAGTACCGTTTGTGGCCATTTTTATAAAATTTCCCTTTAATTATTTACTATAATTAATATTTTTATTATAATAATATAGTAATACAAGATTTTAAGTATTTCCTTAAGTAAAATACATAAATCAACTATAATATTATAAATAATTACAATAATTATTAACTAGTGGCCAAAACTGGTACTTCTACCCTATATTGAATAGTAGGCAGTAGCATAATGATAGTTACGGTTTCGTATTAAACACTGTAAGAAGTGTCTATTGCGTTTTGATAAGAAAGTGTTGTACTGTAATGACTTAACTATTTTTTTGTATTTTGAAGTGCATAACTTTGTGCATTAAAGTTTTATTTTTCTTATTTATATTTATTAAATTACTGAATAGTTCGTTAAAACTTGAAGAATGAAAAATAATGTCATTGCAGTAGTTCTATAGTAATAGTGCCGTAAATCTCATTTGACCCACTTTAATCACTGCCAAAACCCCTTACAATACTTGTATAAAATAAAAAAATCATCTATATTGATGAATAATTTCTAACTATATTTAAGGTCAATTTGTGAATTAGTTTTCAATTGTGTTTTTATTGCTATAAAGAAAAATGTTTAAATTTGTATTTTAGAGAATAAAACAATAGGTTATTAAAATTCTTATTATTCCCAAATTTTTATCACAGCAAATTGTGAGGTATTAAAAAGCGTCGCAGATTAAATTAATTAAAGGCGAATAAATTCTTAAGACATCCCTCAAGGTCAAATTTTTAGTTTTTCATTGTTTATAATTTTTATTTTCAATAAAAGTTAACAAATTAATACAATTTTTAAAAAGAACATTTATTTTCTTATTTCGTTGCTGCATATGATATAAATCAGTTCAAATTAATTCAATATGACCACCACACAATTGATAAACCATACAGAAATTTATATCAATTGTTATAAACAATATTGATTAACAAATAGTTAACACTGATTTATTTCTACTAAAAATTTGTTTTTCACATTTTCTTTTTAATTTATGTCCATTTAAAGAATATATTTGTCCTTTTTGATTAAAAAATAACTTATTTAAATTGTTATAAACAATATTAAGTAACAAATATTTTATACTGATTTCTTTCACTAACAATTTTTTTGTCATAATTTCTTTTTAATTTATGTCCATTTAAAGAATATTTGTCCTTTTTATTAAAAAATAACTTATTTCAATTGTTATAAACAATATAAAAATAACAAATAGTTATGTAACTTATGTATCTGTTCACGAAAAAATTTTTTCACCTTTAATTTAAGTTCATTTAAATAATATGTGTCTTTTTGTTTAAAAAGTATCTTACTTCAATTGTTACAAATAATGTTAATTAGCAAATAGTTAATTTTTGTTCCTTTCCACCAGAAAATTTTTTTTCACGTTTACTTGTTTATTTAGATAATGTTAAAAGTCCAAGGAGAAAAGTGAATAAAAAATTTCACACTGGAAAATTAAAAAAATAATTGTTTATAATAATATATTAAATTATTTCATTTTAAAAACTAAAATTAAAAAGAAAATGTGAAAAAAATTGTTTTTGTGAAGAATTAGTTAACTATTTGTTAATTAATCTTGTTTTTAACAATTGAAATAAATTATTTTATAGTTTATTAATTCTCTGCTGGTAATAATGGATTAATTTGAACTGATTTAGATCATGTGCAGTAACAGAATAAGAAAATAAACGTCCGTTTTCAAAAAATTGTGTTAATTTTTTAACTTCGATTGAAAATAAAAATTATAAACAATTAATATAATAATAAATTATTATTAATTAATTATTTTTAGTATTATTTGAAAATTATTCCTGAAAAAATAATTTGAAAATTATTAAAAATTACTGTTATGTCACTATATCCCAACTTTACTGAAAAATTCGGTTAAATATATGGAACAAATTTTCTCCGTGCATATTTTCAAGGAAATGAAACACAATTTTAACATAAAGTTTATGAAAATTATAATTTTTTGCGGTAAATGGTTTAAAAGATGATAAAATTTTAAATAGAATAAGACCTTACAGAAATCATTTAGCTTGTATTTTATTTACAAATTTTCAAAAAATGTCATTGTCCATGTTTTACAAAAATTTGAATAACTTCTAAAATAATGGACTTTTTTAAATAATCGTATGCTTATTTTAAAGGACATTTTCTACAAAAAGAGAAGCTGAGAATGAGTTTGAGGGACAAAATTTTAGATAATATTTTTTAAATAAAACATAAACTAATGTAACAAAAATTTAAATCTTTGTAAAATACAACTATTTATTACTATCCAAGTGTAAATTTGTATTTCAACGCTTAAAAGAAACTTACAATTTAGGTCATAAATGCTTATTTTTTGCAAAAAATATTTTTTAAAGCGGGTAACGTTTTTTGGTATGATAGAAATCATTAAGTATTATAGTTCTCATTAAAAATAATGTCATTTTCTCGAAATTAATGTAAAAACAACCTTAAATATCATATATTTCCTCTTTTGTAGAACTATCAATATAAATTAATCTGTAAATTTTTTTCTTCAAATAGGCTGAACATCTAGATTCCAAAGTGCGAAATGTCAGGACTGTAAATACGGCCCAAGATTGGTCTAGTGATGTCTGTCGAAGTATGGCAGACATTATTGGGCCATCATTGTTAATCAAATTATCCAATTATTGTGCCAATATTGGCAGCGATCCTAAATTTTTCTAATTTCCCGACATTAAGACAAATATCATCCCAACATTGACATCGATGTTCAGAATTTCTAATGTGCCGAAATTACCTGTAATGGCAAATTATTATTGCTAATGATGTGACGAGTGTCATCATATTACTGGCTCAATAATAGCCTATTATCGACCAGTAGTTTACCTTGTAAGAACATTTTTGCTCTCCCGACATCACGTCAGCGTAGCATAGTGGTCACAGAGTTAGGATGTGGTGTGTCGGGTTGCGTTTAATTGAAACTAATAAAACATAAATATTATAAATTAATTAGCTAATTAAAAAATATTATTTTTTGCACTTTGTTAATATTGGGCCATTAATGTCTTATAAATGTTAGCTAACTTTCTAAAGCGGACATTGGGCAAAGAAACGGCACCAATTAGGCTAATGACAACTGCCAGTTGTTGGCCGTCGACGTCTAACCGTGGGTAACACCCCAAGAGTCGACGCAAAGTCGGCCCAATATTGTCTGGCAAGACTCGGTGACAGCTTTGCTAATACTGGGCCAGTGTTGGGCGGAATTGGTTTTCGCAAGTGTATTACACAAAACAATTTAAAAAATCTAAAACACTGAAAAACAGTTGTGGTTTTATTTTATTTTAGTGAATAATCGTATTGAAAGAAAAACAATTTTTAAAATTCAAACATATTTTTTTAATTTTCTTGAAAAATCTGCACTAATCCTGTTTTATATTTTTTCTAGAAAGTCGACGCCTGTCGTTGATATAATGTTCACATAGCACAAAAACTTTCAGGAAACTTCTAGGAAGTTTCCCGTGGCAACCTTCGGAAGTTACTCTTGGTAACTTTTAATTAAATTGGAAGTTAGCCTTGGTAACTTCTTGGATATTTTCTGGAAATACAATAATGTCCGCAGGTTAAAAGTTTCCCATGAATACTTCCTAGTAACACTTTAGTGAAATTATTATTTAAAAAGGTTTAAAAAATTTAAATGATTCAAATTTTGCATTCTTTTATAATAAAAAAGTAGATTTAATTTAAAAAAATGATCTTTACAACTACAGCACACATGAGGGTAAGGCGGACTCGAACACCAAGTCTCATAGGATAGCCTTCGAAGTGAGCTGCTGGGATAGCGCTTTATGCGCTCAACCAAATCGCCACTTGACTTTACAGGGTTAGTTAATATATCATATATTTTATTCTATCTTTGAGTAAATATATATGATAATATTCAGGATTATGTGCCTTATAATTCCTTTTCGAAATTCTGGTGAATATTGTATAGTTCTAATGCTTTTGATATTAGAATCTGAAAATAAGTGTCTTCTTTTGTTATTAACCATTAAAAAATAAAAATATAGTAATAAATAATATGAACAATAAATTTTATGTTTAATTAAACAAATTAGTTGTCTGATAAGCAGTAAGCCTTATTGAAAATAATATTTAAACTAACAAAAATATCGCGAGTGTAAAGTTTCTTATTTCGCTTTTAATATATGTAGACGTCCGCATGAAAAATAGTCAGTTTGTCACTATTGAACATATTTATATGGTCAAATTCCTTGTTAAATTTGGAAAATTTTAATACGCATAAAGTCAAATTTGTTGTAAAAATTTCTGAGTTATAGAATTTTTAGATTCTGTACAGCAAAAACCTATTTTCTGTTTAAAGCAAAGAAGAGAAAGTATCTTAGGAACTATCGAAATTTCTAAAATAAACAAAATTAAGAATTGTAATTTAAATTTCTGTGTTTCTTCTGTGCAGATATTTAGATGAGAGTTGTTTTAAGTCTAGTATACCCATATCATGAAAAATCAAAAGATTTTAATTTTTCCACCCCCTGCATTTTGAAACAGACACAACTTTTGCGAATGATCAAGAAAGTGGTCACTTTGCACACGGACTATAACAATATATATATATTACAAAAAAATATTGCCGCCGCCGCTGTTTCAAGATTCTGTAAAGCCGGTTCCACACTTAAGTCAATCGCACGTACGTCGTGTCGTGTCGTGCCCCCTCCACTAAGTCTGTTGAGGGGAAATGTGTTCTTTGTGGTTCTCAATATTATCAACTATGTCTTTTCAAATTATTATTAATTAAGGAAATTATTATTTAACATAGGTCTACATCAATAAGTTTAATATAAAATTGTTTTATTTAACAGAATGTTTTATATAGAAAACTTATATTTAATTAAATTTACAAATTAACCTCAAAATTTGTAGTTCAGTTTGTTTATTTTTGTTGACATCATTATTTTCCTAACATAACCTGCATTTTGACTAAACATTCTTGACATAACATTGTGTTTTTCTGTACTATTTTGTTTCTTTTTTTAAATGAGATGGATACTATTCCATTCCTTTATACTTCTTTAAGTTTTTTAAGAACTTCAAAAATGTATATCGAACTAAGGAAGAAGAAAAAACGTTTTCGAAGATGGTGGGTAAAACCCCATATTCAAGTAAATGTGCGAAATGTATATGGGACATTTTCAACAATTTTTTTCTACTTTAAATTAGAAGATCATGAAGAATTCCAAAAACTGTTTCGATTAACAGTTGATGATTTTAATGTGCTATATAGCATGGTTCAATTTAGTCTTCAAAAATCAAATGTGAAAAGAGATCCTATACCTGCAGAACTACAGTTAGCAATTACTTTACAGTAAGTATTATAAAAATTTATTTACCTTTGCAAATTTTCTTAAATCAGTTGTCAAATTGAAATATAAAAACTTTTTTTTTCTACATCAATGGATATTAATTTTATAAAATTATTCTTTACTTGATTTTATTAATAGTTTATAAAATTTCTACTTATAGTCTAATTTATAATTTCTTAACATAGTCTTATTTCTAACTTATTCTAAATTTATAATTTCTACCTATTTTTAATAATCTTTCACTCTTTAAGACCCTGATAGGGTTGCTACAGTTTCAGCATTTTAAAATTCCCTGACTTTTCCAAATTTTCCAGACCATTTTTCTTAAAATTCTCTGACTAAATATAAAATCTTCTATCTTTCTACATTAATAATCGTATTCCGTTTGAATTTGGTTGTTTGCTTTTTTGATTATCATAAAATTATTAATTTCTTTTTCTATTCTTTTTAAATACTTTCATTTTTAAAATTAATGTATTAAACATCATCGAATTCTTGCAAAAAATTTTATCAAAAAGTTTGAGAATAATTTAGATCCCTTCGAAAAATTTTATTATTTGTAAAGATAATTCTTTCCATGAATTTTATTAAAAACGATTAAAAGTCGTAATTAAATTTATTTAAGGAATTTCTTTCAATTTTTTTAAAATAATGAAGTTTCTTGACTAATTTTAATTGACAATTTTCAAAGTAATTGGATGTTATCAACAATTTATTCAAGCTTTTAAAATAATCGTGTTTCTTAATAATTGAAATTAAACATTTATTTCTTAAATTTTATAAAAAAAATTTGAAAATAATTAAATTCTTACGCAGAATAAACACAATAATAAAAGATTTTGACAATTGAATTTTTCAAAAATTTCCTTTAATTTATTATGTCGATTTTGTTAATAATACGTCGGCTGAGAATTATACTGACAATGAGTCATGTCCATTTTTTGAAATTTTTGTAACAATTCGTGCTTTTTATGCAACGAAACTTGTTGAATCAAAAGCACTGATTATAAAAAATTTTTCAACAATGGACATGACGCAATATAATTCTCTGCCGACGAATTATAATTAATAATTTACTGTTAAAATTAATTGAAACTTTTGTTAGAAAATTATATTCATTTAAAGAGTTTCTTTCAATTTTTTTCAAAGTTTTGCAATTTTTTAAAAATAATTTTAAGTAAAAATTTTGAATTCATGATATAATTATAACAAAAATAAAAAATAATGTTTATGGTAAGATTTACAATAAAATGATGCAAAATCGGAAATTAAATAAAGCCAAGCTAATGAAACTTGTTACTTTGGAGTTTACTTTGGAGTTTTTTGGGACAGATGTTTTATTTTATTTATTATATTTTTTTATATTTTTACTTTTTTTATATGAAAAGATCATTTTGCATTATTTTTCAGTTTCTTAGCGCACGGTGATAGCGTTTTCACACTTTCAAAAATGTATTTCATCGGCAGATCTACTTTGTATAAAATTGTAAGCGAAGTTTGCATAAAATTATGGGAAATTCTATCTCCAATTTGTCTTCCCGAAAAAAAAGTTGAAGATTGGGTTGATATAGGAGAAAAATTTGAAAAACGTTGGAGTTTTCCTAATTGCATAGGTGCGATCGATGGAAAACATATAAGAATAAAAATGCCTCCACATTCTGGTACTGTTTTCTTCAACTATAAAAAATATTTCAGTTTTGTACTGATGGCCATTTGTGATGCAGATTATCGTTTTACATGGGTAGATGTAGGAGATTACGGTAAGAACTATGAAGATTTTGTATTGCAGAATTTGTAAAATTTACTTTTTTAAACTCTTATTCTAAAAAAATATATTATAGTCTTTGAAAACATTCAATTTCCATAGTTACATATTAAAAGAACAGATTTAAAAATACTTTATTTGACTATTTTTAATTCATTTTTCAATTTTAGGCGACGTGTTTCAGAAGTTACTTTTATTCAGGGAGCCATTTTCCGGGCAATCTATTTTTCATAAATTACAAATTCAAACATGATTCTCTTTAGAAGGAGTTTTTCTAGACAACAAACTTGAGAAACAATTTTTCATATTTATTTTTTCAAATAATTGAAAGAATGCTTTGTTTTGGGTCAATTTACCCCCGTATAAAATAAATGGGGTTAAAATGAATTGTTAATTTGCAGAGTACTGTTTTAAAAAATGAATCGAATGGTTTTTGATTTTTTTAGAATCTGTTAAGTAGACTAAGAGAAAAGTGTCTTCCCATTTTCAAAAATGTGTTTTCGAAACAAGAGTTTAAAATTGATATAACTTTTTTCTTTCGCATATTTTTTTCAAAAATGTTTTAGGGACAGTAATTGTATGATTAGAGACAGAAACTTTATGCTTTTCGACAAGACAAAATTAGAATTATGCTACTATCATGCTCTTAAAAATGTAAACTTATTATATTTACAATTAATATTGAACTTATTGCAGGGTCACTTAATGATGCCAGCATATTCAACGCGACGGGATTTTGCCAAGAATTGGTATCAGGAAGATATCCACTTCCTGAAGCAAAATGTTTGCCGGGTAGTGAGGATAAAGTTCCTTATTTTTTTATAGGAGATGAGGCATTTGGATTGC
This sequence comes from Leptopilina drosophilae, assembly GCA_032873175.1. Classification (NCBI taxonomy): domain Eukaryota; kingdom Metazoa; phylum Arthropoda; class Insecta; order Hymenoptera; family Figitidae; genus Leptopilina; species Leptopilina drosophilae. Next base: position 43,827,177 of record CM065483.1, read on the forward strand.
GTTCTTTCTTAATGCGGCCATATTCAAAACGATATGTTGAAAGTCAAGCACAAAAACTGTTTAATTATCGGTAAGTTTTACAATTTCACTGCATTTTAAAAAGATTTTTTAAATAATGTATTTTACAGTTTATCTCATGCCAGAATGACCGTTGAGGATGCTTTTGGGATTCTGTCCAGCCTGTGGCGAATATTGCAAACTACTTTGGAATTTAAATTGGAGACTTCAATTAACATTGTTAAATGTCTGATATGCCTCCACAATTTTCTGTTAACGAGAAAATTACACGAAACACAAAATAATGCAGAAGAAGCTATTGACGATTTGCTTAAGAATTTAAATATAAATTTCAATTTGAGTAAAAATAATAATGCCAACTTTGAAGATGATAATGATAATGATGATGATGATGAGCGTGATGATGACGATGGTGATGATGACGATGGTAATGATGATAGTGAACAGAGAAGGAAGAAAAACATTAGTTTAACAGGACAACAAATTAGAAATAAATTAACGTCATATTTTGAAAGTCAGAACAACATGTAATTTTTTATAAAAAATTAGTTATATATTTTAATACTGATTGTAATTATATTTAAGTAACAAATATTTTTGGTTTTAATATTTAGGTATAAAAATTTTGAAACCTGCAAAGATTTTTCGTGTACTTAACTAAAGTACCTCTAACTCGTCTATAACTTCTTCCATTTTAGTCATTAATAATCCAAATGTTTCAAGTTTTTTATGATTAGGTATTTTCCTAAATAAATTAATAATCTCTTCTTCATATCCATTTTCAAATTGGTTCTCTGTAACAATTTGTAGTGCAGTTTCTCTCTCAGTGGTATTTTTATTTAACAATAATTGATTTTTTGTTGAAATGTAGTTTGACATGACGTCAGTTAATGATTTAAAACTGTCAACAGAATCAGCAAACTTTTTTTCACATTCATTGATATTAATTTTGTTTTGCTTAGCAAAATTGTCGATAGGCGGATGAATGTCTAAAAAATAGAATACATTATTTCTGGAAATAGGTGTTAATATATTGTTTAATATTATAACTTACTTCTTTCTCGACTATTGACAGAAGGCTGCTGTGGATTTTGAAAGTTGTTGGTAACCAAATTATGGAACGTTGTAGAATTTGTTCTTGAAACCTTCTGGTTACTTGGTATATTGCTCAATCCAGAATCATGCATTATTTTTCTTTTTTTATTTGTATTGTCTGCAAAATTTTTTGGTTTATAATCAATTTTTTTTAGAAGCCGTTCGTTACTTAAAATTGTTGGTCGATTTTTTTTCATTGCTAGTTGCTGCTGTTGATTATTGCCTTCTTCAAGGTTTTCCACCCCAATATTAGAGTGTGAAAATTTACTCTGTTCATTTTCTGAATAAAAATAAAATTATGAAATATAAATGTTGATCATACTGGTTTTAATGTATTATTTGGAGAAAAATTCACTTAAGATTTAAATTTATTCGATAGGCTCAAAACATTAGTATATTTTTTCCCCTATGTAAGTTCAAAAAGTTCTTGAAATATTAGTTCGTTTACGAAATAAATATAAAACATAATGAGAGCTTAACTTCTCATTCCACTCTTTCAACATTTATTTCATAAATGCCTTGATATTTTAAAAATTCCTTACACATATGTAGACCAACAACTTACATATATTACAATCTTATTTTTTTGAGTTCTTCCAATAAATTTATATTTAGAGTGGCTTTTTCTTCAGAGAATAACTTACATTTAAATATTGCCATTTTCTCTTTTATTTACCTTGAGCATTTTTTTTAATTGATCGTTCTTCATTGTCAGTTTTAATTCATGAAGTAGTTCTTGTGAAGTAGCATTTGATGCAACAGTAGGAATTTCTAAAAATTAATTATAACAATTTTTTAAGAAACCAAAAGAAATATCCGTTTGAAAAAAAACTTCCATTGGAACCTTAACGGAAGCTACCAATCGAATGTTTATTTTGTCAATAATGTGAAGTAAAGAGAAATTATTATTAATTATTTATTGCGTAAAAAAGAAGAAATTTCAGAAAACTAAATCCAAGGTGTCTACTAACTGGAAAATTCGGGAAATAGTCAGTAATTCAATTTGACTTGGAATAAGCCGGGAATTTTACATTAAATTAAAGAAGAAAATGATTCAATTTGTTTTTAAAAAATATACACATTTAAAATTTTTTAATAAAATTGAATTTTTGAAATTTTTTTGAAAATTCTAAAAAATTTAGATTTTTGAAATTTTAAATTGCATATAAATTTCTTTACATTTTATTGAAAATAATTGAATTCTTTTTAAAAAATTATTTTGAATGTTTCGAAAATAAACCATGGAAGTTAGTGGCCGTAATTATAATTTTATTTTTGACATATAAAATCATTTTTAAATTAATTTTTTTGCAACTTCTCTGTTTTTACTTATTTATTTAATTTTATTTATTTGTATTGTAAAGATTCAACTGAAAACTCCTGGGGAACTCTAGTGCTACAATATATTTAATATAGAATAGTTCTACAACACAATGACCAATATTATTAAAAATTCCTGAACGTCAATAACAATATTATCAACATAATTTTAAAGCAAATTTTCTGAAAAAAGTTAAACTACTTTTAAAAAATTATTTTTAACACTAAGAAGTGTAAAATAATTTCTTTAAAAATTATAAGAAGAAAAAGTAATATGTTGTATTAATTAGGAGAAATAAGAAACATACTTTCAACCTGATTTTCCTCATTTTGCAAAGTTTCACGAGTTTCAGTGTCATTAAATAGTTCTTTATTTGTAGTGTTTGATGGTTCTGCGATTACTAAAAAACAAATTGAAGCAGTAGTTAAAATTCCTTAAAATCAATTAAAATATTATCATTATAATTTCAAAATATAGTTTCTGAAAAAGTTGAGCTACTCTTTTGAAACTGATTTTTAAACCTATTAAGTGTGAAAATATTCTTTTGGAAAATATAAGAAGAAAAAGTAACCTATTATATAAAATATAAAACATACTTTCAACCTGATTTTTCTCATTTTGCCAATTTCCAAGAATTTCTGCTTCATTAAATAGTTCTTCATTTGTAGTGTTTGATGGTCCTGCGATTACTAAAAACAAATTAAAATAAAAGTGAAAATAATTAAAATTTCTAGTGAAGAATTAAATATTATCAAAAATTTTCCTACAAATTTTAAAAATAATAGAAAAATATGATAAAGAAATTAAATTTTGTTTAATCTACAACTGTACTGTAATGAAATAATAATATATTTAATTTAATTTTATTTTATAAATATACCAGTATTTTGATTCTGTGTGTTATCTTTTCTATTATTTATTAACTGATTGTCCATTTCCATTGTTGCTTGTGTGTCATTTTGAACATTGTTATTAGCAGGTATAGAGTTTCTAGAATTCTCTAAAAATATATAAAATCTTTTAATTAGCAGTATTTTCATTATTTCAATCGCATTTGGATTAATATCGTTCCTATATTAAAATATATACCTTCTTGAAATAATAGAGAGTCAATTGAAGAACTACCATCATTCGTGGTTTCTGTAGAAGTGACTCTTTTAATTGCATTAGGTTGCTTTAAACTGGAACATTATAATCAAAGCAAATAAAGAAAATAAAATGTGAATAAAACAAATAAATGTTTAAAACATTTTTTTAGAACTCAACTGAAAATATTAATAATATAAATGAAGCAAAACCTTCTTTTCTCATTGAGATGGCCAATATGTGGTTTCAGAAATTGCATATAATCATTATATTTATAAGGGATATTTTTCTTGTCTCCTCTAACAAAACCGTCTCTTATATTGGTCCATCTAGTTTGCAATTCCAGCACTATGAAAAAGAATACACATACATTATAAATAAAAAGTAGTAACAAATTTTCTATGAAGGCATATTTCGGAAGTATTTAACTTTTTATTTAACAATTTAAACCTCTCTTGTAATTAACAAAATAATTATGTTTATACATATATAATTTAATTAATTTACTTTTATTAATTGTATTGTGCTAGTAGAAATGTTTCATTATTACAAAGTTTAAATAAAGACACAAAGAATGATGAAACAGACAAATATTCATTGTTAAAAGTCACAAATAAACTGCAAAAAAATTAGGTTTGTATCTATATGTATAACAATTTATATTATATTAACATTTTCTAAACGATAGTTGTCATTAAAAAACAATATCTCAAATAAAATAAGGATAAAAATTTTTTGTAATTATCAAAATCTATTGAAGAGACATAAGATTTGAAGATTCCAAAAATATGCCTATAAATAATAAGAATAATTGGATTTTAACGAACTTTTCATTTCTTTATAACCATTTTCTTTCATGGTACTTAAAATTTCTTCCCAAGCTTTAATTTTAGCCTCAGAATTCCGATTATCTTTTTTATAATATAAACAATGTTTTTTTGCAACATTGTTTATTATCATCATATCTCTGATAGTATTACTACCGGGTGTACTCGACATGTTTCACATGCACTAAAATGGTTTGAAAAAAATTCAGAACTAAAAAAGAAAACAATAATACCGTAATACTATTACAAATGACCACTTAAATAATATAAAACCACATTACATTTGAAAATTGATAACAGAACGCAATACAGCGCAGCTTTACGTAAACAAGTGTGAAGTTGGTTTCTCCGCCATATTGTACACTGCTACCAAATGCTCAAAAATTATTTTCATTTAAACGTTCATCATATGCAACAGAGAAACAGGAATTCGCAATAGGTGGTAACATTGAATAATAATGACTGAAGAACTAACTTCGCACTTGTTTGCATAAAGTTGCGTCGAACTGCGTTTTGAAAACTGTTTTTGAATGTAATGAGTATATAAGTAAATTTTAGACGTATTTTTGCTTTTATTATTTTTATATAAATTATAATGGAGAAACCGAAAGAAAAAGAGTGGCAAGAATTTGACAGAAATTTACTCATTATTTCCTTGGTACAAGATTACCCTAATTTATATAACAAAGATGAATCCTTTTATAAAAATAATGTTAAAAAAGAAAATATTTGGAAGGAAATAATAACATCGTATAGAGGTATTACCCAGGAATGCGAAAGTGGTAAGTGTTAAAATAATATTTATTCCTTTTACGGAAAAAAAATAAAAAGATAGCATAACCTACAAATGTTAAGTAATTTGCAATTCTTTTTGCATGAGCTTATGAAAATTTATCTATTTATTTGTTATTGCATTCACAAAATAACATATAAGTCATGTATATAAATTCCTTTATTTAAAATTAACTAAATTGACATCATTGGTTATGTTTATCTCAATATTTTTTTTGACAAAATTCTGTCAATACCTCAAAAGTTGACTGATTTTAGTCTGCTTTTTGTAAAATACTCATGAAACTTTATGCTTTAAGATATAACTGACAAAAATATCATTTCTTTAACTTACTCAAAAATCTTCATAAAATTAAAAAAATTAAAAACCAGTTGCGTTTCTCAAGACAAACAGAATTAATTTTTCTGATTGTTTGAAAAATTAATAACAGTATAAGCTCACTGCAATCGATTTTAATGCAAATAACAATTTAAATAACTTTAATAAAAAAATTTGATACTAACTAAACATAACTCCTTAAAATCTTTGATTATATATTAAGAACTTGTGAATAATGAGTTTAAAACAAACTAAAATATATTACTTTATTTACAAACTCAATTCTATTAAATTTTTTGGAAGTTAATGACGATTTTTAGGTTACCTTTCGAGATTAGTGATTTTTAGCCAGTTTGTCCTGATAGCAGAAATTTTTATGAGTATTTGAAGAAAATAGACTAAAATCGGTTAACATATGAGCTGTCGGCAGAATTTTGTACAAAAAAACTGTTTCTGTTCACACTGTGCGTTATTAGAAGCAATTTAAAAATTTATAAAATTAATGTTTTATTTTAAAAACATTTTTACAGACGAAGAAATAAAACAACGATGGACTGTGCTGAAAGAAAAGTTTAGAAAGGAGTTTTCAATGGAAACTAAGTATGTACCAAGTGGATCTGCTGCTGTATCCTCCTATACTAGCAATTGGGAATATTATTCATATCTTAAGTTCCTTGGAAAAAGTTGCAGTCACAATAAGTAAGGTTTTATATTATAAATTTTTTATTATTATTATTAATAACAATTGGAAATTTTTTTTTAAACATGTACTTTAATTTCAGGACAGATAGTAATTTCCAGTTTGCTTCGAATAATGCATTTGCGGATAAAGAAAATCGTTTTCGTGAGGCTGAAGATTATAAAGAGCATACAGGTAATAATAAATATTATGTTTTCATTTAAAAATTACAGAGAAAATAAATTTTTATAAATATTTTATAGTTGAAAATAATTCAGAAGTGGAGGAGGCAAGTTTGTCCAATTTAGAAAAAGGATTATTTGAAGAAGGCATGGAGGATGAAAATATGAAAAACTTAACTGAATGTTCTAATAAAGTTGAAAATTTGATGCAAAGTATAATCACCCAACAAAAACAAAATATTACTGGGGGCTATGAAAAGATCATAATTGAAGCTTTTAGTCATGTGCCATTTTCAAGAAGAAGGACAACATTTAACAAAATAATGGAAATTTTAAAAGATTATGCCTAATCGATTAACAATTCACTAAAAGAAATTTTAATTAAAACTGAAAAATGTTGTACTATTTCATTTAATTATTTAACAATTCGCAATAAAAGCTTGTAAGTTAAACTACTTTTTATAAGATCTTATTTATCTTCATCTTCCTTACATTTATTTAGATTTATTAATAAAATTTGTAAAAAACCTTGCAATTGTTATAAAGGATGTCATTTAAAAAAAAATAAAAAATATATTTTGTGTTATTTTCTTTCTTCTTTGACAATACAAATTTATACTGGCTTCAATTTCTTACTTGCTAATTTTTGACAAAATATAAATTAGATTCAGAAAACTTATAAAGCTTTATTAAAAATAAAAACAGTTTTGCATTACTGAATGTATATTGTATAACTATATATTTCACTAAACAATTATAAATAACAAAAGTTCATACTAACAAATATCTATATTTATTAACAAATTTATTTTTCAAAACAATTTGATATAATACACAATCATAATGCACTTTTATGTAAATATGATTAAACTTCTTAAAAAGAATTATTAGTCATATATTCAAAAACTAATTTTTCTAAAAAATTCATTTATTATTAGTAAATTGTATTTAAAAGTTATACTTACTTTTGAAGTATTGTAACCAGATTAAATCAATTAAAATTTTTATTAATTCCTAAATAATAATAATAATGACAATTATAATATAATTTAATATTACTAATATATATAAACTTAATTACTTTTTCTACATTACTTTATTAATATTTAATATATAAAAAATAAAGTAATAAAAACATAATATTAAACTATATTTTTTTTATATACTTACATTATATTTATATATAAAATACTTAAAATATATTTATTAAAATCATATTTTTATAAAAACAAATATTCGGAAACAAGTTGATAATATTGAGAACCACAAAGAACACATTTCCCCTCAACAGACTTAGTGGAGGGGGCACGACACGACACGACGTACGTGCGATTGACTTAAGTGTGGAACCGGCTTAAGGGCGCCCTATTCCAAAGGGTCCGTCAAAACTTACGTCAAACTATTTTTTGACCTATAGGTTTAAAAGAGAATAAATGACGGCCTCACATTACGTCAAAATCTATGTCTAATTTCACCTATTTCTTGATCTATAGGTTTAAAAGAAGAATAAATAAAGGACTCATATTACGTAAAACCTATGTCTAATTTGACCTATTTTTTGACCTATAGGTCAAAAAGAGGATAAATAACGAATAAAATTAATTAATTTTACCTATTTTTTTGAGCTACGGGTTTTAAAAGGAGCCTTAATGTGGGCCTTCACATTACGTTAAAATTTGGTCTGTGTTTTACCAACAGATCAGAGTTTGCTTCTTCAAATAGAAGTGCGAAATAGGAAGTCAAAGCCTATCCAAAAGAATTTTTTTTTACTTGCAAGCTGGTATATTACTTTAAAATTGATGACAAAGATTGAAAATTTGAGAATGGCTAATATTATAAGATCGCATTTTACAATCTTTATATTATCCATAAATAGAAGTAAATATAAAATTTGGGGGTTGGCGCGCGAAGCGCGCAGGGGGCGGAGCCCCCCTAGTCTATATATATGGATGTCCGCAATAATGCATTTTTTGCATAACATGTCACATGAAAATAAGGTAAATGTCCCAATTTGTTGAAAGGAGATTTATAATATCAAACTAAGTATTCTTGTTTTTTTCAGATAAAAGTAGTCATAGATCTGTTTTTTTTATCTTGCAAAAAGAATATTTTATTTTGGTATTATAAATCTTCTTACAAAGTAATAGAAACTCGTAGTCCAGTAGTTACTTTAGAATCTCGCGTTTTTTAATATGACATAGAAATTTTTAAAAAATTTATTAAATTTCTTTGAAAATAATTTTTCAATATTTTAAATTGCGAAATTGGTAATTATTTAGAGAAATTATGAGTACTAAAACGAAACCCCAATACCATTCAATTTATATCCAGTGTCAAAGCATATATAAAAATATATTATCTCTATTTAAGAAATTATCGCAAGTCAAGAAGTTGGTTTTCTCTAGAACCTCTCTAGGAACAAACTTCAAGTAAATCGGATGGATTTTTGAAAACAATGCACGATTTTAGATTCGACATATTAGATTCTTCGGAACCTGTAATCGACATTAATAATTTGTTGTAAATTAAATTACTTATTAACATTATTTACTTATGACCTTCAAATTTTTTGCCAGTATAATTTTTTATAGTTTAGGAAGTACTCTTACGTGTATTTGAAAATAGTTTTAGTCTATAATATTCAAAACAACTGAAGATAATTTGACTTTAATAATTACATTTTCATTACACTTTACAATAATAAAAATAGAAATTTTAAAATCTAACTCAAGAAGTCTCTTTTAAACTTTATAATGTGTTATCTACAAAAATTTTGGAATATCGGTTTAAGAAGTGAAGGCTGTAGAGGATTATAATTTATGAACATTAAATTCCAATATTAGTAATTTTTTTAAAGAACTGTATTTAAAACATTTTTTAAAATATTAATTTTGGTAAAAATTAAACCCTTTCTATTCCATATATTTTTTTATTCATCTTCCTCTACTCCATTTTCCTCAACTGAAGAAGCAGTTTCTTCATCTTCCGATCCAGATTCCTCTCTTTCTCCGTCTTCCTCTACTGGTTCTTCAACTTGCTCTCCATCTTCCACAACTTCCTCTACTTCGCCATCTTCATCACTTTCGTCATCTTCCTCATTGCCTAATCTGAAATGTAAAAACAAAATAGTTAATAGTTATAAGCAATTTTATAATTATATTTCAACTCAGTCAAATTATCTTAACATTAAACATTTTATTAAAATTTGAAACCTAATGTTTATTTATCACTTGCATTGCGAACAAATTATATCATGTTTAATGATAGAACGTCCAACGTTTTTCTGGCAGAACAAAAAAGGTAAGTTCCTCGGAAATTACATAATAAAGTCAACATGGATTCAGGTAAACAAAAAATATAATATATCATTAAAGAAATAAAAAAGATACTTTTTAGTACACGTAATCATTGAACTAGTAAATTCAAAACTAAGGGCTGGGTTGTTTAAACAATTTAAATTTTCCAAAAATTATGTATTTTTTTTAGTTCAATCTATTTAAGCTACGCAACCTTTAAGTTTATATTTACAAGATCAATATTTACCTACACTGAAAGCCTGTTTCTGTACCTTTCCATCAATATATATTACTGTTCGTTTACCTAAATCAATGTTAATTTTATAAGGCGATTTAGAAAAGACTCAACTGACTTTTTTATTCTGCAGGATATTCTAAAAATAGCACCAATATTTTTTCTAAATGCGCAACTTAATTAGTCATCAGTTTATATATTTAATTCATTTTGAATAATTGAAAATTTTTAAAAATCAAAGTTAATAATTTTTCCATTTTTATTTGTGCATCTACAATACTGTTTTATTACTTTAACAATTGTCCGATATAGGTTAACCATACAACGTTAAAGGGGGTTACTGTAAGTCTTTTTATATTATATTATGAAATGAATAAAAATGGTCACGACAATCTATCATTAATTACGATGAAACTTAAAATATGTGTATTATTTATATTATCTTACCCTTCACGCCTACAATTTACAGCCCTCTGGACCCATTTTTGAAATTTGTTGTCATATGCAACGGGGTCAACTCCATGTATTTTTAACGGCGGATCATTCTGCATTTCATCTACAACATCTAATTCAAAAATTTAAATAATACACTTTGTAAATATTGTTAAGTATTTGTAGCGCATAATACTTTTTCATCCGTTTGACTAGCGATGCTAAGCGTCGACGCCAACTTTAAAAACATAGGTCTTAAACATTTTGTAACTTAAGGGGTCGATTTGATTTTTATATTCATCTTGAGTAGAAAAATCGCATCGAATTTGATGACCGAATTTATCGTGTTGAAGACAAATCGGGAGACCGATGCTTTTTATTACATAACGTTTCCAAAACTACGGGTTGAAATTCTTAAAATTTTTTTAAAAATGTTAAAAACTATTTTAAACGGTTTCAATGTCTTTCTTTAAAAATATGACGCAACATAAAATTTTGAGCCACGGATTTGTAAAATTTTTTTCATAACCACAAACTTCTTTTTTCATTGTAAGTATCAATTTAATAAACCTTCAATTTATTGGAGTAAATATTTATAAAACCTCTGTATTTATTAATTAACATAAAAGCAGTACTACCCGTGTAGAAATTGCCATAACTAGGCCATAACTGGGCCACCTTCCCAGATCTGGGAAGGTGTTTCATGCCATGATATGGCCTACACAATGATCAAAAGATCTGGCCCCTATTTGAGCCACGGTTGAATTTCTACACGGGTATTAATCTTAATTTTAAAAAAAAGTACTTACTCATAATATTTTGGTAATCTCGGAAACAGATTTTAATAAAATTTGATTTGCTGACACCAGGTGGTTTCTTAGCGCCTACAAACTTTAATTTTTCCGGTGGCCAGTAGCCTGCTGCAATTTTTCGAACTCGAGCACTTATTTGAGTTGCGCGCATTGCCTCATTTAATAGGTCCGAGTTTATTTTCACCCCAGCATAAATAGTCTACAAATAAATATTTATTATTTATCAATTTATTCTACATTTTAAGTAAAAATACATGTTTATAATTTTATTTTTAAATATTAGACAGTACTAGCTTGTATAAAATTAAAATATCACATTAAATTAGAAATGTTATTAATACTAAAAAAATAATTTAAAAATTATTAAAAATTACGCTTATATCGCTATATCCCAACTTTAGTAAAAAATTCGGTAAAATGAAAGAAACAAATTTTCTCCGCCTGTAAAAATATTTGCCATACTTGTAAAATTGTAGACTAATTATAAATAATACTACTAACGTTAGTAATAGATTTCCAATGGACACTGGAATATTCGATGTCTTTAGGACATTCTATGTCCCAGTGTATACTGTACTGTATGTTTTACTCTATAAAATTGTGTTAGGGGCCATTCACATACTACGTCACGCTTTTTCAGACTAATTTTGACCCCCTTTTCCCCTCTTCGTCACATTTTTACATACAAAAAATTTTTTTCCACACTTCGTCACATGCAGCTTGACACCCCCCACCCTTTAGGAGTGTGACGTAGTTTCTAAACGGCCCCTTACACTAATTGATTTAAAGACTTATAATAATTATAAAGTAATGCACTGAAAAAAAATTAATTGAACCAAATAAATACATTTATTTGACACAATTTACTTGAATCAATCCTATATTTAATTAAAGAGAGAAATTTATTTTCTTGTGCCAAGTAATTATGAGCATTGGATAGAATTCTTGAATTAATCATTCAGACTTTTAATGAAAGTAAATGAACGATTCCAAGTCAAGTAATCAAGGGGTCTTACGGTGTAATGTTTATTTTGATAATTTTTTACTCTTAAACTATTAAACATAAAACTTTGGCGAAGTACATTTTGATAAGGTTTTTCTTGCTCTTTCGATTGTAAATAAGAATTTTAGAGAAAAAAAAACCCAAAAAATGTAAATTACAAATAAATTAAATTTTTTGGGGGAGGGGAAGATACGATTTCTTTAAAGCAAAAGCTAAGGTTTTTTTACTAAAAAGACATATATGTGAAAAAGTGTGACTAGAATGTTGGAATATTAAAAAAGTTTTGTGCCCTTCGCCTCTAAGAAATCAAATTTATTTTTAATTTTGATTTTTTTAGGTCAAATTTTTTTTCAAAATGCTTATTTCCAATCGAAAAAGCATGAAAAAACCTTTCCAAAATGTACTTTGCAAAATTTTTATGTATTACAGTTTAAGAGTTCGAGAAAAATTTTTTTCACCTTGATCACTTGACATAGAATCGCTCAAGTATTAAAATATTTGATATTTTTTAGGGTTCCGTACACCTTCGGTGTACCGACGGAACCCTATTGGTGAGACTCTTGTGTTCGTAGCCAAATCGTGCCCCCCCCTAGCAGCTAAACTAATTGACCTAAAGAGCTCAAATTTGGTACAAATACGTATTTTCACATGTAGATTACAGGAAAAATATAGAGAATGTGATTGGAGGTGATAGCCATAGCGTTGTCAAAGAAATAACAAGATTTTTGGCCAAAAATGCACAAAAAGTGACCATCCCCCCCTTAACTTCTAAACTATTCAACATGGAGGGCTAAAATTTGACATACTGGTGTATTTTAACGCGAATATTACAGGAAGAATATAGACAACTTGCTATGTAATAATGACCACAGCGTTGTCAAGGAAAAACTAAAAAAATTTTGAAAATTTTTTTTTTTGAAATTTCCACATTATTGGATCTAATTGACTGAAAATGGATTTATTAGTATATTTTTACAGTCTGATCACAAAAATATATTAAAAAATCTAATAAAAAAAATTTTTTTAAATTTTTTTTGTCGATTAAAAATTTTTTTTCTAATTTCTACATTATTTGATCTAATTTACTAAAAATTTGTTTATTAGTATATTTTTATATTCTGATCGCAAAAAAAAATAATTAAAAAATCTAAAAAAAAGTTTAAACAAAAATTTTTTTTTTCTAATTTCCACATTAATTGATCTATTAACTAAAAATGGGTTTATTAGTACATTTTTACAATCTAATCACAAAAAATATATTAAAAAATCTAAAAATAAAATTTTAAATAAAATTTTAAAATAAATTGGACAAGTGCGAGTTGAACTCGCACTGCAATGGTGGATTCCGTTCACAAATATTAAAACAATACTTGCAACATTCATCGGTAAATGGTAGAATTAAAATAAACAATTAAAAAAATATATTAAAATCATTTGATAAAAAAACGGTTAAAAAAATTAAAGTATTGTATATCTACTATTGTAAACAATAATAAGTAGATGAACAAAATTCGCACAATTAGTTTCTCTACTTATTATTCTTTACAATTTTAGATATACAATACTTTAATTTTTTTAACTGTTTTTTTATCAAATGATTTTAATATATTTTTTTAATTGTTTATTTTAATTCTACCACTTAACGATGAATGTTGCAAGTATAGTATTAATATTTGTGTACGAAACCCGCCATTGCAGTGCGAGTTCAACTCGCACTTGTCCAATTTTTTATTATTATTTATAATTATAATAATTATTACAAACAAATTTTTTACCTATCCGAAATACCAAAAATTATTGAATCAAAAATATTATGTTCTTCCCTGCCGGAAGAATAGACTGAAAAGGTACTGAAATTGTACTGGCCTCAGTACAATTGAGGGGCTGGATGCTATAAGGGGATACGCGTGAACACACGGCCAGTCAGTTCGGACGTAGAGATAAAATTTTGAAGTTGTTCAAAATGAATTAAAAATTATTGTTTCTTGTTCAGAATTTCAAGGCGAAACTTTTTTTCTAATAAAATTTTTTTATATAATTTTTTGTTTTTAAGTAAATTAAGAAAAAAGTGATTTTTTAACCTAAGAAATTTTAATGAATTTTTGACTTCAACTCGTGATTACTTCGTTAAATATTAATATTTTTCCACGAAATTTACACACAATATTCTTCAAACTATACCAAAAGTGAAACAATATTTAGTATTTATTCAAAAAAATTCTGTGTCTAAGTAAATAATTATTTAAACAATTTTGCCGGAAAAATGATTCTCCTATTTTCAATTGAAAAAGTTGAGTGACGAATTTTCGTTTTCAGAAAACTTCCAGTGACAAAAATGTTCATCAATATGTTAAGAAGTTTTTCGGAAAATTTTTCGTCATTTGATAATAAATTAAAGAAAATAGAGCAATTTTAACAGCGTCGCGCTATGCTGTAAAATTACGGCGTGGCCGCGCACGTGTAGAATGGCCGCCATTACAAGACCAATGTATACAGTTAGACATTGTTTACGTTTACAGCATAGCGCGACGCTGTTAAAATTGCTCTATTTTCTTTAATTTATTATCAAATGACGAAAAAATTTCCGAAAAACTTCCTAACATATTGATGAACATTTTTGTCACTGGAAGTTTTCTGAAAACGAAAATTCGTCACTCAACTTTTTCAATTGAAAATAGGAGAATCATTTTTCCGGCAAAATTGTTTAAATAATTATTTACTTAGACGCAGAATTTTTTGAAAAAAAAACTAAATATTGTTTCACTTTTGGTATAGTTTGAAGAATATTGTGTGTAAATTTCGTGGAAAAATATTAATATTTAACGAAGTAATCACGAGTTGAAGTCAAAAATTCATTAAAATTTCTTAGGTTAAAAAATCACTTTTTTCTCAATTTACTTAAAAACAAAAAATTATATAAAAAAATTTTATTAGAAAAAAAGTTTCGCCTTGAAATTCTGAACAAGAAACAATAATTTTTAATTCATTTTGAACAACTTCAAAATTTTATCTCTACGTCCGAACTGACTGGCCGTGTGTTCACGCGTATCCCCTTATAGCATCCAGCCCCTCAATTTCAGTCTGATTTTTTTTAAATGTTTCGGTAGACAGTTTTAAAGTCCTTTAACAATATTTTAAAATGTAGGTTATGTCAACAAACCATTTTTAACAGTCTGGAAGTGAAAATAACAAAGGTTAACAAAATTTTCAATGAAATTCCCGTTAAGTTTTAAACTTATATTGCAACCCCTGCTTTAACAATAGACCCAAAAGCCTATTGTTGTATGGGATTATATTTTTATGACTTAAAAAGCTTACAATTTAAATAATTCAATTCTTAAAACAAAAGAATTTAAATCTGTAAAGCTTTAGGATTACAAATATCTAAAATTCATTATAAAAAATTATTATTTAAAAAAGTTATAAACTATCTCGCAAACCCTAATTGTTACGTAAAAACAGATATTATTTTTGAATTTTGATTCACATAAACATTTAGCATATATTATAATTACTTGTAAAGAATCTGAGTTCATGAAAAACAAATATAATGTTGAAATATAAATAAAAATTATTTTTAACATTAACAAAGAAATATTCGTCCTTCAACTTAATGACGGTTAAGCCATAAACACCATCTATAGCGACCCTTTTGCAGGTAATTTTTCCCAGTATAAATTCAGTGCTAAAACACAGCAAATTTTGACTGAAGTAGACTGAGCTCTCAGTACTAATTCCCCAGTACAATTTCAGTCTATTCTTCCGGCAGGGTTAAGCGAAATAGTAAAGTTTTGCCTGGAGAATTCGTATTTCTTAAATCAAATTATTCTATTCATTTGCTTTAATTTTTTTTACTTAATACAATACCGATGTTCTTAATCCAAAAAAATATTTCTCTTCAAATGGATATGCAACTTTAATAGCAGTTTTAAAATTGTTTATTGAAATTTTAATGGCATAGTGGTAGCGTTACGGCTTCTGATGCGTGCAACCTAGGTTCAATTTCTCCGACCGTGGAAAATCTTCTTTCAAAGGTATAATTGTTGTATTTGTATTGAATATTAATTATTAAAGTATGCAAAATAACAATTTTTAATTTATTAAATAATAAAAACGTTTAATTTAAGTATTATAAACGATGGTATGAGGGTAAGGGGAGAGGAGAATTCAAGTAAATAATTTCCATGTATTGAGAGAATATTTTTTTGATTGAAATTTATACTTTTATTAAATGATGAAAACATTTTCTCGGTCAGAGAACATATTTTCTTTATTTGAAACATAAATTATCTTCGATAAATATATTTAGCATTTCTAACATGTTATTTAATTTTTTGATCGAATTCCATATTTTCTTGGATCAAGAATATATGTTCTTCTCCCAAATATACTATGTTAAGAAAATTTTTTTCTTGAATCAATACTATAATAGTCTTGGCCGTATTCAATCTCACGATTTGCTTCAACCAATTCAAATTTTGTTTCAATTCAAATTTTTTTCAGTGTACAAACAATTAAATAAATAATACGTACAATGTTAGGCTCATCGTTTGAAATTGTCCTTTTCGACTGGTCATCAAGACGAGCTTTAATTTCGTTGATACCAGCTAGCAGAGTGGAATGGTCATTTTCTTTGAGATCCTTTATAACGCATTTCAAAGATTGTATTTCCAGTGCCAAGTTCTCTTTTTCATATGCCATCTTTTCAATTTTCAATTGCAAAACCTCGTCTTGTGCTTCCAATGTCAAACATTTTTGGCAATTTGAAACATCCTTCCTTTTCTTTGTCTAATGTAATATTAGTAAATATTATTCCTCCAGGGTTGATAGAAATCATGATTATCAAAACGTCCTGACAACTATGTATTTTAACCAATCGAAATTTGAAAAAGTATTACTACCCCCTGGGGTAAACCGGATCCCCCATGGGGCAAACGGACCATTTGGTTTTTTATTTATAATATTGCATTTACATAATCTACAATAATAAAAAACATAAAGAATCACGTAAACAATGGTTGTAGTAATGAAAATAATAATTCGGGATTGAATTTTAATTAAATAAATATTTTTTTAATAAAAAAATAAAAATGTTTGTCATTATCAGAGAAACAATATTAAAGGGTTCATATCTCATTGGAAGACAATTATTTTTCATTGTAAGTAAATATTTTAATGAAAGAAACATTTTATTAAAAAATAATTTTTATGAAACTTTAATTCAATGGAAATATCCTATGGCCTGTTTGCCCCACCGAAAACGGTCCGGTTTGCCCCAAAGGCCCATTTTGAGAATAAATGTTTGTCAAGAAGAAATGCTTTGCAAATTCATCAAAGTTTTTGGTGGTAAATATTCAATATTTCAGAAATATTGAGGGGGGTCCGGTTTGCCTAACTCTCCCCTATAATATGTGCTATTTTTGTATATAATAATACTAGAAATTGGCCTAATAATCAGGGCGCTTACTGAAGTACAAACTTAAGAATACTGACATTAATGACTGCTACGATAATGTTGCTATATTTACTTAAACCTCTATACAACTACCCGTCAAAATTGTTGATCCTCACATCTTTTATAAATAAAAGCATTATGAAACAAATTCTTTAAAAAGTAAACTCTTTTTTTAACTATTGAAACATGTGAATTTTATAGAAGTAAATCAAAAATTTTTTAAAGATTAAGTAAATTTAGTTTGCAAAATGTGTTTGGAAAATCCAAACAATCTTAATAACAGATTTTATTCTTCAGGCAATCTTTTGGAAAATAAGTGGAAAAAAGTGTAGTATTTAAAAATTTTGAACATTAAGATATTTTTCATTCAACAAAAAATAGATTGCCGGAAAAAATTCTGACCCGTGTAGAAATTTGTCGTGACTTTCCTAGAAATAGACAGCCGCTTGATAGCATTTGTCGTCAAAAATTATTCTGAATAAATGGTCCTGGACCAGAAATTTTAATGTACAGTTTAAGCGCATTTAAAGTTTAAACGTACAAGTTGAAGTAAATCGAGACATTTAAATCTTTACACAATTTTCAATAAATGTTACAATTAAATATTCCGAATATTGCATGTAAATATTTCATAGTGATGCCGCAAGACTCGATATTTTCGAGACGAGACAATCATCTTCAAGACCAAGACCAAGATGTACTATTTTCTCGTCTTGTCCATTCAAGACAAGACGAGACCATAACTGTCAAGACCAAGACAAGATTCAAGGCTCGAAAACTATTTTTAAATACAGTGTCGGATTAGAAAAATATGAAAAACTAAAAATTTAATAAGTAATTATACCATAAAATATAGTAATAGTACATCTATATATTTTTTGAAATTACTTTCTGAATTTTAGTTATAAACCTACAATTTTAGTTTAATGTGAAATACAAGACCAAAATTTTCATCAATTTAAAATCTTTATACGTGGAAAAAATAAAATGTTGTAACACTTAACTTTTTTTGCAATTTTTCAATCTACCATTTAAGTCTTTACAACTTAAAGGAAGAAAATAGTTTTTAAATTATTGATCATATAGCAAAGTATGAAAAAAAATTTAAAAATTAAAACCTTTTGAAACTCCATGATTTATACAAATTGAATGTAAATTCAACTATTCTAAAATCCAGTTATTTTTCAATTTTTAAATAAAATTATTCTCTGAATATTTTATAAAAAAAAATTTTAGGAAACTTTTTTAAGATTTAAATTATTTAAAATAAATTCAATTTCAAATTCTGTAAAGATCAATTTTATTGTCAGAAATGGTAAAATTTAAAGTTTAGCATTAATATTTGTGGTTGATTTTAAAGTTAATAAGCAGAACATGGACAATTAAAAAATAATTAAATGTTTTTAATATCTTCAAAGGTTGCTCAACACAAAAAATTAAAACTATTTCTTCAATTCTAGGAAGTTAATACTAATTCCAGTATTTTGATAAAATTCTCTGATTTCCTAGAATAATTTCAGTTTTCCTAATTTTTTATTAAATTTCCTGTTTTCCGAACCTGTAGTAACATTATTAATAAAAAAAATATCGAGACTTCAAGACGAGACGAGATTCTATGTCTCAAGACGAGACTTTTTCAAGACAAGACTCTTTGTTGGTCTTGACATTTCAAGACGAGACGAGATTGAAAATAATCTCTTCTTGTCTCGTCTTGCGGCAACACTAATATTTCAAACAATTTTAACTTAAAATTGTTTGTAAAAATTAAATTGTTTTTTAACAATGTTTTATTATTCACTATAAATATTCCCACACAGCACTCAAAACTGTCTTAAAATATTTAAGACAGTTTTGAGTGCTGTGTGGGAATATTTATAGTGAATAATAAAACTTTGATAATTTTAAGAGAAGTTTTTGTGATTACAACGATATAACAAGTAATATATAATTAATTATTAGTGTGCAAGTATGTATCTTAATATAAGTTATTCCGAATAGGTAACAAAACTAGACAGATATACTTCCACGGTAAATTTCTATACGGGGACTTGTAGTTCTTTATTTTTCCGAGTCACTCATTAAAAATTTAAGGCCAAAATTTAAAATAAGAGATTCAATAATGTAGTAAAAAAGTAAAGAAATATCTTGTTTTACGAAAAATTGATGTCTGAAGATTTTTAAGTTTTCTGATTTCGAATCTAATATTAATAAATGGTCATGAATAGAATTTTTCTGTTTAAAATTTTGAAATTGTAGAATTTACGAAGCTTTTTATATGGAAAATACTGACGTAGTTGTAACCAATAACCTCGAAAGTCTACAATAATTTATATAGCGTTTTTTAATTAGAACTAATATTATTACCATTTTATGCATTCCAAACAGAAAGAAATTATGTTTCACTTACTTGAGTTCCTACACTGTGAAAAATCATATTCTTCTCTACCGCCGGAACCTTCTGTACGACTATCGTCTCCGCACCTTTTCTCTTCTATTTTATAACAAATTTTTAATTTTGATAAAAATGTTAAAGAGGAAATAATATTAAGTGTTTTAAGAAACTTACATTATTAATTAAAGTTGAAAAGAAATTTTTATCAGTCGCTTCAACTTCTCTCATTTTTTGAATCGTCTCTGCGTCCTGCAAAATATTTTAATTCATACTTTGAAAAATTTTACCGTAAGATAAAAAGGACAAAAATAGAAAAAATAACAATTATGTTTATATAAAATATAAATTAAAAGTTGATTAATCAATTTTTTATTACTTATTTATATCTTTATTTATATGAGTATAAATTTGTCTCTAAAAATACAATTTTTTTAATAATTCTTAATAACAATGATAATTATTTACTTTAAAATTATTTTTTAACAAAATAGACATAAATTACTTAAATAAACATAAATTTATCTGCAAAAAATACAATTTTTTTCAAGAAGGACCAGAGTTATCTATTTATTAATTAACAAAATTATTTAAATAAATTAAATTATGCATTATTATTTATTGGGTGGTCATACTGGACTAATTTAAATTGATTTCGATCATGAGAAATGGAAAAATAAAAAATAAACACGATTTTTTTCAAAATTCTTGTAAATTGTTTATTTTGAGTAACAAAAAAATATATAAACAATTAATAATTGAAACAACGGTTTCTGGGAAACTCTTAGAAAATTTATCTCCTTTCATTTAAGACTTAAGAAATCGGATAAAATTTGTAGGCTGTAGACAATTTTGAACAGGAAAGTGTAAGAATCCTAATGTGCGATGCGTCCCGGGCACTCAAACATCGCTGGCACTGAAACGTGGTCGCGCTTCCACAAACATTGCAATATTTCGAAAACTATTTGAGTCTCCATCGATTTTCTTTTTTCAAATGAAAGGTGAAATTATCAGGAATATTTTATTAATTGACAAGAAAACTTAATAATCGGTTCCGTTCGGGTAAGACGGTTTCAAAAAAAATTTTTTGGACAAAATTTTTTTATTTTGCTTTTGTTATGTGATAGTCAGAAGAAACATGATTTCAAGTATAAGCCTTTCAAATTTTATTAAATTTCATCGAAAACTTTCGGGAATATTAAGATTTAAATAAATAAAAATTTAAAATAGCGTAACTTCAACAATTTTTAAAAACATTTTGGCACACTAGTTTCTAGTAACCAATACTACAATTTCCCCAAATTACAGCCTAATCCAAAAACCCCATGCAAATCGCATATTTTTTGCAGAGTCTTACCCACATCCAAACTAGAATCAAAGGTTGCGTATTACATAATAGTATTTATATTCTAAACGGCTGATAAATCGGCTTAATAGTTTTTAAATAAAACTCAAATGGCTTTTTTACACCTTCGCTTTTTCACCCCACTCTACCCTATCTGTTTTTTAAGTTCAAAATATAAAAAAAATATTTCTGCCCGATTTTAAGATGTCATAGGTAAATCTCATGTATAATTAAACACACTGTAAAAAGAGGTGTCTTGAGTGGAGACGTTTTCAGTGTCCCAGACACCAAAAATGTCTTGGCTGAAGACATTTTTAGTGTCTCGGACCATAAGCACGTTTTCACCCAAGACACATATTTTTTGTAGGCTCTTGACAATTTTTTATAGACAATTGTAAAAAATCTAATTGTGCCGCGTGCGTGCGAACTGCACGGTCAGTTTAATTATTTTTTTTAACCCATTAAACTTGTCAGACCCACTCTGAAACATTTTGCAAAACCTTCTTCTTTTTTCAGGTATGATTCGAAAAAAGAAAATTAAAAATTGATCATACCCAAAGTTAAAAAAATTAAATTGTTTATAAACTTTTTGTTTTTAATGAAAAATGAAAGATAAATTTTTTTTGTTTTCATTCCCTAAAAGTCAAAAGAAAACTAAAACTTTCGTTTTTTGACAACTTTTTTCTAAACTAAATATTTTCGGACTTATGAGCCATTGAATATAGGTCTACTAAATAGGTCGACTAAAATCTCACGTGGAATTGCCCATATATATGAATATATATGAGGCATTCCATGTCAAGTGATCCAGGGGTCTTACGGTGTAATGCTTATTTCAATAACTTTTTACTCTTAAACTATTAAACATAAAAATTCGACAAGGTACATTTTAGAAAGGTTTTTTCATGCTCTTTTGATTGAAAATAAGCATTTAAAAAAAATATTTTTGATCCAAAAAAATCAAAATTAAAAATAAATTTTAATTTTGGGGAGGGAGATTTCGTTAAAAAAATCGTAAAAATAAAAAAATTTATTTTTAATTTTCATTTTTTTGGGTCAAATTTTTTTTCAAAATGGTTATTTTTAATCGAAAGAGCATGAAAAAACCTTTCCAAAATGTACTTTGCCAAATTTTTATGTTTAATAGTTAAAGAGAAAAAAATAATCGAAATAAGTATTGTACTGAAAAACCTACAAATGGATCACTTGACATTGAATACCTCATGTATTTGTGTGCATGAGCTGGTATATTATAATGAAAGTTTTTCTTGAAAACTTAATTATGTACGGTAAGGTCCCTCAAAACTTACCAAGTCTAATATAAACAATATTAAATTCATTTATAAACTGACCGTTATCTTTTCTGCCCTTAGTTTCTCTCCGTGCTTCGCCGGATTTTTTTTCATAATCTCCTTTCCATCTTTGGTCTTTTTTCTTTTAAGAGGGCCTATCAATTCTGGGCTGAAAAATGTTTTGGCTACTCTCTGCCGCTTTGACTGTTTTGGTCCTTTAATAAGTTAAAAAAATATTTTATTGTAATTTGTATGCAGAGAAATTTTTTAAGTAATCTAACATCTCAAACGTTTTTGAAATTAGTACACTAAACATTTTTTATACTTCTTTCCTGAAAAACTATTGGTTGAATCCATTTCAAATCAGGCAAGCCGACTAACTTCAAGTCGTAGAATTACCTGTCGATTAAATATGTTATTTTATATCAAAAATAAAGAGACACGTATTTTTTTATTTTTCGTAAAAATGTTTTTTAACGAAGTTGGCTAACTTGGCCACATTTAAACTTTGAGCAGTAAAACCCTAAAAAAACGGTGAAAAAATGGTTTTACTTGTAATTTTTTTCTACTGTGTGTTAATAAATTTTTCTTCTTGATTCTTATTGGGGGTCTTCTTTTTTTCGAAACCCCGTTGAAAATTTATAAAAAACTATAAAATTAAAAAAATGTCGACAGATTTAAAAAAAAATAAACTTAATTTTCTCAAAAACACCATCTTTTTTTTGCTCAAATTTTTAGAGTAACTTCGTATTAATATAAAGAAGAAATTACATGAGTTTCATTATTGAAGTTATTTGTTTAAAACAAAGAACAATAACAAATGAAAGTTTGTAAAGCTTCGCTTCGCCTATACCCTATAGTTTATTCCAAAAAAGTCCTCATCCAAAAATTACCAACTGCTCGCACAAGTTAAAAACGATATTTTTCGTAACAAGGTGTAAAAACCCATTTTAGCACCGCGTTATGAAAAAGATTTTTAATAACCAAATTGTTGTTAATGTTTACAATTCAGTGACAGATATTTTGACACGATGAGGAAATTGACGTAGGTATTATTTATATCTAATTATATATTAACTTTATTTTTCTGACAATTATAGAAATAGAAAACTGACGTTAATTATTATAATTGTCAGAAAAATAAAATTAATATAGGGGAGAGTGGGGCAAACCGGACCGGTGGGTAAACCGGACCCCCCTCAATATTTCCGAAATGGCGAAATTGTCAAAAGTGCTATTTAGAAAATTGAAACAATCATGTGTAGCATACCTTATATTTTGAATTTGACATTTTTTACTTTTGTTTGTGCAACGCTGGGAGCAAAAGTTTTTTTTAGTTTTTTTCTACACTTTTACGAATTTTTTCTTAAGGCGGTGTCAAAGTCGATTGGATTTTTGCATTGAGCTTCAATGGGAAAATCACATCGACTTTGACATCCCCTTAAGGAAATTCTGAGGAAATCGTGTAATATTTCCAAATATTTAGTTTTGGGTTTTTAAGGTACACACCTTAGGAATATTTACCACCAAAAACTTTCATGAATTTGCAAAGAGTTACTTTTTGGCAAACATTTATTCTCAAACCGGCCATAGGATATTTTTATTGAATAAAAGTTTCATAAAAATTATTTTTAAATAAAATGTTTCTTTCATTAAAATATTTATTTACAATGAAAAATAATTTTCCTTCATTGAGAATTGGACCCTTTAATATTGTTTCTCTGACAATGACAAACATTTTTATATTTTTATTTAAAAAAATCTTCAATTAATTAAAATTCAATCCCGAATTATTATTTTCATTACTACAACCATTGTTTACACGATTCTTTATGTTTTTTATTATTGTAGATTATGTAAATGCAATATTATAAATAAAAAACCAAATGGTCCGTTTGCCCCATGGGGGATCCGGTTTACCCCAGGGGGTGGGGCTTTGCAAAATTTTTTACAGTTAACACAGCAACTAAACAATAAAAGATGAAGTATAGGTGTCTCTGGGAAAAAGTTGCGCAATTAAATGATCTTTCAAACAAGCCCTCAAAAAATAAAATCGGTTGATTCGTTTAGTCACAAGAGTCAAAAAACCGTTAGGGGGTACGGTTTGCTCCACTCTCGCCTATAATTAGAAATAAATAATACTTACGTCAATTTCCTCATCGTGTCAAAATATCTGTCACTGAAGTGTAAACATTAACAACAATTTTGGTTATGAAAAATCTTTTTCATAACGCGGTGCTAAAAGGGGCACTTTTTTGCACCTTGTTATGAAAAATATCGTTTTTAACTTGTGCGATCAGTTGGTAATTTTTGAATGAGGACTTTTTTTGGAATAAACTATAGGGTATAGGCGAAGCGAAGCTTTGCAAACTTTCATTTGTTATTGTTCTTTGTTTTAAACAAATAACTTCAATAATGAAACTCATGTAATTTCTTCTTTATATTAATACGAAGTTACTCTAAAAATTTGAGAAAAAAAAGATGGTGTTTTTGAGAAAATTAAGTTTATTTATTTTTAAATCTGTCGACATTTTTTTAATTTTATAGTTTTTTATAAATTTTAAACGGGGTTTCGAAAAAAAGAAGACCCCCAATAAGAATCAAGAAGAAAAATTTATTGAGTGTTTTTGACGTCTTCGGTCGTACCGGTCAGTTGCCACAACAAGGTGCTTATTTGAGACTATTTAGGTTTAACTAAATAGTATCAAATACACAGTTTGAGCACCTTTATGTGGCAACTGACCGGTACGACCGACGACGTCGAAAACACCCATTAACACACAGTAGAAAAAAAATTACAAGTAAAACCATTTTTTCACCATTTTTTAGGGTTTTACTGCTCAAAGTTTAAATGTGGCCAAGTTAGCCAACTTCGTTAAAAAACATTTTTACGAAAAATAAAAAAATACGTGTCTCTTTATTTTTGATATAAAATAACATATTTAATCGACAGGTAATTCTACGACTTGAAGTTAGTCGGCTTGCCTGATTTGAAATGGATTCAACCTATTTATTTACAGTTAGGTATACGTAGATCATAGTAAACGAATTTGTAAAATATTTTAGAATATCATTCTAAAATATATTTTCTAAAATCATATCCACAGATATAAACATTTTGATTTTTTAATTCCATTTTTCATATATTTCTTTTCAGCGGAAATAAATATATACTATTGTAGTAACTAATTAACCCTTTGCGGCATAGCCCGGTTACCCAGATAATCACCTTTTCTATTCTCAAATTTTCCTATTAGGTTCAATCTTTTTTAAGTAAAATCAAAAAATATTTTTTAACTGATAAATGAAACATTTTTAATTCTAAAAAAGTTAATATTAAATGTAGGTACATTAAATTATTATCAATTGAGTACCTGCATGCAACAACTCGCCGTCTTTCAATTTAGTCAAACATACGAAAATGGGAAAAAATAAAAGTTGTAAATTAAAATTTTTGAACACTACTAAGGAATTTGTGTTTAAGAACTAAAATTAACAACTTTTATTTTTTACATTTTCGTCTGTTTGACTGGCTTGAAAGAATACAGCTGAGCACTCGGCGAGTTGTTGCATGCAGGTACTCAATTGTAAATAAATTTCCGATAATAAAAAAAATATTTTTGTTAAAATTTCTTACTATTTTAAAGACAAAGAACTTCAAATTTATTATCAGTAACTCCAAAAACCCCTCAAAGTATTTTTTTTTAAATTAGTGATTTAATTTTTGCCGCAAAGGGATAACGTAACTCTTCAATAAAAATCACGTACACATTTTACTGTTAATAATAAAATTTTTAAACACTAATATTAATCTCTTTAAAGATATGTGTACAAATTTTTGAAACATTTGATACAACTAGATTACAAATGGTTAAAATATCTATAAACAATTGTTTAATGCATATAAGAAATTTTCATTTCTTCGATGTGTGACATTAAATATTTTGTCAATGTTGTATATTTCAGTTCAATGATTACTTACCGGCTTCCAAATCACTTTGTGAACTTCGGGGGGTTTCCATTCTGAACAATTTCTCAGATTGCACTAAAAGAACGATAAATCATGAAGAATACATAATCATGAAATATTAATGTACTTTTACAGCCTAGTCGTTGCATACATGAGCGATTCTATGTCAAATGATCAAGGGTAAGAAAAATTTTTCTCCAACCGTGCCTGCACTTAGGGTTTTAGTAGTCTAATATTAAGGGGGTAAAAGTTTAGGAGGTTCACGGTACAAAGGTTATTTGGATAAGGATAAGGGCACAATTATCTTTCTTTTTTATTTTCTTAAACGAAAGCTGAGTTTTTTTTTACTAAAAAATATATAACTAAAATATATAAAAAACATAATAAAAGTTTTACAAAAACATATAGGTGGAACAGTGGGTCTATAATGTTTAAACACTGAAAAAAGAGCTTTCTATTTACCGCGGAGCGCTGTGGAATGCCGCGCGACCCGGTTTTCCGCTCGGTAAATAGAAAACTCTAGTTTTTCAGTGTTTCAAGATTCTAGTCTCACTTTTTTTTACCTATATGTCCTTTTAGTGAAAAACCATAGATTTTGTTTAAAAAAATAATTAAGAAAAAATGGTATTCTTATTCCCCCCCCCCCCAAAAAAAGGTCAAATTTATTTTAAATTTTTTTTCAAAATGCTTTATTTTAATGGAAGGAGCATGAAAAAATCTATTGAAAGTGAACCTTGTCAAATTTTGTTGTTTGATTGTTTAAGAGTTAAAAAATTATTAAAATAAGCATTGCACAGCAATACCCTTTGATCACATCACATGGAATTGCTCACGTGTGGAGAGGCTTTCATGTCCGATTCCAATATTACAATAAAATGTAATAGACTTGATCTAAACTATTATAATAAAAAAGATTTTTGAATTAAAGGTAATTAAATAATAAATTACAATTTAATTATTTTGAACAAATTTGTTTCAATTATATATTGTTGATTTTATCACTCGGTCGGCTTTATCAATTAGGAATAAGGATATGAACGATCACTCCGAGTCAATTATTAAATAATAACAAATTTTATTTTACGTTTCGACAGTGCAACTGTTCTCTGCAGAACGAAACATTCTTGAAAATAAAAAGAAGAGTTTCAAAAAGAAAACGTCTTCACACTAGAAGTTATAATCTGACAGATTATAACATGATAACATCTGACAGATTATAATATGTCAGATTATAACTTCTAGTGTGAAGACGTTTTCTTTTTGAAACTCTTCTTTTTATTTTCAAGAATGTTTTGTTCTGCAGAGGACAGTTGCACTGTCGAAACGTAAAATAAAATTTGTTATAATTTAATAATTGACTCGGAGTGATCGTTCTTATCCTTATTCCTAATGAGCCAAAATAAGTGAAACCGGCCACTTGAAAAATTTTTGTCTCCAATTTTCAAGTTATCTATGATTTTTGGTAGATATATTTGTACACTTTGTCCCCTAAATTTTTTTTCAAAAAAAAATTTTATTTTTGAATAATTAAATGAATTTTTTTTAAATTAAAGCTTAAAGTCTATACTTTAAGGATTAAATAAAGCGTTTGCTAAAAAATGAAAATTTATAATTGTTATTAACAATTCTTTTAAACAATTGCAAATTGAAGAATGTTCTCAATGTTTTTCAAAGATTAAATTACGATGTATTGATGCGTAAAACTCCAAGCATTAAAATAAAAAAGAAAAATCAGTAACCTCCAATATTATAGAAATTATGTAGATTTTTCTGACAAAATGCAGGCGAAAATCGACTTTTAATCATAAAAATCCGCTTGAAAGCGTGAAGTTTCTAACAAAACAAAAGACGATCTTATTTATTCGTTTGCAATTTTATCTTTTTGTAGTAACTCGAGACGAATTTTGCCTGCATTTTTTCAGAAAAATCTACATAATTTCTATAATATTGGAAGGTTACTGATTTTTTTTTTTTATTTTAATGCTTGGAGTTTTACGCATCAATACATCGTAATTTAATCTTTAAAAAACATTGAGAACATTCTTCAATTTGCAATTATTTAAAAGAATTGTTAATAACAATTATGAATTTTCATTTTTTAGCAATCGCTTTATTTAATCCTTAAAGTATAGACTTTAAGCTTTAATTTATAAAAAATTCACTTAGTTATCTTTATTTGTTTCAAAGTAATAATAAAATTAAAATAAAATGACCCAAAACTTCAACACCTGATTACTTCAAACATAATTTTTTTTTTCGAAAAAAAATTTTGGTTGAAAAAGTGTACTCATATATCTACCAAAAATCATAGATAACTTAAAAATTGGAGACAAAAATTTTTCAAGTGGCCGGTTTCACTTACTTTGGCTCTAATTAAATTTGTTTTAAGTTAGTAAATAATTTAATATGTCGATAACAAGTTTCAATTGAAAGGCAATTCACATTTGACCAGTTAAAATTATGTATAGTAGAGTGGGGTGATGAAGCAAATTGGACTTATATTTAAAAACTATAAAACTTATTTAATTCATAATACGTAACTTTTTATATTAGTTGCTGTGTGCAAAACATTTTGTTTTCTATTTACACTAAGCTGCTATATAACAAGATTCTCCTGTTTACTTAATATAATTAATAAAACATGACAAAAACTGGTTTCAAATGAACTGAAAAGTAAACAACGATTGTAACTAAATATGGTATCTGTGATACAATATTACCTTTCAGAAAAAGTACAAAAAATTGGCTATGTTAATCGAAAACATGTAAACTTATCATAATATTTAATTTTGCTTGCTAAAAATTTTTAAAAATTAATTAAAATATTTTAAAAATAAGATAATTTTTCATATAAATAAAGTAAAACTAAAAAAATACAAAAGTTAATAAGTCATATTGTTAAAATCGCGAAGTAGCTTTTTCTCCTCACCACGTGGTACAAAAAACCACTTGCAGTGCTTTTGTAAAACACTTGTAACTTATTCTTGTCATAGAATAAAAAGTATTTCCATTAAGAACTTTTAAGCTTAATAACTGAACGTTGAATACCAATTAGAAGTTTCAGAAAAAAATATTAAATATAGATTTTATAGCGTCAATTGTAAAAGTGTGACTTTTTACCCCACTCTACTCTACTGTTGAATGAAAA
The DNA here is from genome assembly GCA_032873175.1 of Leptopilina drosophilae. NCBI lineage: Eukaryota > Metazoa > Arthropoda > Insecta > Hymenoptera > Figitidae > Leptopilina > Leptopilina drosophilae. The sequence continues at coordinate 43,856,873 of CM065483.1, forward strand.
AGTTTCCTAATGGAAAATATACACATAAGTACATTCTATTAGAATTTAAAATATACTTACATTTTTTAATAAAATTTGCTGATGCCCAAAACTATAAATTTCAATTGCGAAATTTTGTTTTAAATTTAAAAGCAATTCAACGGCGATCCATTATAAAGAAAAGTTATTTCAAAAAACCAAAAAATTAATTTTTTCAAAAATTAAAAAAATGTTTAAAAAAATTCTTGGTATTCATGACCGTAATACACCTACCTACCTACAACCTTTACATGAAACAATGATAGACTTTCTATACTAGAAACTATATGTGACCGGGACGATGGATTATTGTAGAGTTATTAGTTCTGAACTTGCATAAAAAATTTCAGACCTCTAGGACATCCGGAAGTCTTTTAAATTAATTTTTAAAATTCCATAATTTTACTTTTGCAAATTAAATTGTTTATAACAATTACAGGACTATTTGAACAATTATTTAACTATGAAAATCGGATTCAGCATAAAAAAATACATAAAGAACACTCATCATGTTAATTTAAAATGAAAAATGTTTCAAGAAATATAATTTATTTCTATAGAAAACTTTAAACGCGTTTTTCTTGAAAAGTTGATATTGGTAAGTAGGTCCCTTTTCTCAGTCCCGGTCACATATGGGATCCTTGTTCCAATATCCTGTTACGATCCAATGTAGGATACTGTAAAGGATCACTGACGGATCTTTCAGGGTTCTTTTTAACACGTTTCGCACGCAGAATGAAAAAGGATTTTACATAGGGAATGATATGGGAAAGTTTGCAAAATTTTACGTAGTGATTCATATGTCACTTGGAAAGTAAAAAAGAACTTACGTACATAATAAAGTTTTCGAGAAAAGCGCTCCTAAAGTTAAAGTAATAGCCCAGGAGCTAGCGACTAAAACAACTATCTCATTTCATACCGGCTGAAAAATTGAGTATAGATTACTGTAGACATGTAAATAACAGAAACCCACGTTTGGCAGGCCGGTGCTGGGTCAAGGGCGGCGGCAGGGGGGGCGAATAGATGCAAAATAATGTAAAATTTTCTCATTTCATACCGATTAAAACCTTCATAACTCGAAAGTTTACATCTACTAGCAAAGGAATAAACCCGTAAAAAAGTAAAAAAAAATTTTCATTTCATACCGATTACAACCTTTAGAAATCGAAAGTTTACATTCAAACAAGTGTAAAATACACGTCTGGTTGTCGTGGGGTGGGGCAAGGTACGTCTGGCAGCCCTTCGAAGACGCGGCAAATGGGTCAATAATTGAAAATAACCTACATTTTTCTTAGTTTATATCGATTAAAACCTTAATAAATCAAAAATTAAGACACAAACAACTGTGACAATACCAATCTGGCAGTTCTGGGGTGGGGCAAAGTACGACTGACGAAGGGTTAATCACATAAAAAATCATAAAATTTAATCTTATTTTATACCAATGAAACCATCATATATCGAAAGTTTACATTTAAACAAATGTAAAAATCTTCATATTCGAAGGGCTACCAGACGTACACTAAAAAAAAATCTTTATGGTATTATTAACTATATAACCAGGGTTAATTTTAACCTAGTAAAGTTAATTAGGATTCCTAGTAAATTCAACCAGTTCCCCTGATCAATTCCATAATTTCAAACTTTGTAAAAGTAACACTGCATTCCCTGGTTCAAATCAACTAGGATAATTAGTTATTTTGAAAATTTTCTGAACTGTGCATGCGTCTATATGTTTTTTGACACTATTTAGCTTTGTGTCTTTTGTGATTCATGATTATTATTTCGTAAAACGATTTTTATATTCGTTAATCGCTCTGTGTCTTTTGTGGTTCATGATTATTATTTCGTAAAACGATTTTTATATTCGTTAATTGTAGTTATGTTTTTTTTGCAAAAAATATCTTTTTTGCGTATTTCACATTTGCCGCTTTCATCGAGTAAATCGAAACAGATAATTAAAATTAAGCAATTATATATTGGATAATTTAATATGTTCAAACTTTATAGCTAACCTAAAAAGCCTGAAATTTTACACAAGTGGAATACAACTTTTTTGTATTTTAATAACTATGTGCTTAAATGTTGTACCGTTATAATAATGCTTGCATTTTAATGTTATAATTTATTTTTTGTTAATTTTATATGAATTACTAATAGCATATAAATGTCATAAATAAATAAAAAGGAATAGTTCTTGACGAGCAAGTAAAATTGTATTTTTAATTAAATAAAATATCTGATTAAATATTACATTTTCACTGGAAATTCTAATATCTGATAAAAAATTTAGTACAACACGTGCGTGTGTAGTGTACTGGTAAGCGTTCGGGTTTTCAATGTGCGTGTGCGTTAGTGTTAGGTGTTCGCACCCCCCAGTGTTAAATATTTATTTCATAAGTTTGTGCTAATTCTAAAACGTAGGGGAGAGGGCCCCAAGATGGACATTTCCTATAAAATTTTTGTTTAAAGTGACAGCATCTTCTCAATTTTTTTATTTTTGTTGTTTGTATAGACGAAGATTTTTATGCATATTTGAAAAATAAAACCAGTTTTTTTTCTACTACGCATATCACCTGAATTTTTTGTCAAAAAAAGTTTTATTTTCGATTTTTCTCAAGTCGATAAAGTTATTTAAATTTTTGATTTTAGATAGGTATTGATCGTTATAATATTATTTATTTATCATATAATAATATTCTAAAATGATTTTATTAATATTTTGTTTGTATACAATTTTTTTCTGGGTTTCAAAAAATGGTGTCATTTACCCTAAGATGGACACTTTCAAGACCCTAAGATGGACACCATATTTCAATGTATTTATTTTCATGCTTTCGATTACACATTTTTTTAATAATTTTGTAAGCCTCGTAATTGAGATTTTTTATTTTTACAGCCATGGAATGTAGAGCTATCGATAGAGAATTCGATATATCGATATATCGAATATTAATTAAATTAAAGTTAAATATGTTATTTTTTTTATTCTCAAGTTATAAAATTAAGATTTTTAATAATGTTATTCCTAGTAAATAGAATAAAAGGATTAAACATTAGTTAAAAAATGAATACAGGATGTTTATCTTTAATTTACCACACTTTAAAGTGATTTTTAAGAATGTGTCCATCTTGGGGCCACTTTTTTTTGGTAAAAAATTTTAACAATTAGAAAAAATGCTATAAAAAATGTTTAAGTTCAAAATAAAATTTAATCTCAGTGGCCATAAGTTACCTAATAAATTGTACTTTCATTTAGTATAAAACATTTTAACATATCTTATTCGGTTTGGATTTTAGAGCCATCAATCGAAGAGGTGTCCATCTTGGGGCCCTCTCCCCTATACATATAAGGTGAATTATGAATGTGTTCTAAACAATATTATTTTTTTCATTTAATCTTTAATTTTTGTTTGTTATAGGATAATAAAAATTCGATTAAGAATTCTAGTCAATTTGACTATTTTTCTTGTCCACATTAACTAATTTTCTAGTCACTTTGACTATGCTTTACCTAAGTCTTTTAACTAGGTTGCCGTAGTGGATGCCTCTCGTAACCAGGCAAACTAGTCAATTCCTGGTATACGGGTGCCAGAAATTTTTTTCAGTGTACTTTGCCTCATCCCAGAACTGTCAGACGCAAATTTTTACACTTTGTTTGAATGTAAATTCTTTATTTCTAAAGGTTTAATCGGTATGAAATAAGAAAAAAAATTATGATTTTTTTACGTGTTTAACTCTTTGTCAGACGTACTTTGCCCCACCCCAGAACTGCCAGACGCAAATTTTTACACTTTGTTTGAATGTAGACTTTCGATTTCTAAAGGTTTAATCGGTATGAAATAAGAAAAAAAATTATGATTTTTTTACGTGTTTAATAAATAAATTTATTTTTCAAAATCCAAGGTTCCGATCATAAATAGATATACAAAGAACATTTCTACAAAATTTAAAGTAAATCGGTTGAGTAGATTTTGAGTTATCGTGTCAACCAGAATTTTTTTCAGTTATAAACTTCAACAGTTTATAACTTTAAAAAACATTTTATTGTTTTTTTCTGTATTCTCTAAATGTTAATAAGCAATTTGGAAAAAAATTAATATTTAAAATATTTAACTTTCTTTTTTATCATAATTTTTCAAAAAATTATTATAAAAAATTATTACTAGGCATCAGACTAAAATTAAAACATTTACTTTCTGAATTCTGATTCATGTTCACATCAGAAATAAAGTCATGTTATTTAATGTGATATATTTTTTCATAATAAAATATATCGTATACGATTGGGGTACTTTTTAAGGACATTCCTAGCTTTAATAAAAATATTTTTTTTATAAAATTTGGTTATTTCCTTCATGAAAAAAAACTTTAAAAATAATTGTTTAAACAAATTTGTCGAAAAGTTTAAAAAATTATTTTTTAATAAAATATTATTAAAATTCAATACATTCTCTTCAATTTTTGTCTAAAACATTTTTTTCTAGGACCAATAGTTTACAAGATAAAAATTCTTTTAAAAAAAGGTGACGCAAGCCGTATGGCCCGAACCGAGCAATCAAAAATTAATTTCTCGAAAATATTAAAAAACACATCTTCACAAATTGGGGTACTTTTTAAGGACATTCCAAGGCTTAATAAAAATATTTTTTTATAAAAATTGGTTATTCCCTTCATGAAAAAAACAACTTTAAAAAATAATTGTTAAAACAAATTAGTCAAAAAATTAAAAAAATTATTTTTTAACAAAATATTATTAAAATTCAATACATTCTCTTCAATTTTTGTCTAAAACATTTTTTTCTAGGACCATAATAGTTTACAAGATAAAAATTCCTGAAAAAAAGTGACCAAAAAGTTTAATTAACAATATCTTGCAAAATAATTAAAATTTTGCAAAATCCTTAGGTGTACTTTAAAAGCAAATTAACCAATTTAAGTAACAAATTAACCAAGTATAAACAAAATCTGAGAACCAGCTATAGAACGCCCCATATTCAAGTTTGGCCGCTAGATTTGAAAAAGTCTTACCTAACTATTTTTGCCCTATCCTGCCCTACACAAAAAAGATTTTGTAAATTTCACTACTTTTTTTGTTAATTCCTATAGTTTCTATAGGCGTCCGTAACATTAATTATAGTAAAATAAACTATGACAGAATAGTTAGCCTAACTGTAAAATGTAGTAATAAATACCAGTTTTACAGTAAATTTAACTAATAAAACAGTTATCTTAACTATTTGTTGTTAGTCATACTAACTGCTTCATTTAGTTGCAGTAACTAAATTTTCATAGTTCCTATAGGCGCCCGTAACAAATTGAGGAGTCGAGAAGAAGAACTCGCCGAGCGCTCCAACGCATGCGTTAATACCAGTCGTCTAGCAGTGACAGGCCCAGAGGCGCTCACTGCTCCCCGACTGATATTAGAGAATACGTTCCCACCCTCGGTGAGTTCTTCTTCCCGGCTCCTCAATTATAGTTTGTAACAACTGTAAAAAATAGTTAAATTAACTAGAACGCAGGACCCTAACATTCACAAACCGTTAACCTTAACCACTTAACCACGGTCACACGCTACGATGAAAATATATTTTAAAGAAATATATTTTTTAAATATATATATAATACTGGAGTATTAAAGATTTTCATGTTCCGGAGTTAGTTTTATTCAAAATAACAGTCTTTGAATTTGCCTATCTAGCACCCTATTAATTTATCCCACCCAAAAACTGTTGGAAATTTTTTCATTTGTCGTTTAAAGTAAGATGTATAAATAAAAAAAATTGTTTGGTTCCGGAACCTAATAATCGCAACATTGGCGCAAATTATGCACAGGATTTCAACTAGCCCTGAAAATTGTTACTTATATGACTTTTGTAGTTAAAAATAAATGTTTCTTACCACCCGAGAAATAAATTATCAATAATATTAATAATTGGATCTTTTAACTATATATCATAAAAATATCAACTTCCACGCTGAGAGAACGTTTTGTTTAAAATTTTGTCAAAGTTGGTTAAAATGGCTACACATGGTCATTCTGAAAAAGTTTAATATTTTCTTATGCGGTTATTGAAATACATTTTTAAAAGAGTGTTCAATAAGTAATGTAAAGATCATTAGATCAATGATCATAAATTGATTTACTTTTTGCAACACTTTATGCTGTACTTGGTTACATAGTTGCCTGTGTGTGTCACAGTTTGCCCAAAAGTTGGGTAAAATGAAAGTCCTGACCTCTTGAGAGTATAATTACATGGTAGGACTTTCATTTTCCTGACCTCTTGACAGTATAATTACATGGTAGGACTTTCATTTTACCCAAATTTTGGGCAAACTGTGACACACGCAGGCAACTATGTAACCAAGTACAGCATAAATTGTTGCAAAAAGTAAATCAATTTATGATCATTGATCTAACGATCTTTACATTACTTATTGAACACTCTTTTAAAAATATATTTCAATAACCTAATAAGAAAATATTAAACTTTTTTACAATGCCCATGTGTAGCCATTTTAACCAACGTTGACAAAACTTTAAACAAAACGTTTTCTCAGTGTAAGGATGTGCACTGTCGATTATTGTCCGGTACACGTTATTAGAATTCGACTCTCGTTAAACCGGTTGTACTCGGAGTAACTTTTTTTAACGGTAGTTTTTACAACAAAATTATAGTTGAGTCATTTACTACCATGTATTAGTTATTTCAACTACGTGAAGTAATAATTTTAACTACATAAAACCAACTACTTAATTTTAGTTCCACGAACTGAGAAAGTGTAGTTAAAATGCTGCTGAATATGATAGTTTTAACTACTTTTTTTCTATTTACACATATATGTGACTGTCCATAAGAAAACGCTGCTTAGCTCACCGACAAAAATATTCTTCTTTTAAGAGGACAATTCCTCTTCTAACATACTTTTACATTTCATTCTTAAATTGGAGACTTTCCTCTACTTTTAAGAGGAATTACTCTTAAGTGGAGTATAATCCTCTTAAAATAAGAGGACGTTTTTTGGTCAATATACAAAAGGAAAAGATGCATTGAAATAAGAGGAATCCTCTTAAAACAAGAATATTTTTTTCGGTGCTCCCAAACGTGAATTTCACAGGGCGAGCGATTGAAGTACTAAGCTTGACATACCCCTTTTAACTTTTGCATTTGAAAAAGTAACATAAAATCTGTAGATTACCATAACAAACTCAAATTGATTTTTTGGACCTAATAACCGAATTCGCTATTACATTGAAAGTAAAATGAACAACAAACAATTTAATTAATTTATAGGTGATTAAATTTAACATGTCATTTTCATGTCCTGTCCAAAAATCTAGAATACTAGTTCATATATGAGGCATTCCATGTCAAGTGATCCGGGTGGAGAAAAATTTTTCTCCAATCATAGCAAAACTTGGGGCTTTTGTAGTTCTAATAGATAGTAGTTTTTCGTAAAAATATTTTTATATCTAGTCCAATATTTTCCGAGGGGCAGGGGGTTAAATTTTTGGGTTTTGCAATACAATGCTTACTTCGATAATTTTTTACTCTTAATCAATTAAACACACAAATTTGACAAAGTACATTTTGAAAAGGTTTTTTCATACTCTTTCGATTGGGGGGCATAAATACGATTTTTTTTCAAACGAAAGCTGAGGTTTTTTACTAAAAAAGACATATATATGAAAAAGTGGGACTAGAATGTTTAAACATTGAAAAAAAGTTTCCTCCTAAACAGAGCTAAAAACCGGGCTTAGAGCGCTCCGGTGAGTGGAAACCTCTTTTTTCAATGTTTAAACATTCTAGTCCCAGTTTTTCATATATATGTCCTTTTAGAAAAATTCCTCAGCTTTCGTTTAAAAAAATCGTACCTTTACCTCCCAAAAATTAAAATTTATTTTTGATTTTTTGGGTCAAAAAAAATTTTTTTAATGCTTATTTTCAATCGAAAGAGCATGAAAAAACCTTTCCAAAATGTACCTTGTTAAATTTTTATCTTTAATAGTTTAAAAGTAAAAAATTATCGCAATAAGCATTACACCATAAGACCCCTGGATCACTTGACATGGAATGTCTCATATAAAAGTTTTTGAAGTCAATTAATTTTCTTAATCACTCCTTCTAGCTAAATTAATAATTCTTAGTCGTTAGAAATTCTCTGAAAAATTTGACAGAAGAATTAGAAGCAAAATGTCAGTGGTGTCCCTTGTCCGCACTTAAGAAATCAGAACTTTACCTAATAATAAAAATTTTGATTCTCACATTTTTAGTACCAGAAAAATTATTTTGTACAGCTACGAGTCTTTATTTTTATATAGTAATTGTGCTAGCAGAATAATTTTGATCCAGTGATAGAAAAAAATCAAAATCGCCTGTCCGTAACCCGTGTGCAAATTGTGAAATGTTATAGAAACTGTCTAGAAATGTAACGTTACGATCATCAAGTTTCTAGATAATTTTACTATATCAGAACAATCTTGTGAATCTGTATTAACACTATATGTGGATCTAGAACAATTGATGTACATCCGAGACAAATGCCGGAATTTCCAAGCCTTGGTTGTTCATTGACAACAAATATTGAACTAATATTAATAACCAATTATTTTCCAGCGCTTTAAAATTAAATTAATGAATGGTTATTTCTTAGTTATCAATATTGAACCAACGTTTGAAATTAATATTTTATTAATACAACATATGGCAAAAATTGTTGAAAAAAATAAATGAAAAAATAAAGTTTAAGTCTAAAGAAGGAAAAGGAATTAATTTAATTGGAACAATCTATTAAAAACAGAGTGATAAAAACCAGACAAAAATAATATTTGTCTTTAAGTTTAAGAATGAAATCATCTCTTCTTATATAGAACTGGTAAAACAACTTGTTAACTTGACGGGTTCCAGGTCAAGTGACCCAGGTCCAAATTTGAAATGTTTGAGATTAGGTAAAAAGTTTACATAAACAGTAGTCCTATTAGGTACAATTAAGAATATCAAATATTATTAATTTATTTAAACAAATATAAAAATTGGGGGGTCAAACTTTAAATTTTTGGTCTTATATGGAATATTTGAAAAATTTGTAGTTCCCTTAAAACAAAACGAAAAGACGTTTCCTATTTTGGGGTTTTCTGCTGTTTTTGAACACTTTCTAATAGTGTAAACAAATTTAGAGAAAAAAAATTTTTGACCTTGAAAAATTACATTAAAAAATAAAATTTCAATTTTTTATCAAAAGGACATTTTTTATTTTTTTAACAAAATTTTTATCATAAAGTTGAGGTTTTTTCCTAAAAAAATGTATAGGTCAAAAAGTGGGACAAGAACTTTTAATTGGTCAAAATAAACATTTACTTCTGCAATCCACCGCCCCTGCGCCTTGTTTGGCTGTATATTGTTTATAACAATTAAAATAAATTATTTTATGGTTTATTAATTATCTGGTAGTCATATTGGATAAGTTTGAATTGATTAAGATCATATGTAGCAACGGAATAAGAAAATAGATGTCCTTTTTTTAAAAAGTGTATTAATTTGTTAACTTTAATTAAAAAAAAAATTATAAACAATTAAAATCCCCAAAATCGGCCTAATGGGATGTCTTAAAAATTTATTCCCCTTTAATTCAAATCAAAGAACACTCAAATCGATTAAAAATTGTAAGCTGTAGCCATTTTTTAATAGTAAATTGTAAAAAAAATTCCACTGTGGGTCGGTGCACTGCAGAAGTAAATGATTAAATTGACCATTTACAATTTCTTGTCCCACTTTTTGACCTATACATTTTTTTAAGAAAAAACCTTAACTTTACGATAAAAATTTTGTTAAAAAAATAAAAACTGTCCTTTTGATAAAAAATTGAAATTTTATTCTTTAATATAATTTTTCAGGGTCAAAAATTTTTATTCTCTAAATTTGTTTACACTATTAGAAAGTGTTGAAAAACAGCAGAAAACCCCAAAATAGGAAACGTCTTTTCGTTTTGTTTTAAGGAAACTACAAATTTTTCAAATATTCCATGTAAATTTTTGACCTGGGTCACTTGACGTGGAACCCGTCATATATATGCAGTTAATGAAGGTTTGATACTGGAGCTCGAATTTACTCAAAAGCTCGAAAATATTCGAGTACTCGAATTCACTCGAGTACTCAATACATCAAACCGGCTCGGCTTGAAAATACTCGATCGAGCTTTGAGCTTTTTGCACACCTCAAAAATTTTTAATAAATTTTTCATTTTTATTTTTTCTTTATTTTTAAGGGGCTGTTCATCAATTACGTAAGAATGATTTTGATTAATTTTGACCCCTCCCCTTTAAGGACACATAAGATATCTTGAACCCCCTCCCTTTTCTTACATAAGAATTTATTTAAAGATATCTTAAAAAGCGTTAAATTGATTAATTTCCTCAGAAAATGGTCAGTTACACTAAAACACTTTATATTATTATAAGTCAAAGATTTTTGTTTCCATTGAATAATGAAGTCTTTGGAAAATAAACACTACCGGTCAAATTGAGAGACCACTTTAAAAGTGCATTAAAAACATATTTTTTAAATGTTGATTACTTCGTTAAATATTAACGTGGAAATTATTTTACGTTTGTTTTGGAAAGATTATAAAATTTGCGTAAAATAATCTTATGCCCAAACTTTGATAAATAATGAACAATTGTGTCCTTGCAAAAGTGGTTATGCTTATTTCATGTTTTATTTTAATTTTAATCATGTTACCGCGTCACATATATTTATGAGCAAAAAAATCTATTTTTAGATTTTGACGATTGAGTTTGGTCATAAGATCCATTTTTTCGGACGCGGTTACATATATCACACTTGTCAGGAAATCAAACTTTCCGGAATAGTATCGTCATATATTATTCTTGACTCCTGCATTGGGAACCTCCCCTTAATAGACAGTAGTCCTAAATGGATATCTTAGAATATTCTACAAATATCCTAAATATTCTTATATTATGAGGGAATGTTGTATACGAGTTCATATTCTTACTACTGGTAATTCTTTAAAATAAATTTTATATTTTAGGAAAACAATGTTTATTGCTCACCACACAGAAAAATAATCTGGGCTTTGTAGAAATGACCATCCTTCCATTTTACTTCATAGAGTTTATCTTTTTGGAATGTATTCTTTTCATCACATCTAAAATTTCTAATATCATCGACATGGGCGGTATAAAAGCTCCTATCGTCATGAAATCTCACGCGGGCAAACATTTTTGTTATTTTATCAGCTTGTTTCTCCTTTATTAATACATGACACAAAGAAAGAAAAACATGTTAAAGTAAGGAAAAACTATGATAAGTGCAAGTTATACCCATAACAAATTTTTTTTTTATTTTTTAATATTTAAAAATATAAAATGGCTATTTAAAAAATACTTAACGCTTACAGGGGAAAAGGAAGTTAGCTATTTGTTACGGTCAGCAGAAAAAATAGCGCAAATATATCTCCCCTAGAGGAGATTGGGGTATTTTTGGACAATATTTTACAAAAAAATTATTTTCAAATTTTTCGTCAGTATGAGCTTTAACCTAACCTATATTATAGTCAGTTTTTCCCATTCATCAATTTTCTAAAAGAAATTTGGGTTTTACCAAAAAAATGAATTTTTAGGATTTTTAATAATGTTGGAGGATTGCAGGCCACTATCTGAATTAAGTACAAAATAAAAAATAACGATAAAATATATTTAATAAATGGTTAGTAATATTAAAAATGTTATAATTGTTTATTAGATTCAAATTACAAAAAAGTAAAAAATGAAAATAATCGGAATTGCAATTTGGACAAATAAAATAGGGTAAGTGCACCAATTAACGAGCCAGTTCTATTTATCTATGTTACCATAGTGATAACAAAAATATTGCCTAAGTTGTTTAATTGTTTTGTGGTTATAATATAATTATATTATATTTAACATTTATAACACTTAATAAGCATAATACTAATCACGTTTTTACATTTAAATTGTAATTCCCTGTTTAAGTCAAAAACAGAATTTGTTGATTCGAGAAATAGGTACAATAATAAGACTAGAAACAGAAGAAATAAATGATTATTATAAATAAATGCGCACTCAAAATATTTTTTTTCAGTGCTAATTGAACGCGTACACGGCATATCCAAGTATACAATACAAAATTTAAACGTGTTTTTCTCGAAACTACTTTCTTGCATGCTGCGTAAATAATGTTTTTTTCGAAAGTTACTGAACCGATTCTCAAAATTTTTTTTTTTTGAAAATCTTCGTCACATTTATGGGTATCTCCGGAACTATAATTATTTTAAAATATTAATTTTTACTATTTATTTAAACTGAAAAACTACCAAACAACTTAATTTTCGAAAATCTTTGTTTAAATTGCGGCCTTTTTGTTATTTTTGCATAAAAATTAAAAAATTTAGTTCGGATGAAAAGCACAGTCCCACTGAACATAAATAAACTTGAATTTTTTGGTTCAAATTTTTTTAACTGGAGAAATCAATTACGCAGCAGTCAAAATATATTTTGAGTGCTGGCATCTGTACCTTTAGCAGGTCTATATACATTGTAAAAAATTTTTAGAAAATAGACAGAACCCCTAATTCAATTTAAATTTTAACCACTTGAGCGGCATGGCCTCATAATTGGCGTTGAGCGTGGAAGTGACAGAAGCGGTAAAATGCAAAAATAACGTTAAAACTAGAATAGGATTTGTTAAGTTTGTATTTTGACGCCATGCTGTTCAAGTTTAAGATGGACTTATAACAGCATGAGTTACTGATATTTTGTACACTCTGGTTTAATTTCACTCTTATGTTAGCTCAAATTTTTAAATGTGTCCTGTTTGAAACAAAAATTGACCGATTGACTATGCCAAACGATTTACTGACAGTTAATACCTTAAACTTTTCTCACAAACTGATCCAGACCGATACCATAGCATTCTTAAAAAATGACTGCGACTTATAAAAGTCGTCGTGGTGAAAATAACCCACCCTATACAATGAGGGTTTATTAATAAATTTCAACAAAAAAGTAGAGATATTTTGAAATATTTTAGGCAGAAGTTATTGGAGATAATATAATTTTTGAAAATGAATATCTTGTTTGGCGTAAAATGGTTTCATCGTTAAAAATTTTAAACGTAGAAAAAGTAAATCGAGAATTTTAAAACACAAGTTGTAAATCATTGTTCTATCGAGTTGTGATACTATTTTTTCTAACACATATTTACCGAAAGTACAAACGCAGTAGTTTTTTTGTTGTAGTATTAATAAGAGATAATTATAAATTTTTATATGAACTTTTATTTTATTTTTTTCAAATGTGAATCAAAAAAGTGAAAGGGTGTCTTGTATTATTGTATACATTTTTGTATATACTGCTGCTAATTGACAAACTGAAAATGGGAAAATTCTTAAAACCTGTTGGGAATGATCTAAGGTTCAAGGTTTAAGGCCGTATTTATTTAAAAACATTTTTATTTATCTAAAATAACTACTGTTCCGATTTACCCCAACTAACCCTATTGTTACGTCCGTAACCTATTACCCTATAAATTATATTACTAATGTATGCGTATTCTTATAACATATTGTATTTAACTTTCATATATTAACCCTTATAATATCTATTTTAATTATTGCATTATATCCAGTATATTTCTCTATTAAAATATCGTAATTATCATTTATACACATTTCTATTATAGTATTATATTAGTACATTTTTATATTGTATTCTATTGTCATATATATTTCGCATATTGATTACTGTACATTTACCATGTATTTTGAAAGTATAACAATCCAAGAAAGGAAAGTAATATTATGAATCATGTAAAAAGAATAACGATGAAGCGACAATTCGATAACCTTCTAAAAACGTAAGCCGGACGAAAGAAAGGAAAAGCAGCAAACCCCGACGAGCTTAGGTGTAAACAAACGCCGAGTAACTCAGCGAAAGGTGATGCGTACAATCTCCTGGATTCCATGCATAGAACAGTTCTTACGCTATTAACTAGCACAAGGAGAGTCAAATTTCAGCACGTGTACAATTTTTCGGGTACATTACAGTTATGAAATTCAATATATAAAGGGCAAGCAGTTTCATTCAAGCAGAGAGTAATTTTTTGGGAATCAACTTGAACACATCGTGGAAGATCGCTCCAGTGTAAAGAGAGTAATTTTTTGGGAATCAACTTGAACACATCGTGGAAGATCGCTCCAGTGTAAAGAGAGTAATTTTTTGGGAATCAACTTGAACACATCGTGAAACATCGCTCTGGTGTACAGAGAGTAATTTTTTGGGAATCAACTTGAACACATCGTGAAACATCGCTCTGGTGTACAGAGAGTAATTTTTTGGGAATCAACTTGAACACATCGTGGAAGATCGCTCTAGAGTAAAGAGTATATTGTCAACAAGTGAATTATATCTTCAAGTTTTATTTTTGAAACGAAGTATCTTAAAGTACAAATAATTTCCAAAAATATCAAATTGGAAATTAACCCAAGTTCCAACGAAAGTTTAATATTGGAATAGCAGTTCCAAGTTTCAACAAAAACTTATATCGAAATATAACAAATTTCGAACCATCGAAATTTGCTCAAGAGGCGACAACTGTCTGGAAGAAAGCAGATATTTTCCAAATACAATACACTATCTCATTAGTGTAAACAAGAGGATCAACACTCAGCCATTAAGGATAACTGTGCTAGCCCCCCATTGCGTCTAGCCCTCAACGCCATCGAAGATCGGAAAACCAGATACAACCACCAGTCTAAACAACACCAGTAATCGTTATTCTTTAAAAGTAAGATTTTCTAAACTCAATTATACTCATTGTATTTTGTCAATTCTTTTCTTTCTTGTTGGTTTTTAAATAAATTATTCTCTCAATACATTTAGTAGGCTCATTGACTTATCCTCATCCCAAATTAGATTCATTTATGAAACTAATTTAAAACGAGGAACGATAGGTATATTTAAAAAGGTTTCTTGTTTTGACGTAACACTATCTTGAAATAACAGAATTAAAAAATCTTATTTTTAAAAATCTTCAAAAAAAAGAAATGCGAATATTCAATTTTATTAAAAAAATTTAAAGTGTGCATTTTTTTAATTTAACAAATAAAAGTTTTAATTATTAATCTAAGCACTAAGAAACATGAATAACATTAGATTATGACTCCTTATAAAATTTAGTTATTTATCTATTATTAAATTGAAATACTTTGAAAATTCGATTTTTTTTAAAGTTTTTAATAGAAAAAACCTCTCAGTAACATTGAGACGTACTATCATTAATATAAATAATATAAAAAATAAATTAATATAAATAAATAAAACTAAATTTTTAATTATTTAATTAAATAACTTTACTTCATTTTGTCTCAAGTAAATTAAAATAAATATAAAATTTACAAATTTCTATTTTATACGTAACATAAAAAAACTGTAAATTTGTAGGATTAAGTGGAATTAACTTTTTTATATCTATTTTAATAGTCTTCTTACAGGACGGGCAACGGTTCATATTATAAGACTAATTGGTTCAATATTTTATAACATAAATTCACAATTTGTTTACATTTTCATAACACTTTCTTTAAATAAATTTTATTCAACTATTGTTTATCACCAAGAAAAATACACACAACAAATCAAAAACATTAAATTTAATCTGGGCTTTGTAGAAATGACCATCCTTCCATTTTACTTCATAGAGTTTATCTTTTTGGAATGTATTCTTTTCATCACATCTAAAATTTCTAATATCATCGACATGGGCGGTATAAAAGCTCCTATCGTCATGAAATCTCACGCGGGCAAACATTTTTGTTATTTTATCAGCTTGTTTCTCCTTTATTAATACATGACACAAAGAAAGAAAAACATGTTAAAGTAAGGAAAAACTATGATAAGTGCAAGTTATACCCATAACAAATTTTTTTTTTATTTTTTAATATTTAAAAATATAAAATGGCTATTTAAAAAATACTTAACGCTTACAGGGGAAAAGGAAGTTAGCTATTTGTTACGGTCAGCAGAAAAAATAGCGCAAATATATCTCCCCTAGAGGAGATTGGGGTATTTTTGGACAATATTTTACAAAAAAATTATTTTCAAATTTTTCGTCAGTATGAGCTTTAACCTAACCTATATTATAGTCAGTTTTTCCCATTCATCAATTTTCTAAAAGAAATTTGGGTTTTACCAAAAAAATGAATTTTTAGGATTTTTAATAATGTTGGAGGATTGCAGGCCACTATCTGAATTAAGTACAAAATAAAAAATAACGATAAAATATATTTAATAAATGGTTAGTAATATTAAAAATGTTATAATTGTTTATTAGATTCAAATTACAAAAAAGTAAAAAATGAAAATAATCGGAATTGCAATTTGGACAAATAAAATAGGGTAAGTGCACCAATTAACGAGCCAGTTCTATTTATCTATGTTACCATAGTGATAACAAAAATATTGCCTAAGTTGTTTAATTGTTTTGTGGTTATAATATAATTATATTATATTTAACATTTATAACACTTAATAAGCATAATACTAATCACGTTTTTACATTTAAATTGTAATTCCCTGTTTAAGTCAAAAACAGAATTTGTTGATTCGAGAAATAGGTACAATAATAAGACTAGAAACAGAAGAAATAAATGATTATTATAAATAAATGCGCACTCAAAATATTTTTTTTCAGTGCTAATTGAACGCGTACACGGCATATCCAAGTATACAATACAAAATTTAAACGTGTTTTTCTCGAAACTACTTTCTTGCATGCTGCGTAAATAATGTTTTTTTCGAAAGTTACTGAACCGATTCTCAAAATTTTTTTTTTTGAAAATCTTCGTCACATTTATGGGTATCTCCGGAACTATAATTATTTTAAAATATTAATTTTTACTATTTATTTAAACTGAAAAACTACCAAACAACTTAATTTTCGAAAATCTTTGTTTAAATTGCGGCCTTTTTGTTATTTTTGCATAAAAATTAAAAAATTTAGTTCGGATGAAAAGCACAGTCCCACTGAACATAAATAAACTTGAATTTTTTGGTTCAAATTTTTTTAACTGGAGAAATCAATTACGCAGCAGTCAAAATATATTTTGAGTGCTGGCATCTGTACCTTTAGCAGGTCTATATACATTGTAAAAAATTTTTAGAAAATAGACAGAACCCCTAATTCAATTTAAATTTTAACCACTTGAGCGGCATGGCCTCATAATTGGCGTTGAGCGTGGAAGTGACAGAAGCGGTAAAATGCAAAAATAACGTTAAAACTAGAATAGGATTTGTTAAGTTTGTATTTTGACGCCATGCTGTTCAAGTTTAAGATGGACTTATAACAGCATGAGTTACTGATATTTTGTACACTCTGGTTTAATTTCACTCTTATGTTAGCTCAAATTTTAAATGTGTCCTGTTTGAACAAAAATTGACCGATTGACTATGCCAAACGATTTACTGACAGTTAATACCTTAAACTTTTCTCACAAACTGATCCAGACCGATACCATAGCATTCTTAAAAAATGACTGCGACTTATAAAAGTCGTCGTGGTGAAAATAACCCACCCTATACAATGAGGGTTTATTAATAAATTTCAACAAAAAAGTAGAGATATTTTGAAATATTTTAGGCAGAAGTTATTGGAGATAATATAATTTTTGAAAATGAATATCTTGTTTGGCGTAAAATGGTTTCATCGTTAAAAATTTTAAACGTAGAAAAAGTAAATCGAGAATTTTAAAACACAAGTTGTAAATCATTGTTCTATCGAGTTGTGATACTATTTTTTCTAACACATATTTACCGAAAGTACAAACGCAGTAGTTTTTTGTTGTAGTATTAATAAGAGATAATTATAAATTTTTATATGAACTTTTAGTTTATTTTTTTCAAATGTGAATCAAAAAAGTGAAAGGGTGTCTTGTATTATTGTATACATTTTTGTATATACTGCTGCTAATTGACAAACTGAAAATGGGAAAATTCTTAAAACCTGTTGGGAATGATCTAAGGTTCAAGGTTTAAGGCCGTATTTATTTAAAAACATTTTTATTTATCTAAAATAACTACTGTTCCGATTTACCCCAACTAACCCTATTGTTACGTCCGTAACCTATTACCCTATAAATTATATTACTAATGTATGCGTATTCTTATAACATATTGTATTTAACTTTCATATATTAACCCTTATAATATCTATTTTAATTATTGCATTATATCCAGTATATTTCTCTATTAAAATATCGTAATTATCATTTATACACATTTCTATTATAGTATTATATTAGTACATTTTTATATTGTATTCTATTGTCATATATATTTCGCATATTGATTACTATACATTTACCATGTATTTTGAAAGTATAACAATCCAAGAAAGGAAAGTAATATTATGAATCATGTAAAAAGAATAACGATGAAGCGACAATTCGATAACCTTCTAAAAACGTAAGCCGGACGAAAGAAAGGAAAAGCAGCAAACCCCGACGAGCTTAGGTGTAAACAAACGCCGAGTAACTCAGCGAAAGGTGATGCGTACAATCTCCTGGATTCCATGCATAGAACAGTTCTTACGCTATTAACTAGCACAAGGAGAGTCAAATTTCAGCACGTGTACAATTTTTCGGGTACATTACAGTTATGAAATTCAATATATAAAGGGCAAGCAGTTTCATTCAAGCAGAGAGTAATTTTTTGGGAATCAACTTGAACACATCGTGGAAGATCGCTCCAGTGTAAAGAGAGTAATTTTTTGGGAATCAACTTGAACACATCGTGGAAGATCGCTCCAGTGTAAAGAGAGTAATTTTTTGGGAATCAACTTGAACACATCGTGAAACATCGCTCTGGTGTACAGAGAGTAATTTTTTGGGAATCAACTTGAACACATCGTGAAACATCGCTCTGGTGTACAGAGAGTAATTTTTTGGGAATCAACTTGAACACATCGTGGAAGATCGCTCTAGAGTAAAGAGTATATTGTCAACAAGTGAATTATATCTTCAAGTTTTATTTTTGAAACGAAGTATCTTAAAGTACAAATAATTTCCAAAAATATCAAATTGGAAATTAACCCAAGTTCCAACGAAAGTTTAATATTGGAATAGCAGTTCCAAGTTTCAACAAAAACTTATATCGAAATATAACAAATTTCGAACCATCGAAATTTGCTCAAGAGGCGACAACTGTCTGGAAGAAAGCAGATATTTTCCAAATACAATACACTATCTCATTAGTGTAAACAAGAGGATCAACACTCAGCCATTAAGGATAACTGTGCTAGCCCCCCATTGCGTCTAGCCCTCAACGCCATCGAAGATCGGAAAACCAGATACAACCACCAGTCTAAACAACACCAGTAATCGTTATTCTTTAAAAGTAAGATTTTCTAAACTCAATTATACTCATTGTATTTTGTCAATTCTTTTCTTTCTTGTTGGTTTTTAAATAAATTATTCTCTCAATACATTTAGTAGGCTCATTGACTTATCCTCATCCCAAATTAGATTCATTTATGAAACTAATTTAAAACGAGGAACGATAGGTATATTTAAAAAGGTTTCTTGTTTTGACGTAACACTATCTTGAAATAACAGAATTAAAAAATCTTATTTTTAAAAATCTTCAAAAAAAAGAAATGCGAATATTCAATTTTATTAAAAAATTTAAAGTGTGCATTTTTTTAATTTAACAAATAAAAGTTTTAATTATTAATCTAAGCACTAAGAAACATGAATAACATTAGATTATGACTCCTTATAAAATTTAGTTATTTATCTATTATTAAATTGAAATACTTTGAAAATTCGATTTTTTTTAAAGTTTTTAATAGAAAAAACCTCTCAGTAACATTGAGACGTACTATCATTAATATAAATAATATAAAAAATAAATTAATATAAATAAATAAAACTAAATTTTTAATTATTTAATTAAATAACTTTACTTCATTTTGTCTCAAGTAAATTAAAATAAATATAAAATTTACAAATTTCTATTTTATACGTAACATAAAAAAACTGTAAATTTGTAGGATTAAGTGGAATTAACTTTTTTATATCTATTTTAATAGTCTTCTTACAGGACGGGCAACGGTTCATATTATAAGACTAATTGGTTCAATATTTTATAACATAAATTCACAATTTGTTTACATTTTCATAACACTTTCTTTAAATAAATTTTATTCAACTATTGTTTATCACCAAGAAAAATACACACAACAAATCAAAAACATTAAATTTAAATACGCCCAATTGAATAAACTTAAATATACACATATTTTGAACTGTTATATTATTTGTACTTAATGAAGAATTGTATTCTGCACTCTTAATGCAGATGATCTAATTGATATAATATTCATAGATTGTATTTACTATTAAAATGTGTGAATAATAAGACGTAACCAAAAAATGAGATAAATTATAAAAAAAGATTGCACAAATAACTTAAAATTAGAATTGTTAATCAAAGTTTTTTTAAAAATTAAAATATTTTTATTTACTTAAAATTTGTTTAAAGAAAAAATGACTGAAAATATCTTAGACAGATTTTTTAAAATAAAATCAAAAGAAAACATGAATTTTTCAAATCAATATGGAATCTATGCAAATTTTCATACTTTTATTATAAAATTTTGTGGACGAAACAGTATCAAGTTTAAAAAACTGTATTAAACTGGTTAGGAAGTAATTTCACAAATTGTAAGCAGATAGATAATACACAACAATAAATTGTACCTTTAAATTTTGCCAAACAAGATTCGATTTATCCTTAACGGTGTTGGAGGTCGAGAACTGGTCAGTGTTGCCAACCCACTCTCCCCCACTTTCCTGTATTTTTCCACTTTGATCACTTTTTAAAAAAAAACTAAGCACTTAATCAAAAAAGTGGGCCTGTACCGTAAAATAAAATTAAATAGAGAATTATTAAAAATTTGTTTGATCTCTATAGGATGTTTCTAGGAGCCACAAAATGGTTTTTGCGATTGCAATTGACAGATGTAGGTGACTTGATCTGGGGATAAAATGGCCGCACAACAGAAAGGTGGAGTAAGGCGGGTTGCCTACGTAAAGGCATAACAGTATAATAAAACAGGGCAGTAACTTTTATTTTGTTGAGAATGATTAAAACAATATTTGGCAATAATAAAAAAAGACAAAAGACATAAATAAAGGGATTTTTGTTTATAAAAATGTACATAATATAAAATATGTTAAATTAGAACGAAAAATATGAAAAACATTTTTTAAACTTTGTTATTCATTAAAATAATTTTTTAAAAAGATTAAAAATTAAATTGTTAATTAATACCTCTAGAAGTACAATTTCTTAAATTGTAATAAATAAAAATATTAAAAATGACAAATATACAGAATTTTGAAAAATTAAAATATACCTACAATTTATTGAATTTTTTCATATTATTATTGAAAATTAAATAATTTTAATTTGAAAATTAGATAAAATTGAAAATTATTTAATAATTAAAAAAACGTAAAAAAATGTATTATTTTTTTCCTTATATATTGGTTAAATTATTTTTAATAATGTTTTCTAACCTATACACATTTATTTATTTTATTCATTTCTATTAAAATTATTTATTTATGTTTTTCTTTTTCTTAACAATATAAGATACTAAAAAAAATTTTGCGCTAAAAACTTTTCTATTCTAAATTAATAATTACTTATTTTACTATTTTGAAGCCCCTTTCTATAGGCAAGCAATTCATAATTTTATTCTCGACGTTAAAACTGTCAATTTCTATAGCGAAAACAATATTGGTGCTCGTAGAAAAATCGTATTATTTAAAATAAATTTTTTCCTCAATTCTTATTTCATAAATAATTACAATAAAAAGCTCTTTTTAATAATTTCATTATCACTCTTGTATTATAAAAATTTTCCAAAAACTTGCAGAAAATTCTGTATAATATTAATTTTTTACTTTTTTTTATTATACTCTAATAATAATAAAAAATAATAATTATTACTATTATTACCATTTTTAAAAAGAAAATTAGTTTTCATAATAAAAATTATATTTCTTTCTAATTATTTCCTAACTTATCAATCAATTGCCAGCCTACATAAAGGAGGCACAGATGGCGCTACCTTTTACGGGTTTTTTTATGTGCCGAGTAAGATTGCACGAGATTCGACATGGCCGACTATGTCAGGTTGCACCACTGATCTCTATATATAACTGGATGGGCGACTCCTATATAAAAGTAGCTTCCGGTGTGAAAATAATTGAAACCATCGACGCCATGTTTTAGACACCGGTGAAACAGCGTAGAGCGACTTGATTGTGTGAGTTGCCGTGTAAGTGTGCTTTGCATATAGTGTGTGTTGTTCGATGTTTTGACACTTCTCTCGTATGTTTCAAGTAATTAAATTAAATAATTTGTAACTTTTTTAAATATATAAATACCAATATGGTTTTAATTTGTTTATTTTGTGGGAAAAAGGAAGCGAAAGGTGTTTTTTTCACAAGTAGGTATATATTCAAAAAATGTGTATATATTATTGAATTGTGTATTTTTAGGTTATATTTTGCTTCTTTGCCGAGGCGTAATATTTTACTCACTGTTGTTTTATTATAAACATTATATGTATAATGCTGAATAATTTCAGTTTTTTTACCAAATTAAATTAAGAAGCAAGTATTTTTGTGAAATGATTAATCTTACCAAGTGAAAAAAATTAAACGAAACTTAAATTTAACTTGTCAAATATTTAATTATTTTTAAGTAAATTAAGTTAATTTTAATAATTTTTATTTATTTATTATTATTTATAGTTATTAATAAAAATAAAATAATTTAATAATTATTAAAATAAGTTAAGTATTTTTTTCGTAGTTAAATGTATTTCAACCTTCTTTGTAATTTTAAAATTCCCGCCTGCTTTTGTAAAGTGGGTGTCTAAAATATGGCGCCTTCCGGGCTTCTAATTTTATCACAGTTTTAGACGTGTCGCCCATCCAGTTATAATAGAGATCAGTGGGTTGCACCGTTTGCGTTGTACAGTAGGAATGTACTTGAGCAGCAATTATAATAAAAGTCATTACTTTTATTATTTATTACTATAATTGTTATATTCATTTATTACTTGTTTATTATTAATATTATTATTTTTATTTTTATTATTATTATTACTTTTTAAAAATACCCACGCGTAATTTGGTAGAAAATATGCTTTTGAATCCATGAAAAAATTTGCAAATGAAAACGATGATTTTCATAATTATAGAAGGATTTTTAGAAAAAAATTATTATTTTTGACCTTCGCGCTACTCTATATTGAAGAACCAGTTGAGACTAGTAGAAATTGAACATGGATTTAGGGGAGACCGGGGCGTAATGGCTAACTTTTCACTCTTTGTGCTTTTTCTCGGAAATTTTTGTTTTAATTAAATGTTTTTCTTCTGGAAAAGTTACTCTGGTATCTCAGCTTTCTTTAAAAAAAAACGTCTCGATATGACTCTTACTTTTTTTTCTACAATAATTTTTCTGGAGCAATGCAAAGCTATCCAAAACGCCCCAGGCCGGGGCGTATTGGATAACTCCCGGGGCGTAATGAATAATGAGTGAAAATTAATATTTACGGCCTCAAATCTTATTATATATTCTTAATTAAGGTTTGTGAATTAAATTTGATATAAAAAATATTGTAAATATAATTATTGTATAGAAGATAAAATCAAAAAATATAACAACAATTATTTTTTACACTGAAAGAAATACTTTCGAGAATTCAGCCATAAACTTCTGGTTAAGGATTTTGGTTGAAGTAGTCATACAATCTGTCAGATTAGCACATAATTGAGGTTATGTTAGACATGTGAAGGATGATTCACACTTACTGTCCTCTGTTTCTGTCATTCGTATGGCTGGATTAACCAAACTGTTTTGGCAGTTGTATTTCATTATAATACAGTGATTCATTCTGGCAGAATCAGCCATAATTATGGCAGTAATGTCGGAAAATTTCTTTCAGTGTAAAGACGTATTCTTCGGTTTTTTTATTAAAATTAATATTATAAAATTACAAATCTGAAGTTTCACTTTCTTTTTTATCTTTAATAAAAGTAAGTAACTTTATAGTAAATTTAATTTAATTTATAAAACGATGACAATTAAATAAGGATTTTTTAAATACTTTTCCTGTCTTAAATAAACAAGCAAAATTATTTGCTTTTACAGTACTCACAAATGAAAAAAAAATATTCTTTGGTTATTTTTTAAATTTAATATAGCAAAATTACAAATCGGAAGTTTAACTTTTTTAGTAATCTTTAAGAAAAGTAAGTAACTGTATAGTAAATTTATTTTAATTTATAAAATGATAACAATTAAATAAGAATTTTCGAAATACTTTTCTTGTCTACACTGAGAAAACTGGAGTATTGGACTAAACATCTGGAGGGACAAATGGTTAATATTTGAGAGTTAGCTATTGGATAACAATCTCAATATTCAAATACACCATTGACAGATATTCGGGCCATTTCACTTGGAGGGAAAATGAGTTTATAACAGAGGGACAAATTAACCATCTTGAGAAATCCCTTCCTTATCCGGCGCGAAATGAATAAATATGGCAACCTAACCCCTAAATTAAATACATAAAATGTCAGAAAAATAAATTCGCGCGCATCAGATCGTACACATTTTCTGCGCAACTTTTAACCCTCAGATGTAATGGGAGAGAATATACAAGTAGATTTCCATTATCAATTCAAAATTTATTTTAGAAGGACTATTTAACTCTCTTCATAAGCAAAGCAAACATACACTTTTTGAACCTCTGAATTTGACTCTCCAGTTTTCTCAGTGTAGTAAACTAGCAAAATTATTTGCTTTTACAATAATCACAGATAAAAAATCGATTATCGTCAGTACAAGCGTCGTGGGCCCAAAGCTGACACGATGTGCACTGAACCCACTCGTCTCCTAAAACGCTGTTTTTTTGGTTTGTAATTTCTCATTTCAATCGTCGTTTAAAATCTACTATTTATCGATTTTAGATCAAAACAAATAAATACGTTGATAAACACACGAACATACTGCAACTAAGTGACAAGTACACAGTAAAAAGAAAGTCTTATTTTCAGCCGTGAAAGGTTCCTTAATTTAAGATGCAACATTTTTAAGGCAGCTTTTGTTTATTTTCAAATCTTATTTTTTTGCTGAATTTAAAGAGCAAAAGTTTGCTGAATATCAGAAAAAAATGTACTGAATTTAAGACAATCATGTTGAAAATCAGCAGTTCTATACTTAATTTAAAAAGTAGAACTGTAAATTCAGATTTCTTATCCTTATTTTCACGCAAGCCGAGCTTAAATTAAGACTGGCATTACTTTCAGGAATTATTTAATTTCAGACAGTATTTAAAATAAGATTTACTTTTTACTGTGTAACAGCGAAAACGAACCTATACGCTGCGCCGATATAGTAGGTAGCATTATCCATCCCGCCCCGGGAAAAACTAGCCATTACGCCCCAGGGGTACTTGGCCAATATTTTGTCATTTTCTAGCAATACAGAAAGTGTAAATGAAAAATCTTCAATTGGGCCTTAAAAACAAATGTATCAAGCTCAAAACCCAATTTGATTTTTGTTTTTAAAGCTATTTTTGAAAAAAATGAGAACGAAAAAATGAAAATTTTGAAAAGTTACTTTCGTATGTCAAAAAAAGTTTTTCTACTATATTTCTTACAATAATGAATGAATATTATCGAAACTTCGTACAAAGTTGCAGTATACCAAGTACAATAACTTGTCTATAGAACGAAATTATTTCGATTTACCAAATTTAAATAAATTACAATTATCCATTACGCCCCTTAGCCATTACGCCCCGGTCTCCCCTACTGGAATCAACTTGCATTCCAAATTGAAAAACTTTTCCGTGTTGAAATTCTACTAGTTGTAACTTGGAAATCCTATTTAAATTATTCGGAGGTTTCTTATTCCAAACTTTAGTTTAGATCCCTAGACAAGTTAATCGTTTAGAATAGATAGGCCATACGTGTGGGTTTCGATTCCCATTTTAATTAAAATGTTGGTATGTTTAGAGTGTGCTAAGAATATAAAGTTATTAATGGTCATAAGAATCTTTTATTATTTTTTCCCTAAATATTTTTTTTCAAAACTCTCTTTTTAATTATTATCACCCTGGATTTCCAATTGTGAATCGATATCCAAGTTGAAACAAGTTCATGTTGTACAATGCAGAGCTGCCAGGTACCCTCACCAAACGCAAGTGCGCATGCCTCGCGCTTCTATTTTAATTGGTGGACATTTGTGTTTTTCTTTAAAATGTCTTGTAAACTAAAACTTCCAAAATTTCCACCAATTAAAATTAGAGACACGAGGCATGCGCATTTGCGCTTGGTGAGGGTACCTGGCAGCTCTGGTACAATGTAACCTATTTGTAATTTCCAGTTCATTTTGAACTTGACATTCCAAATTCAAACCAGATGAAAATACTTATCTACTGGTTTGAAATTGGAACTTACGTGCGACAATAACCAACTCAAAGCAAGTAGGCTCCTGATTGTACTCGTTTCTACTGGTTTTTTAATATACAGTTTTATGAATATTGCAATATTTACTGAAACGAGTCAGAAGTATTATTAAAAAGTTATTGTTGTCAGTTACCAACTTTTTCCAGAATACACCTTCAAAGTTGCAGTTCTTTCCTAATTTTGAAATTTACTAAATCTTATACGATTAAGGAAAAAGAATAAAAATTTAACTCTTTTTTAAACAATTTTTAAACAAATTATTGTTGTTATTTAACAACTTTTTACGACATGCAAGTAGAAAGTTCCAGTTTTTCCTAATTTTGCAATTCACCGAACTCCATATGATTACAGATTACAATTTATAAACAAATTAATAATGTATGTGTTAAACTAAAATTGTTTAAATAATAAATCAATTTGTTTACCTGTTATAAAATAGAATTTAATAAATTGCAAAATTAAGGAAAAGTGCAAGTTTCCAGGTGCATTCTGGAAAAAGTTGGTAAATGGCAACAATAATTTGTTTAAACAAATAAGAAATGCATTGTGACATCAAAATATATTGTATTTATTAATATGAAACAATTTTACTGAAAAGTTTAATGATTTTATTTTTTTGCAGTGTACAAAAAAGAACATACGGTTAATTTTCAATATTCTTATACATATTTTTTTAATTGTTATAAATAAACAAGAATAAATGTGAAAAAATTAATAATCGCCTCCAAAAAATGTTAACAATTTTCTGTGCCAGCGTCGTTTTACAACCACAAATTCTTTTTGAATTTAAAGTAAATCCTAAATAAGCTTTGAATATCTCTGTGTTTTGATAAAAGCTCTTCTTTAATAAAAAAGATCCAATTTGATAGAAAGTACCAAATTTGATATTCTTCTAAAAAAATGGTTTAAAAACATTGTAAATACCAGAGTCCATTTTTCATTTCAAAACACACATTTTTTCGAAATCGTAAATAAATTCTGAAATAGTTCTGTGTTTCGTAAAATTCTCCTCTCATAAATAAAAAAAGTTGTAATGTAATGAAAAAAGACCGAATTTCATATTCGATTACAAAAATTGTTAAAAAAATTGTCAAGATCAGCGTCGTTTTCAACCACAAATTTATTTTGATATGCCCGGTAAGAAGCTAGGAATAGAAAAAGATTAAATTTCTAGATATATTCTGTTAAACGAGGTTTTTTTAATCTTTCTGAATAGGTGAATTTCCAAAAAAAATAAATTCCTCTGTGAAAAAAATTTTCAAATGTTCAATGTTTAACGTAAAGTTTTCAAAACCAAACCTTTTTTCCAAGTGAAATATTGAATGACAGGAAAGCAATTCAGTGGAATAGAAATTTCTACTGATTTGTTGTACTCTCTCACTATTTTGAATGTGAGTTTTATATTTTGGTGAAGTCAATTAAGAATATTAGATTTTGCTACTTTTCCTTGCAGCAATTATCTGAATTCAACTAAGATTTGGAGTAAACAAGGAGTGTTGTACATGCTTTGAAGCAAGACCAAAAATGTTTTAATTATTACCTTCTCAGATGTACAAATCTCTAAGCGAACCTCATCGCCTTCCTTAGAACAATAATGATGACGACGATGGATTTGAAATTTCTTACCTTTAGACAATAGAATTGTTTTGTGATGAAAATGAATCATATTAGAAGTGGGAGTGAGAGATTATTTTTGTTTAATAATAAAACCTGTGCTTTGATTTTATCCAAAGTTGATGAGCTTTTATTATTATAATCTATGTAGTATTTTTAAAAAAATTATGTAAATTAAACTTTATTAACTTATTCTCAAAAAATCCAATATATGTGTTTCTTTTATTTAAAAATACGTTTATTATTATTTATCTCTTTCATTTTAATATTGTTTAGAAACTAATTTTTAATGTTCTTACATAGATGCTTTCAAACAGCGCTCTAAATCTAACCTGTTTGAATGCTTACGACTTTATAGTGTTTGCGACTGAAGCCAGTACGTATCTGGCAACACTGAATGAAATTTATAAATAAATCTTACTTATTTGATTTATAATTTTGATAATTTTATTGTTAAAAAAATTTTGATTTTTGGTTTTTATACTACAATACAATAATTTGGAGTATATTATTTCGGATGATTCTGTTAATATTTTCTTTTTTCTAAACATAATACCAAAACAAAAAACAAAGTTTATAAATAAAAATGAAGTTGTAAAACAAATGTTACATTTAATGGAGTATGCAGAATTAGTAGATTGCATATACATATGCTATTACAAATTATTGGAATGGGTTTGCGTCAGTAATTTCAACTGTAATTCGAGAATATGATCATGTTTATTTGAAAAACGTCTGCGTGAACAAAAAGTTTATAGTACATCTTAATTACAGATTAGTCAAATATTTATGGCAGGCAATGTTTTATTACTTTGCTTAAAATCGTAATATTCTCCATTCAATATTTTTTAGTACTTCCGATAAAAGAATATTTTGTTGAAATAGAAAGATATTTATGTATTTCAAAAAATCAGCACCCGCCTGGGATAGAAACAATATTAAAAAAAGAGAAATGAATGTGCTTAGATGAAATTAAAGATAGAAATAGATAGATGTGGATATTTAAAGTATTAAGAGAGATAAAATAAAGATTATTGAAAAAGATTGATACAGAAGAAGCAATAAAAAGTGATTGAAGTGATAAAAATGGGTGTAGACTAAGATTGAGAAACTTTATCTATTTCTATTTCAGATATAAAAAATATTCAAGAAGATATGATTTCTGTCCCCTTACTTCCACGAGAATTTCGAGACATTTAAAAAATATTTTAAAAACAACAAATTATTTTTTTATTCTGTCATACAACTTTGATATACACTATAAAAAAAGGTTCTGAATTAGATCTGATTTCGGTATTAAAATATATTCAATATGCGATTTGATATTTAGAATATTTCATTCAGAGGACTTTCAGACTTGACAGGAATTTTACAAATATAATTGTCGAACTTCACTTCGTAAAATTCCTGAAAAATACTGCATACTATATGTGTATGAAGACATTTTAGAGATTTAAAGGGTTACGCCACCCTGAACGCCTGAAAATTGGAGGGTATTTTAAGAATTAATTTTGATAAAACTATTAAAAATACTACTTTTTAGTAATTGGAACATCAAAGTACATATATTATTTAACTAAAAAAAAATTTTGGAAGAAGAAAAAATATTCAAAATTGGCGGAGATATAGCGAGTCTCGTAAGTCACTTTTCTTAGCGCACGGCTGTGCGGTGTACATCCTGGACAGCACAAATTTTATCTGAAACCCAAAAACAAATTTTTTTTAAAACTATATTAAATTACCAACAGAGTGACGTAGCCGTTTTAAAAAAAAATTTTTTGAGCAAATGAGAGCACTTTGAAAAAAAAAATTTCGAACCCAAAAAAAATTTTTTTTTAAAGTGCTCCCATTTGCTCAAAATTTTAAAATAAAAACAAATAACAAATTAATAATAATTAAAAAAATTAATTAAAATTAATTAATTAAAATTAATTTTTAATAAATTAATAATAATTATATTATTAATGGTCTGTGTTATAATAATAATTCTGCGTTTTTCTCTACATTTGCAGTTGACCTTTTATCTAAACTATCAGCAATTGTACTTGCACACTTATTATTTCCTGTTTCAATTTCACTTGATTGAATGGATAACGAGCTTATACTTTGTTCTATGTCTCCCATATATGCTGATTCATTAGAGCAACTTTGACAAAAGGAATTACTCGCTTCCGAATACTGCGTAAATTCTTCTAGATACTCACAGGGAACCTGCATTTTATTATCGTTGTTGGTAACATTCTTATCACTTGCTTTAATCTGTTGATCTGAAATTATCCTGCTTTTTTCTTCTCTGATGCTTTTCATATCCGACAATAACCTTTTGTACTTCGATTGCTCTGCCTCGTTAATTCGTCGATTCTCTAGAATTGTAGGTAGTTTCTTTTTCATCAACAAATGGGGATCTTTAATTACGGTATCAGTGCAAGCTTGACATTCATTAATAATGTCTGGGACTAACCTTTCTACTTCTACTTGATGCAATTCAAACCAGTTGCTTCTATCACCCCCTTCTTTAAAACGCCTTATATTTTTATCTAAAACCTCATATAATTTATCAACATTTTCTAAAATCATGACACATGCAACATCTTTATCTGATCCACTTGCAAAACCCCTAGAATCTCTTGCGTGTGAATCAAATAGCCAAATTTTGCCATCAATTTTTCCGAGAGCAACTGAAATATTATTCGATGTTAAGATTGCTGACCTGTCTGTTTCAAGGAATAATTCTAATCTGTCCCTTAGATTTAGACAACCAAAAACATTTTCCCATAAGTGACCTACATCTGCAACTTTAAGTTTTAGTTTAAAATCTATAGAATCTATACGTATAAATGGAAAAACTTCAGAAGCAGTCAAATACTGTGGATTTTCCTCACCTTCGCTAAGAACCCCCCTTGCCTTAATACTTTTCAGGTAAATACCGTCACCAATCAGTAATACGGAATCGACTACCTCTGAAGTCCAAGATTGTGGATGTTTTATTTTACACATAATGTTTGCAACCGCGGCGTTTGCAGTACATTGGCGGCCAAAACTTACCTCTTCAAAAATACATCTATTACCTTGATGAAATGATCCTCTGATTATGGTAAATGTATCAATTTTTCCGTCCTTTGCTGCTTCGAATAATTTGGAAGTAGTATTCTCCTTTAGCGGGCTTTCCATTTTTTTTAAAGCAGTTGCGTAATTTTCCAAACATTTTACTACCAAATTTTTGGAATATCCAGAACAATATTCTTGACCACCTGTCCTTTGTGCTTCACACTTAAGAGAATCCACCATCAAATCGAAAGAGTCACTATTTTCCTTCGTTTTATTTTTCTCTTCCTCCTTGAATTGCCTATTAATAGAGAAACATTTGTGTTTGAAACAAAATTCATATCATTATAATACAAATCTGATGTCCAAAGAGAAAACATAATAACCCTTTCCCTGATAGCACGTAAGCTTGTCATGAAAGATTTGCAATATTAACGTGCAAGTTTTAAGCAAAATTGTCACAAACTTTAAATGTTTGCATTATAGCAAGCTTCCAGAGTAAGCTTTCTGCAAAATTGCACTACAAGCTTGCCGCAATATTTGCGGTAATATTGCTGTAAGCTTGATGTAATCGTACATGAAAATTGTTCATTATATAAAAATAATAATTTATTATTAACAAAAATTAATATTTAATTTTTATTAAACCCAACATAATTATAACAACGTTATAATAATAATATTATTAATTTCCCCAGATAATTGGAGTTGGGAACTATTATCCATGATTTTGCTTCCTCGTGAGGAAGCTTTGTAGTCGTTTAATTTACAAAATTTTTAAAAATCCTTTTGACAAATGTTCTTCTATATAGGACTATGTTATATAAAACCCTGTACAATTGTCCGGATGTATGTATATGTGTGTGGATCCCGATTTTTGTGAACACGATAACTCGAAGAGGTTTTAACGAATTTGGCTAAAATTTACCAGGTATATTTATCATAAAAATATCTCGAACTGGATTGATAGACTTTAAAAAATTCTCAGAAAAAAATTTTTTTTGGACTTTTTTCTGAAAAAAATTTTTTTTCAAAAATTTGTTTTTAAGTTGGTTATTGAAGTTAATATATAATAATATCTTATTCTTTGCATCAAGACGAATCGATTGGTATATAAAAAGAATAAATTGTATGAGAATTCATAGAGTTAATCACAATTAAAGCTGAAAAATTCGCATTTTTCTCAAAAAATGAGTTCTTTCTGCAAAATTATGTTTTGCTATTATTATTTTTTTGCTGATCGTATAGAGGAAGCAAAATGTTCATGTAATGAACATCTGGATTTACAACTTGTTTTAATTATTATCGACCGATCATGGAGAATGGGTTCCTAACTCCAATTATTTGGGGAAATTAATAACATTCTTATTATAACGTTGTTATAATTATGTTATGTTAAATAGAAATTAAATATAATTTTTTTGCTGATAATAAATTATTAATTTCACATAATCAACAATTTTCATGTCAGATTACATCAAGCTAGCGTCAATATTTCCGCAAATATTGCGGCAAACTTGCACAGGAACCTTGCTATTATACAAATATTTAAAGCTTGTGACAAGCTTGCCACAAGCTTGCTCGTCAATATTGCAAATCTTGCACGACAAGCTTCCGTCGAGCTTACGTGCTTTCTGGGTTACCGTTAAAGTGTAACGTAACCCTAGAGAGGAGGCGTTATGTTGGTGTTGATGAGCTTGTTTTGACTTAGAATGTAAATGTATTAATTTTTAAGATTGTACTAACTTAAAATTGATAAATTTGTTTCAATAGGGTCATCTTATTTAGTTCCTATCTGCCATTTTCTCGAAAATTATTTTTCACAATTTTTTTATGTAAGGGAGAGTATTCCGGTTTGGACATAGTTTTAACTTTTCTTTACAACTTTTCCTCTGCTGTACAAACTTAAAGCCTAACAACCATTTTTTCCATAAGGTCGTATTTTGTTTATAAATCTAAGTAAACTTCCACCATATGAAAAAACTGGTTACTAAGTTTTTTATTTCGACAGCACCTTTGTTTGACGAAATTCCCGATTTTTTGCATATTCCTAGAAAAGTATACACCACAAAGAAGTCTTTGCGACTCATATGGAAAGTTTGCTGACATTAGTAACAAGAAGTTACATACAAAGACTACTGTGATAACACAAAATAAACGTGATGGCTCAACCCTGACTACTCTTCCCTATTTGGTTGTAGTTTTTGAATAAAATTTTTAATCAATTTTTATTAATATTCATGAAAGTGGCTCGGAAGTACAATAACTGTACTTTTAACTCTTGACATGTAGAACTACAGAAATTTGACATTAATTATCTGTTTTCCTTATGGTCAAAATTTTTCAAACTTTACAAATAGAAGGTTAAACCTATGAAGAATGTATCGTAAAAATATTAAAATTCAAAACAATTTATAAAAAACTGATTCACCGATGTACTACCTTGAGGTCGTAATTTGCTAATATGTTAAGTTAATTTCGACCTTAAGATAGTATATCGCGGTTAATCGATTATATATATATATATATATTGCTTTGATATTTTTACGATACATTCTTTGAAAAATTTTGCTCTTACGTAAAAAAAAGACAATGACTGTCAAAGATGTGAAGTTTTACATGTAAAGCATTAAAAGTACATTTTTCATGAATATTAACAAAAGTTGATAATAAATTTTATTTAAAAACTATTATCAATGTAGGGGAGAGTAGTTAGGGTTAAGTCATCGCGTTTATTTTGCTTTATCAGACTATCATACTAGTCTTTGTAAGTAACTTCTTCTTACTAATGTCGGCAAATTTTTTATATGCGTCGCAGTGAAGTATACGAACGTATACTTGTGTATTATGCAACGCAGTGCTATAGTCTCAGCAAATACTTTTTTTGGAATAGAGCTTTTCAACAACAAATATGGTTATTAGGTTTCTACTTTTAAAACACCAAAAAAGATATTCTTGAAATAGACTTGTGTCATTTCAGGTCAAATAAGTATAATTCTTACAAATTTATAATAACAGGGTAACGGATGAAAACTGTTTCTAAACTTTTCTATCTCATAAACCTATTCAAATTTGTCGATCATAAAAAGAATGTCACTTTTATTATTTTAAAGCCTATTAAACATGAAATAATAAGTGCAAAGTTGATAAAAAAAGTATGTTACGCGGAGAGAAATTCTGTTTTAATATTTCGTATTATTATATTAGTATTTAGTAAAACCGATTGCAATTTGGGGAAATCTTGCACTTTTATGAATTAATATTACCATTTTTGAGAAAGTTTATAAACAGATTTTTACTTTCTATTATTCTGAAGTAACAGAAATTAGAATAGTCAGTAAGAAATTTTAATATTATAAGTAAGAAAGTCTACAATAGTAAAAAATATTACTAGAGAATTATACTAAATACTGTCGAAGTATTGCATAAATTGAATATTTAGTAACGAATAGTGTTATCGACTATATTTAAAAATTATGACCAGCCTAGTAGCAGGCTTTCGGCTGTCGAAAAGCGGTTACGAAACTGTCCGAGATTGGCCGAACATTTTAGTCGAGCAGTTCCGAAATTATCAGAGCCAAACTTCATCGCATTTCAGACATTAAAGTTAAATTTCTCTTTAAATATAAATAAGTAAAAATTTACGATTAGATTAGTGGAAAAATCTATTTATTAGTAAAATCTGCTAATTCAGAAGCAAAAAGTCAGTTGCCAATTCAAATTAGTAAAAATGTTTACTAATTCAAATGTGGAGAATACTTATAAGCAATTCTATAATCTCTATACATACAACAGGTATTCATAAATAATCTTCTTTATAAATAAAATCAGAATTTTGTCTGTGCATTGCTTACAATTTGTAAATTCATGTTTAGTTTATCTACTCAAGTAGGAAGAATTCCAAAAATGACAATAAAAATTTTATGCATGTAAGAATGTCCACAATATTTTGTCCGCTAATAACTCAAAGACGGCTTAACGAATTACAACAAAATTTTGCAGTCTATTAGATATTAGACTAACTTGAAATCTTAGTCATATCCCATTGAAAAATATTAAAAGAAACAAAAGTCAGAACTTTTTTCACAAAATTTAAAAAGTCAAAAAAGATGCAAATCTTTTAATTTTTTGTCAAGTTGAAGTGAGATTTTTTGTAGCAACTTTTTAATTTAAGTATAACTAATTTTCACGATAAAAAGGAAATATAAATAATAAATCCGAATGTTTGAGCCGAAATCATATTTTTGAATTCGAAATATTGTTAATTAATTTTTTAGTTAAATATTGTTAATTTTTTATAAAGTTAACAATTTAACTTATGTTTATTACATTAAGTTTATTCACAAGATAAGAGTCATGAATTTGGCATCTAATACAAATTTTGTAAAATTAATGAACGAGAGGTTTAAGGTTAAGGTTTAAAGTTTAACATTTTTGTCTTGAATTTTAGAAAAGGTTGAGTATGTCGTTGCTTTCCAGAATACTATACGGGCATTATGCAAAAATGGGTTTTGATTACTTTAATACTTAAAGTTTCCAAATGGAAACCCACCTAGAATTGTACAATAAAAACCGCATGTAAAATCCCACTTCTATAAAAGAAACAATATGAATTTCCATATAAAATCCTATGGGAAATATATGTGATGTAAAATTCTGTATAGAATCTTACAAAGTGTTAATTTCCCATACGGTTTTACATGAGAATCTATATGGTTTCCTTTACATGAAAAAGGGCTTTTACATGGTTTCTGTTACAGATTCCAATGTGGAAATCAAAGACTGCTTTTCGTTTCTAGTAAAACACAATATCAATCACGCGGAAAGCTAAAAAGTATCCGGGAATTTAATTTCACCAGGAAAAATCGGGAAATTTTTGCCAAAACGAGAATTTTCTTATCAAACCAAACAAAAGTGTTTTATATTAATTCGTTTTTAAAAAACTGACTTTTACTTCAATTTTTATTGATATAATATTTTTCTAAACTGACTCGAGTCAAAATTTAAGCTCTACTTTCAGCCTGCAATTTAAATGATATTTTAGATTTTAGAAGATGTAACGCATGACTGTAACTTGAGATACAATTAGTTTGAATTAGAATCTGCACAACTCCAAAAAC
Organism: Leptopilina drosophilae; assembly: GCA_032873175.1. Taxonomy (NCBI): domain Eukaryota; kingdom Metazoa; phylum Arthropoda; class Insecta; order Hymenoptera; family Figitidae; genus Leptopilina; species Leptopilina drosophilae. The sequence goes on from CM065483.1 coordinate 43,893,265, forward strand.
TGGTGGAAATTTAGGTTTAATTTTTAGAGAATTATAATTAAATTACTACAAACGCAGAAAATACATTAATTTTACAAAAACCGCTGCCAAGTTATACATTTTTGCTATAATTTGGTACTCATTTCATTTGTTTTCATAAATCTCGTTGTGTTATCATTTCATGAACACTTTGCTTCCTCATAGTGATAAAAAGTTTATAACAATAAAGTATAAATTTTGAATAATTATTCTCAATTGGTGGCATATTTTTTTTTCTTTATTTAATACTTCCACATAAAAAAAATTTTCCTTCACAATTTCTTGTTTTTAAAATATCAATAACTTTTTTGTTTCTAATCAAATTAGCTTCAAAAGTAGTTCAATTATAGCGTTTCTTAATGCTCTACAAGTTAGTAACTATATTTTTAAAGTTATTTCAACATTTTTCAACAAAATTTTCAAAAAAGCTTATTTAAAAAAAATTTAGTCCAAAATTCTTCATAGTTTTGAGATATTTATGAAAATGTGATGTTTACAAAAACACACACACATACGGAATGACATTTTTCAAAAATGTCATTTTTGAACTCCTGAGATCAAATAACATAAATATATGTTAAAAAATCGAACCTGAAAAATTTTGATATTACAACACTTTCTCTGTATGTGGAAGCAATACCGTTCTCTTAATATGAATTAGTTAAAATTAGTATTTGACAAAAAAGTCATTTACTTATACAATAGTATATTGTGCAACAAGTACAGAAAGAAGCTGTTTCCCGACGAGTGCGAAGTTTGCTGCTCCGAGCGAAGCGAGGGCAGCTATATGCTCGAGGTCGGAAAATCTTCTTTCGTACGTGTTGCACACAGTACTTTGTGCAACAACTGTAAAATAGTATTTTACCTCTCTAAAAAACCATATATTACACGTTAAAGATTTCGAGTAACGCATCACTGCACAATCCTGCTTTTAATCATTCTTTAAGCACTTTGTCGCACTAGTGCAGCAAAGTAGGGGAGAGTGGGCAAAATGGGGTACCTCTGTTTCTCCAGGATGGGTATTTTTAATTTTTTATCCTCGATATATATTATTCATATTGATAAAAAAATGTTATTAATTATTAGGACACCATTAAAAAATCTTTTTTTGAAAGTTATACAACTTTAAAGTTTTGACCAAAAAAATATCGATTTTTTGCGAAATTAAAGTGCTTAAAAAACCTTTTGGGATAATTTATTTAATTTGGCAAGTGTGGGATCTTTTTCAGCACTTATTCTAGAGTAATTTCCAATAGGATAGATTGTTAAATTGTTTATAACAATTTGTAAACATAACATTTTGTTGTAATATGCACTGCGGGGAAAAATGGAGTACCTACGTGCTGGGCCATACAAAGTTGTATTTAATATTCATTGAACTGCTTAAAAACATATTATGCATATTAACAACTTTCCGCAGAAAAGTCAATATTTTTGTTTCGAGGTATTATGCTATCGATGTTTCACTATCGATATATCGATATTTTTCATTATCGATGTTTTTTTGTTAAATTCTAATAAATATTGCTTGTTTTTTTCATAATAATAAAGAATCTTACTTTTTGTTTGTATTTATAATCTCTTACAACAAGAATTTTAACAAATTTTGAAAAAATATTTCATGTTTTGTATGGTAATTTGATACCACCCTATTTTGCCCCACCCATGGGGCAAAATGGGGTTTTTGCACCTTCTCAGAAAATAGGATATAAGTTCTTTCAACAATTTTTTTCTCTGCTATGATCATAATTTTCTCAAACCTAAGAGTACAAAGAAGAATTCTAATGATTAGTTGAATCGATTTATTCATTTCGTTCTCTGTAAACAGCCAATTACAAAAAGGTACCCTATTTTGTCCCACTCTCCCCTAAGCACTTTGTCGCACTACTGCAGCAAAGTACTGTTTTGCGCCTACTTTACAAGCATGTAAAGTAATGTTTTTCAAACAGACGTTGCACAAATAATATTTTCCAAATGAAATAAACGGTTAATGCGGTAACTTATTCTTAGTTTTTCACAGTAAAATTGAATTCCTGGATGGTAGTCACCCTTTTTAATGTCAGAACGTCCAACGTCCTTCCGGCAGGACTAAAAAAACTCAGGTGAGTCCGTCCGAAATCGCTTAATAAAACTAACATGGATTAACATAAACAAAAAATAATATATATCGTTGGAAAGGTGATGAAACAAGCTTTCAGCGCATGTAAATGTCGAGCTTGTAAGTTCAAAACGAAGAGCTGGGTAGCATAAAGAAGTTGAATTTTACAAAAATTCATATAATTTTTAGTCACAAAATGATGAAACCCGGTCCTGCCGGCAGGACGCTTTTCGCGTTGTTTAAAAGGCTACCAAGCCTAGTCAAATAAATTTAGAAACTTGATATTTACATCATTGGAAAGCTTGTTTCATTAACTTTCCAACGATATATTTAGTTTTGTTTTTGTCTGCTTCCATATTCATTTTATAAAGCAAATTTGAAGAGAGTTTTTATTCAATTGGCCGCAATTTTGCTGATTAACATTAAAAATGAAATTTTTTTAAATTAAACAAATAGGTTTCATTCTTTAAACGTTTCTGAAGAAAAAGAGACTAGACCGGCCAAAATATATTGATTTTTGTGGATTTTACATTAAATTTACGAAAAAATGTTTTTTTTTTACTTTTTAGAAACAGCAAGTTTGAGGGCTTTGAAAAATGGTTTAATATTATTATTTTAAAAAGTCAAATATATGGATTTTTTCGTCTTTTCGTCTACTTTAATCCCAAGCAGTTCCGGAAAAGAAAAATTGAATTCTCTTTTTTTAAAAGCCTTATTTTCGGAACATCCTTCCGGCAGGACAGGCGCTTGGACGTTCTATCATTATAGGTATTAGTATAAACTAAAACCCGTCGAAGACGGGTACGGCAGCTAGTTTTAAAAACAATTTATTGATAAAATATTTATACATATAAGATGAGACTTTTGTCTGTACATTGCTCAGAACTTAAAATTTTACACATAATTATTAGTTTTGAGCATCCAGGATTCAAAAAATGCCAATAAAAAATTTCGTGTATGCATGTATGTATGTATGTCCGTATGTCACAGAACCTTTGTTCGCGAATCACTTAAATCAGCTTAACCGTTTGAAACCAAATTTGGCCGAATGTTTGACCTTAGGCCAAGGAAGGTTTTTAAATTTACAGATTTGAAAAATATTAATTAGAACGGGAGATATTCTATTTTCTCAAAAAATTCAAAAATCAAAAATTTTCCAATTTTACCTTTTTTTAAAAAATGCTTTCAAACTTTTTATAATTGTGTATAACATTATGTTATTTAGATCCATTCTAGAATATATTTGCCAAAAAAATTTCCTATAACTAAGATGTAAGTATAAACATGATTTAAAAAAAAAAATTTTAATCGCAAATATCAAAATTTTATATTTTTTAATAAACTGCTTTTAAACTATCTACAATTATATATTACATGTTGTTTACTTAAATTTTAGCATAATTTTGTAAAAAATAGTGTCCTATAACTAAGATTTAAGTATAAAAATGTTTTTAAAAAATCTAAATTTTTTAAATTTTAGATTTTTAAATGAATTGCTTTTAAACGATCTATAATTGAGTATAAGATGTTATTTAGTAACATTTTAGCATAATTTAGCAAAAAATACTATTCCATATTTCAGATGTAAGTATAAAAATGTTTTCGAAAAATTTTAAAAAAAACGAAAAAATTATCTATTTACACTGAAAAAAATTTGTTGGAGAAATTTAACTACTATTGGGTAGTAGAGTGAAAAATAGTTAAATTAATTACTTTTTTAGTTGATCTAATATTTTTTGTATAGTAAATTTTACTACTTCATATGTAGTTAAAAATTTCGAATTCAAGCAACTAAAAAAAGTAGTTAAATTTTAAAAATAACTACAAAATCTTGTTGTACTAACTACATTCTCAATTATTTTAACTACTTTTTGTTGGTTAATACAAGTTTTTTAAAATCTTTGGGGACTTATTGAACTAAGGAGACTAGTTAAAAAGTAGTTAAATTTACTAAGAATTTTTTTGAGTGTATAAGAGACAATTTTTGGAAAAATTATGCTAAAATTTGACCAAATAACATATAACAATGAATTATAGATCATTGAAAAGCAATTCATTAAAAATTATAAAATATGAAAAATTTCGATTTTTTTAATTTTTTGAAAGTATTTTTATATTGAATCCGGAAAAGTCATCTAAAAACAAATACTTCCTTCATTTAACCCCTTTTCTGCATTGTAATTAATAAAAAATAAATTATTTAATGATAAAAAGTCAATCCCTGTTTTAAAATAGTAATGTTTTAATAATAAAATAGTTAATGGTAGCTAATTATTATTTCTCCAGTCAAATTAAATTCGCCACTATTTCCTATTTTTCGAGACTGGTAGACACATTATTGAATGTATCTGTAGAAGCTAAAACCCGTCGAAGACGGGCACGACAGCTAGTTATAAATATAAAGAACATTGATTTCAGAGACATTAATCTAAATTGTTTTTAAGAAATTGAATTTTTTTGGAAATTTCTAATAAAATAATTGTTATATATGAAGAAAAAATTTATGCAAATTCTATTTCAAGAAATTGTCTTAATGTAAAAAATTATTTTTTTAAATAATTGAAAGTTTGTGTAGAATTTTTTATAAACTTTTACTTAACAATTAAATTTCTTTTATACAATTGTATAAAAATAGTATAATGTTAAAAAACATAGAAGTAAGGAAATTTTTTGAAAATAATTGAAATTTTGACATGATTATTAATAAAATTTTTTAAAATAATTGAATTTTGCAATGAATTCCTCAAAAGTAATTTAACCTTGGGAAAGTTTATTGGGTCAGAATTTCTCAAACGGATCACCTAAAACTAAAAACTTTCTTTTCGAACCAAAATAATTATTCGTCTTGAATTTCACTATTTGAATATATTTTTTGTTTTTCATTTTATATAATTTTTTATGTAATTTGTTTATAAAATGTTAATAAACAAATATTTTCTTCACGTCCTAACAAAAAAATTAAAATTGCATTCTATTCCTTAAATGTCTCCGAGTGTAAAACCGTTTCGTTTTGTTATTAATTAAAAACTGCAGCTGTGTAGGGCCTTATATGACATTAAACTCGCGCCGCGCACATTGGCATTTTTTACAATTTGCTGTTCAAAATTGTTTGTAACCTACAAATTTTATAGGATTTCCATGGGCTTGGTCTTAAATTAAAGGGGATAACATTTCTAAGAGATACCACTAAACCTATTAATAGATTTTAAATTGTTTATGTATTTATTTTAAAGTCAAAGTTAACAATTTACAATATTTTATGAAAAAATCATGTTTTCTTTTTATTTTTGCATTGCAGATGATTGAAATCAATTTAAATTAGTCCCGATGACCTGCAGACAGATAATTATGTATTATACAATTTATTTAAAGTGTTGCAAACCATGTTAATCAACAAATAGATAACTTTGGTTCTTTTTTATGAAGAAAACTTTTTTGCAGATGAATTAATATTTATTTAAGTAATCAATGTCGATTTTAATAAAAAATTATTAAAAATTTAAAAATTATTATTGTTATTAACAATCATCATGAACAATAATCTAGTTATCATTAATCAAGTTGAGCTTTACATGCTTTAAACTAGTTAAGATATGAAAAAATTGTTCTTTTTTCAGAAATAAGGCATTTATTTGTTTAAAAAGTTAATAATTTATTTAAAACAAATGTAATTTTTTGTGCTATATATTGTTTGATCTCTTATATTCCAAAACAAAGAAAATTCCTTGCATATGTATTGGATAATTTTTAATTCCATATATAATATACATTGTGCTTTTATTTACAATTTTAGTGTGATGTATTGTTGGATAATCTTATAAATTCCAAGACAAAAAAATTCTTTGCACATGTATTGGATAATTTTTTTTCTTTGTTTTGGAATATATGAGATTATCGAACAGTATAATATCACACTAAAACTATAAATGCAAATAAAATAAAACAGCACAATATATATTATACCGAATTAAAAATTATCCAATACATATGCAAGGAATTTTCTTTGTTTTACAATATATGAGATTATTAAAGAATATATACCATATTAAATATAAATTTGTCTGAAAAAATAATTCTGTTCATAAAAAAGAACCAAAGTTATCTATTTGTTAATTAACATTGTTTGCAACAATTTAAAAAAATTGTATTATACATAATTATTTGTCTGGTGGTCATCTGGACTAATTTAAATTGATTTCAATCATCTGCAATGAAAAAATAAAAAGAAAACATGATTTCTTCTAAAAATATTTTAAATTGTTAACTTTGAAATTAAAAAAAATACATAAACAATTTAAAATTTAAAAATTGGTTTAGTGGGATCTCTTAGAAATGTTATCCCCTTTAACTTAAGAGCTACACAGCTGCATTTTCTAATTAATAACTTTTTTTCTAATTGAGGCTCATTTTTTTCGAAACGGTTTTACATTCGGAGACATTTAAGGAATAGAATGCAATTTTTTTTTAGGACGTAAAGAAGATATTTGCTTATTAACCCTCCATCCGTCGTATTGTGAGAAGTTTCCTCACGCATTTTTTTTTATTTATAACTTTTAAAATACAAAAAATTATAATTTAATAATCTCAGTCCTTTTCACAGAACTCTTTTTCTTTATTTTAAAACAATTTTTGTGTTTTTATTTATTTTAATTTTTTTGTAATTGAATTTTTAAGCAGCAAATGTCAAGAATTTTTTCCGCAAAGTGAGGAAACTTCTCACCGTGCGACTGACCGCGTATACTCGAGTTCATTTGTCATTAATTTTTTATTTAAATATCTAACAAAAAATGAAAGTTAATTTTACTTGCAGTAGGTTGTTTGGAAATTATAATGAACATTCCAAAAAAAAATTTGGCATTTTTTAACAATTTTCGATAAATTTACGATGGGTGAGAAGTTTCCTCACCTGCGACGAATCGCGTTACAAGATGCAACGGATGGAGAGTGAACATTTTATAAACAAATTACATAAAAAATTATAAAAAATGAAAAACAAAAAATATATTTAAATAGTGCAATTCAAGAAGAAAAAAACCCATATTTTAATTTCTGACCCTATTATTATTTATTTATAAAGATAATTGAAATGTTGACCAAAATTTTTTTGAGATTTTTTGAAAATAATTAAATTTCTGACAAGAATTTAATTAATTTTAAAATGTTTTATTTTTTATCAAAAAATATACGGACAATTTTGTTTATTAATTATCCTATTTTTTGTACACAAATGAGAAAACCTAACATTTGTAGTGTTATCGCGATAATGGCGAGAGCCGAGACAAGACAAGAAAACCATTACACGAGATACAAGATGAGAGAGAAGTCACGAGAGGACGAGAAATCGTGATTTCCATGCTTTTTTAACGCTCGATGCGAAACAAGACTATAATGCATAGGATTTTCGAGGCACGAGACGAGACGATAAGTTGTCTGAAAATTGCGACACAAGACGAGATTGATAAAATTCTCGCTTTGTCTAGTATCGCGGCAACAATCATTTATTTTTAATTAACTCTTATTAAAAATAAAATTTTAAAAATTATGATTACAAAACATGGATATTATAGGAATTTTATCTGATGAGGTGTATTATTTATCTTTTGCTATTGTTTGATGAAAGAAACAATTTATTAGTTCCGCCCGTAGAGAGCCAAAATATTCACTTCGATAATATTAACAAAATACTATTAACACCTTCACTGTAATGTTTCCTAATGTAAAGAAAAAAATTTTTCAACCTACATTTACTGTATATTAACGCTATAGGGAAATCTAATAACAAATAATTTTATACCTAATGCGAAATTACACTGAAAAAGTTACGTGTAAAATATGTTGTGTGTTATTTGAAATCATTGTACAAATTTATATATATATTTGAGATAAGTTTCCGTCACTTTACTATTGGAAATAAAAAAGGCGAGTTATTTCCTCCGTTTGAAAATACATATTTTATGGATTAAAATTAGCGAAACTAACCTCAATTTCGACATTCTTAAATTCGTCGATTTTCGCCTTTTCAGCACAGTTAGATTGTCAGGTTTACAAAAAAGACCCATCTCCGGATGATTAATAAAAGTGACAATCAATAATAATAACAGACACTATTTAATAAATGGTTGAAATGGCTTCTAATTATTAATTTTTCTCAAATCACGACAATACTTTCGCGTTGTTTAATGTTATAATTATGCATAGATAAAAAATCATATGCTATAGCGCTACCGGCGTTTTTACAATAAAAACAACACAAATCAGTAACGAGTCGGTATCATTGGTATACAAAAATATTTGGACATATATAACATTACACAAAACTATAATGAAGTGATATTGGACAATAGAAAAAATAGAAGCTGTTATTTTGTACAAAATAAGAAATTTGGTTGTTATTTTTTCCAAAATTTGCAAATTTTGTAAAGAAATTATTTACGTTTCATTTTTAACAGAAATTTAATAAAAAAATGTAAAATTGAATGTTTTTAGGTGGCGCTGATTAATATTTGTAATGTTTTTCATTGAAAATTTAAAATAGTCAATATGTTTAAATTTAAAAATACATTTTTTTATTAAATCATTTTTTATTATTATATTATTATATTATATGGTAATTAAATAATATTCAAAATGTCTCCCAGAGAGCACGTAACCTTGCAGCAACATTGCTGCAATATTAAAGTGCAATATTGGAAATATTGCCATGTAACATTACTGCAAGGTTGTCGTAATGTTAAAATGTCCCACCTGTCACAAGGTTACACTGTAAGGTTGCTGCAAGCTTGCCTCAATGTTGCTCGGTAAGATTGCCGTAAAGTTACAATGAAAAGTTGGTCCAAGTTGCTGCAATTTTCAAAATTTTTGTTTTATATATACGCCCGTATAAGCAATAAAAAAATATAAAAAAGCTAAAAAAAACTTAGAAATTTTTCGATTTCAAAATTTACAGAAATTTTTTTGTAATCTTACGGAAACCTTGCAGTAACTTTATGTCAATCTTGCAATAACCTTACAGCAATCTTACTGAGGAACATTGAGACAAGCTTACAGCAACATTACAGTGTAACCTTGTGACAGGTGGGACATTTTAACATTATGACAACCTTGCAGTAATGTTAAACGGCAATATTGCCAATATTGCACTTTAATATTGCAGCAATATTTCATTTTTTTTTTCTTTTTACATGAGGGTTTTTGATGGATGCTTTTTACAATTTTAATGTCAATTATACAAAATTCAAAATGGAGGACACTTAAACATAGGCGTTTTTAGGTGCATTCTTTTCAAATTTTATACTTAGTATTTAAAATGGCGGAAAATCAAACAATAAAATGATTTTTCAAATTATTAAATTTTTTCTATTTTTGATACATGGGGCTTTTTTCGAGGGGAGCTTTTTACATATTTAATGTTAATTAAACCAAATTCAAAATGGCAGACAATTAAATAATACATTTATTATACATTCATTATTAAATGGTGGACATTCATAACATAAAATTATTTTTTTTAATTATTAAATTATGTTAATTAATGTTTATTAAACTAAATTCAAAATGGAGGATACTTAAATAATAAATTTATTATTCTAATTATTACATATATAAAATTTTTTATTACATTCGGGTTTTTTGGTGTGTTTTTTTCAAATTTAATACTAATTATTCAAAATGTCAGACAATCAAACAATAAAATGATTATTTCAATTATTAAATTTTTTCTATTTTTGATACATGGGGCTCTTTTTCTACGTGAAACGACTCTACCGAAAGCGCTCTACGCAAATTTCGTACCGAATTTCGTAAAAAATGCTGTACGGAAATTTTGCCAATATTCCACATTGTATATTTTTGTAGAATTTTCGATAATTTAAAAAACTGTTACCATTTTCAATTGGAGTTGTTACCACTTTAACAGTTTTCTATCATCGAAGGATTTTTTCCGTGTAAAATTGATAAAAAAAATTGAAAATAAAAAAATACAATAATAAGGAAATAATATTAATATTAATTATTATTATGTCTTTTTAATTGACAATTTTTTTACCAATTTTATATAAAAAAATCCTTAGATGATAGAAAACTGTTAAACTGGTGACATCTCCAATTGGAGTTGGTAACAGTTTTTTAAAAATTATCGAAAATTCAACAAATATATATAATGTGGAATATTTGAAAAATTTCTGTACGGAAATTTTTACGGAATTCTTTATGGAATTATATAAGGAATTTCCGTAGGGCGCTTTCCGTCGAATCGTTTCACGTGGGTTGGAGGAGAGCTTTTTACACATTTAATGTTAATTAAACCAAATTCAAGTAGGCAGACAATTAAATAATACATATATTATACAGTGAAAAAAAATTTATTTGATTCAAATAATTCAAATTATTTGAAAAATATTTAATTGATTCAAATACTTTTTAGTTGGATCAAAAAATATATATTTGATTCAAATAAGTTAAATTATTTGAATCACACTTATTTGAACCAAATAAATCGTATTTGATTCAATTAAATAATTATTTGAATTGAATAAATGAATTTATTTAATACTAATAATGAGTTATTTGAAACTATTCTTTTATTTATTTCATTCAAACACTTCGTATATTTGATGCAAAAAAAATTATTTCACAAAATAAATTTACTTTATTGATTCTAATAAACTTCATTATTTAATCTGAATAATTCATAATTCAAAGCAAATACACTATTTTATCAAGACAAATAAAAAATATTTCGGTAAATTAAATAATTCCCACATAGCACAATATCTTGCTGTAAGTTTGTGGTGTATCTTATACGTAAGGCTTGTAAGGTTACGCGGTATTTTTGTGGTAGACATAAGGTGAACTAAAAAATTCCGCCCTGATAGTAAGCTTACAAGTAAAGGTCAAGGTAAGGTTACATGTAAAGGTCAAGGTAAGGTTACATGTAAAGATCAAGGTAAGCTTACATGTAAAGTATAAGGTAAGCTTAATGTAAAGCTTGAGGTAAGCTTACAAGTAAAGCTTGAGGTAAGGTTATATGGTAAGACTGTGGTAAGATTATTATTTAGTTGTAAGGTTGTTGTAGAGCTGAGGTAAGTTTACAAACTAATTAATTAATTAATTAATAAATATTAAATTAAAAAAAATTAACTCCGTTGCCCTGCTCTATTTTTGAAACCTAACATGAAGCAGAAAATTTTGAAAACAAATTTAGTGGGACTGGGATTTGAACCCGAGATCAACGCGCATAAACCTAACATCCTAAATAACTGAGCTAAGTGGAGAACTGAGAGGAAGAAAATAAATTTTGCCTTTAAGGTGTACCAAAAAGATGAGAAAGTCCTTAAAGGCAAAATTTATTTTTTTCTATTTTTTTGATTTATGTTTCACCTACAGGTCAGAGCTTGCCTCTCAAATAGTTATGGTACTATAAAATTTAAGTACTCTCAAAATTGAATTCAATTTTGAGGGCAGTTTTGAACTAAGTGTCAAAATTTGACAAATAATTTCCGCTGCCCTCAAAATTTAGGACAATTTTGGAGGCAGTTCTGACCTAAACATAAAAAATTGACAAACAATTTCTGCTACTGTCAAAATTAATGTCAATTTTGAGGGCAGTATTGACCTAAACGTCTAAAGTTGACAAACATTTCATGCTACCCTCAAAATTTAGGTCAATTTTAAGGGCAGTTTTGAACTACGGGTTAATTTACTATAACTTACTCTAACTTATTAGTTATTACTAGGCATTCATATTAAGAGAATATAATTTGAAAATAAAAATTAAAACTAGGGGGGCCTCGTCCCCCTGCGCGCTTCGCGCGCCAACCCCCTAACTATTTCTTATATTTATTTTAATTTTTATTTTCAAAAGTTAGGGGGTTGGCGCGCGAAGCGCGCAGGGGGGCGAAGTCACCCTAATAATTATATAATTATAATTATTAATATTAATTAATATTAATATTAAATTAATTAATTAATTTTATTATCAATATTATTATTATTTTATATTTATATAATATAATTTTTTCATTGTGGAACATTGTATTATAATAATAATTATTTATAAGGTTACTACCTTATAACAATATTAAGCGGTAAGGTTTCTGCAAGTGTACGTGCTATCTATAGGTATGTATATAAAAACTAAGCAATTTAAATTTATTTAAATTTCATTAATTGATTCTTAATTAATTATTAATAATACTCAATATTATTATTAATAATAATTATATGAATTAATACCTATATATATATATATATATATATATATAGGAATTCAACTGGATCAGAGCTCTGTGTATAATTCTATTAATTATTAATTATGACGTGTAAGGTCTTAAAATGCACGGAAAGAAAGGAATTAGCTGCAGCAGTAAACAAATGTTTGCTGTGAAATCTCTGAAAATTAGCTACTACAGCTAAAAAGTTCGCAGTGGTAGCGAACATGTTCGCTGTGACAGCAAACATGAGTAAAAATTTATGTGAGTTTTCTGTCATAGCGAACTTGTTTGATCTCACAGCGAACTTTTTCGCTGTCTCTATTTCAACGAACAAGGTTTGCTGTGGCAGCGAAGAGTTTGCTGCCACAGCAAACCCTTTCTATGCGTGTGTTCGTATTGAAATACTGTATCAATTACGATCTGATCTTTTTAAAAATCAAAAATGTCGGACAAGTTTTAACGCATTATATGACTGAAAAGTAGAAAATGTCTAATTGAATCATCATTTAAGAAGAAAAAACGTTCTAATTGGCATTACATTGATCATCAACCGGATCAGAGGTTTAGAAAATCTAAATATGTAGAATTTTAAAAAAATTTTTAGAAATACAAAATGGTGGATCCAATATGGTGAAATATTTTTTTAAAAATGACCCAATTTACTCAAATCTTGTTACTCGGGGGTTTTTGGGGTCGCTGAATAGAAATGTAAACTCACTAATCAAAAATACACTGTTAAAAATTTTTGTTCTAAATTTCATACAAAAATGTTTGAAGCAATTGTCATATACAATTTTGATAAACTACAACATTTTTAAATTTAATACAAATTTTTGTATTAAATTTTAAAACACATTTCTTTTAAATTTTCAAATTTTTTTTTTGAAAATTAATACAAAGTGTTTGAATGAAATTTCAAATATTTTTGTTTGAAATTTTTAAAAAGTTTTGTTTGAAATTTCAAACAAAACTTTTTCAAATAACTAAATAATTTCTCATGTGTTGTAATAAATGTAAATGAAGTAAAAAAAAAGTATCATTAGCATTATTACGGAAATGCGACACTACGATTTGAACCCTTAAGTCTATATGTGACGCTCCACGGTGAAAGGGACCTTAGATGTAAAAAAATTAATTTTGAGTTACTTATGTCATTCTATAGTTTTTGAGTTGTTCTTTCATCAATGTTTACACGTGGTTATTCAGAAAATCTGCCCCTCTACTTACTAATACTACTACACTGGCCATGCACGTACAATTCGTGCACTTCGTGTAACACGGACAACTATCAATGTGTAATGAGTAGTGGGGCTGAATTTCATTGGAACGCCTTGACCAATCAGAGTGGTTCTGCTTTAAATGCCTTTTCTGTTAAGGAGAGTCCAGAATAGAGTCGACATCGGTAGTAACGCGTTGATACTAACGCGTCGTCCTATGTATTAAGGAGAGTCCAGAATAGGGTTTGTGAACGTCGGTAGAAGCGCGTTGGTATATGTATTGTATATGTTACGTACCAAGCCCGAAATTGTACAGACCGCGGTGTGTACAACGATTTTTGTACAGACCGCGGTTGGCACAAGGCATTTTGTACAAAGCTGAAATTCCCGGGCTTGGTACAAATATTTCTGTACTGAGCGAGCTCGGTACAACGCGCTTTGTACAATGTTGTCTAAATTATAGACGTAATGTTTATTATTGACTCTTGATTGACGATTATGACAAGAGAATGATAATATATTTTAATTATAAATTCAAAACTTATCCAACTCATATTATTAATTTATTAATATTAATATTTACAATCAACCGTAATAAAACAAATTGGTCAGCACAGATTATAAATTTTTCTTAAGCTTTATAGTTGCCGTGTCGAATTATAATTCTTTTCTATTTATTTGTGCAACTCATTGAATTGTGACATCTTGAATTACATAAAACATTTTTCTTTTTACACGCACATTTTTTAGTGTTGCATTTTGTAAGACAAGAACATTTAACAAAACCTTGTCCTCCACTCATCGAAGCCTTATTATTTGCAGATCTCACAGAGATTGTAACATCTGGTACGTCCTCAGTTTTAAGAAAATGATTATTTGTTGGTGCTAACTGATTTCTACTGAACAGTTGAGAAATAACTCCATCCTTTGTTCCAACTTGGTAATAATTGTCATCAGTCACATTAATTACGACACCTATAAACAGAATTAATTTTTATTATTATTATTATTATTATTATTATTATATCGTTCATAAAGAATATAAAACATACCAATGAGATTTCTAAGATCAGTTTTGCTTCTATCAACATCAGGTATCGGAATAGTGACATTGTGCCCTGCTTTTAAAGGTAAATACTGAGCATCACTTGCCATCTTCATCCGTTTTGCTTGTCGTTCGAGCCCATCAACAGCCAATTGTTGATTTTCTTTTATACTGTCGTGTATTTTGTTTAGCTGAACACTTGATTCAATTTCAATATTGCATTCCAAAATTTCTTCATTAATGAATTCATTTTCAAAAAGAGCGGTTTCTAAATCCTCCTCAGAATTTAACGTCTGAATGATTGAGTTCGGCAAGTTACTGCTAGCTAATCCTATATTTGCTTTTCTCCCAAACAAAGCTTCAAATGGGGTTTGCTTAATTCCGGAATGTAAGCTGTTATTTTTCTGAAATTGACAAAAGCGTAAACCTTCGCTCCACTTGAGTGTTTTGTTATCAATCATCCAAGCCCTGATAATGTCTTCAACATCTCGATTACATCTTTCTATACTACCCTGGCTTTGTGAGTGACGAGGTTTGCCATGTACAAACTTTAAATCAGGCCACATAATTTTAACTTCCTGGATAATAGAATTAACAAATTCTCGTCCATTATCCGACTGCAGAATCGCTGGAGCGCCAAAGGTACAAAACACGTCAATCAAATTGTAGCAGACCTCTACAGCAGTTTTCGTTTTAAGAGGCCTTAGGATAGTATATTTTGTCAGATGATCCTGGTAATTGAAAATAAATTTGTATTCTCCGTCTCTGCTTGATTGCATATCTATTAGGTCAACTTGACCGCGCGCATAAGGTTCTTTAGTTAAAATCGGTTTCACTACGACGCCTTTTTTTGGATGTGCTCTCTTTTTAATACACGTTTCACATCCACTTAAATACAATAAAATCACTTGGCGAGTAATATTAGCAAATTTGTCCTTTAAATTGTTATGCATTTTGTGCACACCACCATGGCCAGTAGAAGTATGTGCATTTTTTAATAATTCAAAAATTTCACCGTTATGCACAAAATATTTAACACTAGCATTGACATTATTATTTATCGGAATTATTAGTTTTTTTCGTTACCAATTGCTAGCACGTCATATTTTTTTAAACACCGATAATCGGTTGAATTTTTCTTATTTTTATTTTTGGATTTAATTACTTTTTCAATAATTTCATTATAAACTTTTTCATCACTTATTGAAACAGAGTTTTCAGCAAAAACTAGCGATTTTAATTTATTTTCAAAATCATTTTTCATATCAATAGACACCATGATTACTTTCCAAATCGATAATGTTGCTTCAAGTAAGATTTCCACTGTACTAAATTAAGTTTTGAATTTATAATTAAAATATATTATCATTCTCTTGTCATAATCGTCAATCAAGAGTCAATAATAAACATTACGTCTATAATTTAGACAACATTGTACAAAGCGCGTTGTACCGAGCTCGCTCAGTACAGAAATATTTGTACCAAGCCCGGGAATTTCAGCTTTGTACAAAATGCCTTGTGCCAACCGCGGTCTGTACAAAAATCGTTGTACACACCGCGGTCTGTACAATTTCGGGCTTGGTACGTAACATATATGTAGATCACGTGACCAACGCGCTTCCATCAACGCGCTTCTAACCCTATTGTGGACTCTCCATTATGGATGGAGAGTCCACAATAGGGTTTGAATATACAATACATATACCAACGCGCTTCTACCGACGTTCACAAACCCTATTCTGAACTCTCTCCTTTCCATATGGAGATCACGTGATCAACGCGCTTCTAACCCTATTGTGGACTCTCCATAAAATTTGTCTATTGCAGCTAAGGTCCCTTTGAGACGCATGATTTTCCCCTAATCACCAAGTGGTCGAATGTTCAAATGGTCGAATACCAAATCGTCAAATCGTCATTTGATCGAATGCTTAAAACGTCGAATTGTCAACAAGTCGAATGCTAAAAATATCGAATCGTCAAATGGTCGAATGTTCAAAACGTCGAATCGTCAAATGGTCGAATGCTAAAAACGTCGAATTCTCAAATGATCGAATGCTAAACACATCGAATCGTCAAATGATCGAATTCTAAAAACATCGAATCAGCAAATGGTCGAATGTTCAAAACGTCGAATGGTCATTTCGTCGAATGCTCAAAACGTCGAATTGCCAACTGTTCGAATGCTAAAAACATCGAATCGGCAAATGGTCGAATGTTCAAAACGTCGAATCGTCATTTCGTCGAATACTCAAAACGTCGAATTGCCAACTGTTCGAATGCTAAAAACATCGAATCGGCAAATGGTCGAATGTTCAAAACGTCGAATCGTCATTTCGTCGAATGCTCATAACGTCGAGTCGTCATTTCGTCGAATCCTCATAACGTCGAATCGTCAAATGGTCGAATAATCAAAACGTCGAATCGTCAAAAAGTCGAAAAATTTGTTTGATGTAAGTTAACATTAATTTAAACCAAGCAAATTTTTCGACTTTTTGACGATTCGACGTTTTGAGCATTCGACGAAATGACCATTCGACGTTTTGAACATTCGACCATTTGCTGATTCGATGTTTTTAGCATTCGATCATTTGAGAATTCGACGTTTTTAGCATTCGACCATTTGACGATTCGACGTTTTGAACATTCGACCATTTGCCGATTCGATGTTTTTAGCATTCGACCAGTTGACAATTCGACGTTTTGAGCATTCGACGAAATGACCATTCGACGTTTTGAACATTCGACCATTTGCTGATTCGATGTTTTTAGCATTCGATCATTTGAGAATTCGACGTTTTTAGCATTCGACCATTTGACGATTCGATGTTTTGAACATTCGACCATTTGACGATTCGATGTTTTTAGCATTCGACCAGTTGACAATTCGACGTTTTAAGCATTCGACAAAATGACGATTCGACGATTTGGTATTCGACCATTTGAACATTCGACCACTTGGCGATTAGGGGAAAATCATGCGTCTCGTCCCTTTCACCGTGGAGCGTCACATATAGTGTTGTCTGTGTATAGTGTGTTTTGTCAAGAGCCATCAACCTTGGGAGGCTATGCAAATCTCTGGCTAAGTGTCGGTTGTAAGGAACATGTGGACCATACCATTTTCTTTTACTTCTAAATTTCTAAAGATTCAATATTTTTAAAATTCTTCACCAACCAATTCATAGTATTCTTTAATTTTTTTTTCTTCATGTTTCTGTTAAATTTATGATATGTATTTAGATGTTTGAAAAACATTTGAAAAATATCTTATATGCAGAAAATTTGTTATACAAAAATACTTTTTTCTTTCATTTAGCAGTTTTAAAATTTTAATCAGTAAAGAATAACTAACCACATTAATTAATTAATTATATTTCATTATCCGGAAAAATAATTTCCGCTTATCACCCAGAGAAATGGTATATTTGTCTCAGAATCAACTAGACTTTTTATTTGTGTCCAATAAATTTTATTTGGTTTAAATAAAATTTTATTTGACTCAAATATATGTTTCATTTATGACAAATAAAAATTTTATTTAAAACAAATAAAAAGTCTAGTTGGTTCTGAGACAAATATACGTTTATATTTTAATTAAATAAAATATATTTGGTTTAAATAATATTTTTCTCTGGGTGTTACAAGTTTTAAAAATTAAACTAATTAAACTGATTAACAAAAAATTTTCTACTTATTTTTTTAAAATTTCAAACACTTTTGTGTAAAAATATTGTGAATTTATAAAATTTTCAAATATATATGTTTGAAGTTATTTTATACAAAGTTTTTTTGAAATTTTCAAACACTTTTGTATGAAAATATTATAAATTTACAAAACTTTTAAACGTATGTGTATGATGTTATTCCATACAAAATTTTTTGAAAATTTCAATACTTTCAAACATGCGTTTATGAAATTATTTCATATATAATATTTGTAAATTTTTAAACACTTTTTTTATGAAAATGTTGTAAATTTACAATCTTTTTTACCAGTGTTCAAAATGTCGGACACAATATGTTTTAAATGGCCCAATTTACTCGAAACTTCATAATTGGGGGTTTTTGGGGTGGCTGATTAGAAATATTAACTCACTATTCAAAAATAGAAAATAGTGGTTCTAATATGACGTACTATTTTTTTTAATGGCCCAATTTACACGAAATTTGTTAATCTGGAGATTGCAGAAATCTTCGGATTATCAAGTTTCGAGTAAATTGGGTCATTTAAATAAATAATCTACTATTTTGTATTTTTGAATATTATAAGTTAATATTTCTAACCAGTAATCCCAAAAACCCTCGATTAACAAGTTTTGAGTTAATTGGGTCATTTTTAAGAAAAATAGTCCACCATATTGGATCCATCATTTCGTATTTCTAAAAATTTTGAAAAAATTCAACATATTTTGAATTTTTAAGCCTCTGACCTGGTTGACATGAAACATCCTAAAGGGATAATTGTTAATTAAGAATATATTAGTCCTCTAGGACCTTAAACTATAAAAAACTATAATAAGAGTATACACGGAAAA
Organism: Leptopilina drosophilae; assembly: GCA_032873175.1. Classification (NCBI taxonomy): domain Eukaryota; kingdom Metazoa; phylum Arthropoda; class Insecta; order Hymenoptera; family Figitidae; genus Leptopilina; species Leptopilina drosophilae. Next base: position 43,912,386 of record CM065483.1, read on the forward strand.
AAATTTTTACTGTGGGGAACAGCTAATTTCGAAAATAAATAACATAAAGAATCTATTCAACTAATTCAGTGAATGATTTCCAATGCAGTAGTCAAACTGTTTCTCTGATATAGAGAAAATGAATTTCACTGGTCAGCCATATTGAAAATATTTGACAGTTTACCATTCTCATAGAAATTTCTCTAAAATCACAAATGTCAAATTTACATTTATTATCTCTAAATACGTATTAATTTACTAATTTTACATTTTATTAGTTATAATATAAAAAATATAATTAATAGAATTTGAATATACGCTTTGAACATTAATTTAAAAATGTTTTCATTCAAGTGTTATTTTGAGGTTATGTTGTTTTTAAAAGGTAAAGCAAGAAATATCATTTTCGCTGGATCAGTGAAAATGGATTATCGATGGAGCCAAATCAGTGAAACTTATAGCCAATATAGTGATTGTTATCTCTACTTTAGTAGAACTTTTCTTAGCGTGTATACTATAAGAGTGCAGTCTCGTACTGGCAAAATAGTGATGTAGTGTAATAAATTTTATCAAAAGAATAAGTGTTCAAAAAATTCATGTATCTGATCGGTAAAAAACTATTCCACTATCCCAGTAAAAGAAAAGATAATTTGGCCTTAGGTGCAAAGAATTTGTATCAACTAATAATGCCTGAATGTTGTCAATGTTACTGGAGCATTTTGTGCTATTGGGAGGGAAGTGAAAAAGTTAAATGTTACAAGTACGATGGATATTACTACTTGATTGAGATTGGTAAGTAATGCACTGTAATAGTAATAGAAGTATAAAATTCAAATTAAATGTTTTTTTCCTTTTTCTCGTTGCTCTTGACTGTATGCTTATAAGCATTTATAAACTTTTTTGATTATTTATTTTTAGTATATGTAATAAAAAGTTCATTAAGAACGTTGAAACATTTGTGACTCGATCTGCAGAAAGGGACCTTAGCAGCAAAAAATTATAGGGCATTTTTGCAATTTTTTAAATACAAAAAAAAAGAAAAGAATCAACTGTCAATGTTAATTATTTATTTTAAAATTTTAAGTCTTCACTACAACTATAGTAGTTAATAAGAACTGATTTTCATTTTTAAAACGTAAAAAAAAATTTTAAACAACAAATAAGGAGTAATATTAACATGACCTTTAAGTGATTTGCTTCTAAGGTCCCTTTCTTCAGATTGCAATATATTTTATTATATTCAGTCCAGTCAACGCCGAAGCATGTTTGAACTTTGGGGAAACAAGATTTCTGTATTTACCAGCACTAATTTTTTTGAACTTTTACTGAATAATAAACAATATGGCTTCCATAAATCATATGGTTTTCTATATGGCTTTCCATATGGAAAACTATATGTGACGCTCCACGGTGAAAGGGACCTTTGCTGCAATAGACAAATTTTACAGAAAAGGCATTTAAAGTAGAACTACTCTGATTCGTCAAAGCGTTCCAATGAAATTCAGCCCCACTACTCATTACACATTGATAGTTGTCCGTGTTACACGAAGTGCACGAATTGTACGTGCATGGCCAGTGTAGTAGTATTAGTAAGTAGAGGGGCAGATTTTCTGAATAACCACGTGTAAACATTGAACAAGCTCATTTTTAAACATTAATAACAAAAAAACCTGTCAATGGTGGAAATGCTTAAAACAACTCATTGTGAGACACCTGTGAGTTATCAGTTTTTGCAGTGAAGCGAATAAAAAAATTGGACAAGTGCGAGTTATGCTCAAACTAAAGTCTAGGATTCTGTGCACCAAAATAAAACTTCAGTTTTTACAAACATATACTTGAAGACATTTTTTTATTGAAATTATTAAGTATTAATTGTAAGAGAAAGAAATGCATTTTAATAATAAAACTTTTAAAAACTATCGATAATTCCTTATTTGAATTACTAGAGGGGAGTGGGTCAAACCGGACCCTCTAACGGTTTTTTTACTCTTGTGACTAAACGAATCAACCGATTTTATTTTTCGATGGCTTGTTTGAAAGATTATGTAATTGCGCAAATTTTCCCCCAGAAACACCTAAATTTTATCTTTTATTGTTTAGGTGCTATGTTAAATTAAAAAAATTTGTAAACCGTCTTGTTTGCCCCACCCCCTAGAGTAAACCCGACCGTTTGGTTTTTAATTTATAATATTGCATTTACATAATGTACAATAATAAAAAACATAAAGAATCATGCAAACAATGGTTGTAGTAATGAAAATAATAATTCGGGATTGAATTTTAATTAAAACAATATTTTTTAATAAAAAAAAAATGTTTGTCATTGTCAGAAAAACTATATTAAAGGGTCCAATTTTCATTGGAAGACAATTATTTTTCATTGTAAGTAAATTTTTTAATGACAGAAACATTTTATTTAAAAATAATTTTTATGAAACTTTAATTCAATGGAAATATCCTATCGCCGATTTGCTCCACAGGCTCATTTTGAGAATAAATGTTTGTCAAAAAGAAACGCTTTACAAATTCATGAAAGTTTTTGGTGATAAATATTCCTGAGGTGTGTACCTTCAAAATCTAAGACCTAGTATTTGGAAACATTATAAGATTTCCTCAGAAAACGATTTCCTTAAGAAAAAATTCGTAAAATTGTATAAAAAAACTAAAAAAACTTTTGCTCCCTTCCTTACACAAACGCTAGGTAAAACTGTCAGATTTAAAAAATAAAGTATACTAAACATGGTTGTTTTAAATTTGTAAACAACCATTTTTCATATTTCGCCATTTCGGAAATATTGAGAGGGGTCCGGTTTACCCACCGATCCAGTTTGCCCCACTCTCCCCTACACATACATAAAAATATTGAACAGAAATTTGGTAAACATACGAATTTTTAAATGTAGATTGTACATTAAGACCACATTTGAGGAAATGAATTATCAATTTTCAGCAAATTTTTTATGTTCAGATAATACCAATAGTATATTATACCTGATTGGAGTTAATCCCTATAATTTCAATATATTGTTTGTAACACAATATATAATATATAAATTACAAAAAAATTAATTTTTTTTCTTTTCAATTTGCAAATACTAACTCCAATTAGGTCCGTTATATTTTTTATGTAATCTTCACTCAAAAATACATATGTGTAACAAACTTTAGCCCACTATGAGTATATAAATGTATAAATTAAGAGAATAAATAAACATTTTTTGCAACTTTTCTTTTGAGAAAAATAAAATACTTTCCCTCCTACTTCGCAAATATATTCGCTAATCAGGTTCGCTATTTCTTTCCTGTAATCTACATTTAAAGTTAATTATAATACATAAATATATAATTAGCTTAAAGTGCAAGATTTATTTAAAATTGAATATTTAGATAAAGTTTTAATTAAATATTTCTTTCTGTATTTTAAGGGTAAGTCCAAGGTGTGAAATGTAAACAAACCAAAAGGTAAACGAACCAAACACAAAAATCGCACTTTTGTAACAGCCATTTTTCTTACAAAAATTAGTATTTTTACATTTTCTCTACAAAAATGGAAAATTAGAGTGTTAAAGTTTCCAAAAAAATTATTTTTGAGTGTGATCAATAAATAGCAATTAGTAAAATAATTAATTAAAATGATCAGTAAAATAACATTTTTGACGCGTCGCGGAAAATAAACTGCTTGAGTATATCAACCGCACTGACGATGAAGATGTCTCATGTCAGCGATTGGACAGTCAGCATGTGGAAAGGGAAATTTTTCGCTTTCCTCCTTGAAATTACAATAGAAAGGGTAAAAATTTCTTCATCGTCCGTGCGTTTGATATAGTCAAACACTTGAATTTTTTGCGTCTTGACAACACCATGTGAAAGTGCACTTTTTGTTTGGGATAAAATTTGGTTGTTTTCTAAGTTTTTTCAGCTCTGCAAGGCGTAGTAACCAAACTCAATACGTCAGCTCACCATTTCCATAAAGAAACTGTAAATTTAGATTTATGTACGAAAATGAGATGTCGTACTAAAATACTAAACTTTTCGATATTGTGAAGCATTTCGACATCTCATTTTCGTACATAAATCTAAATTCACATTTTCATCTTCATGAAAATGGTGAGCTGACGTCTTGAGTTTGGTTACTACGCCTTGCAGAGCTGAAAAAACTTAGAAAACAACCAAGTTTTATTCCAAACAAAAAGTGCACTTCCATATGGTGCTGTCAGGTCGCGAAAAATTAAAGTGTTTGACTATATCAACTGCACGAACGATGAAGAAGATTTTACCCTTTCTCTTGTAATTTCAAGGAGGAAAGGGAAAAATTTCCCCTTCCACATGTTGAAAGTCCAATCGCTAATATGAGACTTTTTCATTGTTAGTGCGGTTGATATGTGAATTAGTTGTTTTACTAATTGCTATTTATTGATTACACTCAGAGTGCAGTCCCATGCTGTCAGAATGGTGGAGTGGTGTAATAGATTTGACCAATCAAAATAACAGTTAAAAAAATCCAGTTATCTCATTGGTCAAAACTGTTCCATTATTCTACTAATCTATCACCATGGAACTCCACTCTTAAAAATGATTTTTTGGAAACTTTAACTCTCTCGTTTTCCATTTTTGTAGAGAAAGTGTAAAAATATTAATTTTTGTAAGAGAAATGGCTGTTATAAAAGTGCGATATTTGTGTTTGGTTTGTTTACCTTTTGGTTTGTTTACATTTTCATACCTTGGACATACCCTTAAGTACTAGGGTAAAGTGAGGTAGAAAAGTCACTCACTTTTTTACTCTTTGGTAATATAAAATCGATATTTTAATTTGTTTTTTTAAATATCTAATTGTTACTGAAAGTTTAGTTATTAAGTTTCAAAATCCTTGTAGAACATTTTTTTCTATTCCGTGAAAGGACAAATTTATAAGAGTTTTACGAAATTTCTGCATGTGTCTTTCTTGCACCACTTGGTGGGGTGGAAAAACCATTGCACGGAGAAAAAAGGCGTAGTGAGTCTTACTAAACAGAAATAGTTGAAGAGAAATGGTCGGGCTAACTAACCAACTGGTTCGAGCAACTATAAGAATTGTCAAGATTACTATTCCGACTAGTTAGAAAAACTACGCTGCTTAGTGAACGTTAGAAAAGTTGGTCTTACTACGTAGATAGTTTGACATACTAAATAGCATAGTATTTTGAAAGCAAGGTACTCCGCACTATTTCGTTTAGTAGGTCTTACAAATTATTAGGTTAAAGTGACTTAGCCATACTAGTCATTGAAGTTACACTTAAATTTTAAGGAATATTAATAATTTAAGAAGGAATAATGCTGTGTTAATTAAAAATTTAATATTATTTTAAATATTACCTAATAAATAAATTATAAAAAATTTTAATATAACATTATTTATTAATTAAATAATTTTAGTTATTAGTAAATTAATTATAATTTTTCAAAACTTATATAAATTCAAATCTTTGCTTGAAGTATATCTCTAATTTTAATCTAAATGTATTATGATTGTTTAAATTATACATTAATTCTAATTAAAACTTTATAAAAAGTTACATTTAATATATTAGTGATTAAAAAAATACCCTATAATTAAAATAAGTAAAATATTACTATACTAACAAATATTTATGTAACTTAAAAAGGCATACAGCATTTTGTAGTATCCATCCTAAAACATCTTGTCGCCGTTCGGTGAACAAAGACATAAGACCCTTGCAAAGTCACAGTCATCGAAACAAATAATAACAAGTTGATAAAAAATACAAATTACAATAACAACCATAATATTATCGATACGACAGCCAAACTAGAATCAAAAGTTGAGTATTATTAAATTAAACTTACATTTCAAACGGCTATTAAAATTTTTCAATAGTTTCAAAATAAAAGCCAAATGGCTTTTTTACCCCACTCTACCTACATAATCCAAAAAAATGATATTGCTAAAAATTAATTTACAAAAAAATAAATTAAGTTTTTAAATTATTTATTTTGTATATACGTCAAGATTAAATAAACAATTTTTTGGAATGAAAATGAGTAACCTGAAAATTATGTAAAATGTTATTAATTTGAAAGCTGAAAAATTAATTTTTTTATCACTTGTTTCACAATACTGAGCTTATATATATGGTGCTAGAAAAATATGAATAGTAACAAAATTTTGTTAATAACATAATTTTGAAACTAATTATTGTAAAGGTAACCACATTTTATTGTTAATTGAAAGTGTTTTACAATCTGTGTTAAGATATATGTGTATTCCCTGTTTATAAGGTAAGTATAAACAAATTATTTCCTTACAAAATAAGCACAATTTTCTTGATTTATATACGAATACATATGCTATGTAATAATTAAGATAAATTAATAATAATACACGTCAAGAATATTACAAGTAATTTAAATTATTAAAGAATATCACAACTTTTTTATACAAAATGATAATTTAATTCTTTTTAAAAAGTGTTTAGAGTGAGACGCATGAATAATCTCTAGAAATCATTAGTTAAAATTTTTAAATGATTGATTTTCATTTATTGGAATTTTCTTTTAACAGAATTTCAGTTTTTCGAATTTTTGTTTAATCGTTTTTTAATTATCCCGAATATTTACATTGACAGAATTATAAATACTCTAATTTTTATTTATGAGAATTATCATTTCACACAATTTCCATTAATGGTACTCTCCATTAATATCAATTCCTATTTATACGAATTTTTATTTACAAGAACTCTTCTCTTACATTATTTTTACTTAGTCTAATTTTGAAAAAACAGAATCTCCATTTCAGGGAATCTTCATTCGTTCAAATTTTTAATTTCATGAATTACTATCTGACAGAATTTTAAAAGAACAAATGTTTATTTGGGGTCGTTCAAAAAATACGTAACGCGTTTTGGGGGGAGGGGGGGACAAGCTATTTGTTACGGTAAGGAGAAAAATGGCGCTAATGTTTATAACATTGTGTTACGTGGAGGGAGGAATTTTAACTAATGATTTCTAGAGATTATTCATGCGTCTCTTTAGAGTTTAGTCACGTATGATTATATTATTTTATCATATTGTAGAGCTGCATTTAATGATAAATTTTCAATAAAATAGCAATTTTCGAAAAAAATGGTTTTATGCGATTTCTGCACAAAACGCTTCAATTGCAGTATTCGCATTAAAATTAATACCTACTTCATTTTTTGGACGGTTAATTTCTCAATGAACCAACTTTTGAAAAGTGTGTAGTCTTTTATAAAAATGTTGTTAGTCTATGGTGTATAATGGAATTATACGCAATAGACTAAGGGGCTTTTTACAACAGCTTCTTTTATCGACAAGAGTAAAATGCATCATGCAAAATAGTGTGAAAACGTTGCGCGCGCAACGTTTTTACACTGATTTCGATAAAAAAAAGCTGTTGCAGAAGCAGCCTAAGGCTACGGTTACACCTCTGCAGGCTGCCGGCCTGCGCAGCAGGGTTGCGCAGTTACGCGCATCTCAGAGTTTTTGACGTAATATACGTCAAAAACGTAATATACGTAAAAAAACATATAACATGTATGAAACTAAACAAAGATGGCGAATTAAAACTAAAAATTTTAAAACACTACGAACATAACATTCACAATTCCTTCCCGCTTGTTTACAAAATTTATAAATTACAAATTAATCATTACTATCTTATTCTGTTTGGTTAATGATAAGTAAATTGACGAATTCTAAATAAGAAGAAGAAATTCCATGGAGAAATTTAAAGTTTGAACGACAGAAAGTTGGATCAAAGTCTGCAGTTAAATGTTTATTTTGTTTCAAAGTATTGCAAAATATAAGTTATGATCGTCTCGTAAGACATATAGATATTGAAGGCTGTCATCTTGGATAAATTATACAATAAAATTCATAAAGAAAATTCTCTGATGGTTAGCGATTACAGTGTACTAATTTTAGACGTTTGGAAGAATAAACAAAATATGAAAAATATGTTGTGACTATGATTCATAATTCGTTCTAAAAAGAATGACGCGGCCTTTCACCTCTAAACATTTTTAAATGCAATTTGAATTTCTAAATTTGCAACGTTTGAAATACAGAACATTCCAACTTTCCAACTGTTAACAGTAACATAACTTAATAAGGCTTTAAGAGCTAATTATGGACGCCATTTTAGAAAAGTATATTACGTATAAAACTGAAGACGTAAATTAAGTACGTAATATACAGTAAAAAACTATGTAAATTACGTCAGGTAAATAACGTGCGTAACCCTGCTGCGCAGGTAGGAGGAGCAACGAGAGTAAGGGAGAAGTTTGAAGTCACTAACTTTCTTACTCTTGCACGTTACCATGACAACCTGCAGGCAGGCAGCCTGCAGAGGTCTAACCGCAGCCTAATAATATTTTTATAGAAGACTCACCACTTTACAAAAGATTGTTAAAAGAGGAAGGACAGCATACATGATATTGGGTGTATCAGGGGCTTTCTACAACAACTTTTTTTTATCGACAAGAGGAAAATGCACCATGCAAAATAGTGTGAAAATGTTGCGCGCGCAACGTTTTTACACTGATTTCGATGAAAAAAAAGCTGTTGTAGAAGCAGCCTTAAGGAGAGTCCAGAATAGGGTTGGTAGAAACGCGTTGGGCACGTGTTCTTCATATGTAAAGCCCAACGCAAAATTTAATGGACACGTTTTAATCTATCAGAGTACTTTTTGTAGCGCAAGCGCAGTTCCATTTGGAGACGGTCGTCCCCAAATTTCTCTGTTTGCTAATTTCGCTCAATTTTTGAATTATTTTTTAAATAACTTCGGAATACGATGAAAACAAATATTGGCACTAAAAACATTTAATCTTTAACCCTTTCTCTTTCCTACTATTATTTCATAAAGAAATTAAAATATGTAACAGAAAATTATTTATAAACCGTTTTGCTATGAGCGACTTTACCTTTAAATGAGGGTAAATTCACTTACCATTATTATTATGGCAAAATATATATTATAATCTGTAAAAATAAAACTAAATATTCTTTACAATCAATAAAGAAAAAAATTAAAAACAATGTCCAAAGCTATTGGAATAAATATTTAATATTGTTTTATTAATAAGTAATTATCTTTAATCATTCAACTAAACGTACTCATAACCATAAAAAATAAGGTTAACTTTGACAATTTAGTGCTTAAACCGTTTTAAATCGTTTAATTAAAAATTTTGAAGTGAAGCTTTATTACCTACATTTTCATACAACTTATTCAATATCAAAATTACTGACTTGTTAAATTCAATTGAAAATTTAAAATTATCAATTCCTCCTTCTTTGATCGTAATATTAATTCAACAGCGAATAGATAAAAAAATTTTTTTAATAAAAAAACCTTTTTTTTATTTGGTCAAACGATTAGTTTTAATTTTTAATATACATTACTGACGTTTCGGTACATGTTGAGTAACTCCCATCTTCAGAGCTTTTTATAAAATTTCTATAAAATAAATTAATATTCATTAACATGTGATAAAGTGAACATAACCAAACAAAACAACGATGACAACGAAACTCACCAAAAATACATTCTCTTACAAAAAAAACAATAAAAAAATTTTTTAACATACTAAAATGGATTTTTCTACAAAAAAAAACATTTATTTTCATAATTTTTTTTTTCTTTTTTGAACATTTCATTTGGGAGAAAAATTAAATCTCCCCTAAATGAAATTTTCAAACAGAAAGAAGTGACAGGCTTAAAACTTAACAATTGTGAGAAATTCCACACATAAGATGAGAGAAATCTCCTTAAAGCCTAATACACACTCAAAAACAATATAACATAAAAGTTCATACACAATGATAACACTATAAAAAGATAAAGGTTACTTTTCTAACTCTCATTAAAAAAACAATCTTTATACGTTGATTATTTAAATATTCTCTTCAATATATAACTTATTTTTTTATTTATTTAAAAATATTATTGTAAATTTCGCTGACTGTACCTCTCTCGTTTTGCAAATTGACAACTAAATTCTTGTTCTTTTTAATAAAAATATACTCTAAAACTCTTCTTCTAAACATACAACTATCTCCACTTAAAATTTTTATATTGTTATATTAAAAATCAAATCTATGGTCATTATCCCAACAATGTTTTCTTTTAATTTTTCTCCCAAATGAAATGTTCAAAAAAGAAAAAAAAATTTATGAAAATAAATGGTTTTTTTGTAGAAAAATCCATTTTAGTATGTTAAAAAATTTTTTTATTGTTTTTTTTGTAAGAGAATGTATTTTTGGTGAGTTTCGTTGTCATCATTGTTTTGTTTGGTTATGTTCACTTTATCACATGTTAATAAATATTAATTTATTTTATAGAAATTTTATAAAAAGCTCTGAAGATGGGAGTTACTCAACATGTACCGAAACGTCAGTAATGTATATTAAAAATTAAAACTGATCGTTTGACCAAATAAAAAAAAGGGTTTTTTTATTAAAAAAATTTTTTAATCTATTCGCTGTTGAATTACTAACTTGTGTTTAAATATAATTTTTTGAATAATAATTTTCAGGAAATACTGGATAATCATATTTATTTAAAAAACAATAAATCGTCACTCACGACGTTTCGATATCAACGTTGATATCCTCTTCAGGTGAAAAACATCTGTTAAAAATATTTATAAATTTAGAGAACATAACCACAATTTCTCATGATAAAAAACAAAAAATAATAATGAATATTAATAATGAATAATAATGAAAATTATTATTCAAATATACATATCACTAGATGTACGAATGTTTTTGAAATATAATTTTTATTTTGAAGTTGTCAATGAATTTGCTGCAAATAAATTTGAAATTAAAGTTTACTATTTACATTAACCAACGCAATTGCAAATCTTAAATATTTCTGTCTTAAAAGTGTTTTAATCGAATTTTAAAAATAGATATGTGTCACGCTCCGAAGAAAGGTACTTAAGAAGCAAAAAAATTTGAGATTATGTTTTTAATTTTTCAAGTAAAAATATGGAAGAAGAATGAAATATTAATTAAAAATTATTTATCTTCAACTCTTCATTATATTTAAAATATTCATTAATAATTGCATTCAAATTCAAATAATTGAAAATAAACTTTTATGCAAAATAAAGCTGACACGAACCTAACCTACAATTCGTTTGCTTCATAGGTACCTTTCTTTGGAGCGCGTGACACATCTGTTGAGCGAATTTATCCTACACTGTAAAAAATTCTGGTGTAAATTTACTACGTCCGACGTAGAAAAAGAAAATCACTACGTCAAGCGTGTAATTTTACACTCAACTGTAATCTACATAACCTGCAAATATTTTTTGAAATAACATTTTCAATCATAACCTTTTTTATTTATGAAATATAGCCCAAAACTTTTTGTAATATTATTATTTACTTATAAACTAGCATATACTTTCTATAAATGTACATTATATACACTTTTTAAGAGTTATTTATAAAAACTTAAAAATTTTTTGAAAATTTTAAAAGAATAAGAAAATTACATTCGCCATGTAATTGTACATTTCGTGCAACGTAATATTACGTAAAAATGTAATAATACACGCAAAGTAAAAAAACATGTGGGACATAGTGACCAAACTTCCCAATGTGGGACAACGTAAATTTACACAAACTTGTTAAATTACATAGTAATATTATGTAAAAATACTGTGAATTGGAAACTACTTTTGGAACGAAATAAATTTACTACGTACAACCTATAATTTTGTTGTGTGAAATTACAAGTATCGTGTTATTTTACACCAACTTTTTTTACAGTGTATTAGTAAGGTATTATGTTCATAAAATTATTTTAAACAAATTATGCTGCATAAATGGTGTTTCATTCCAAAGATATCGAAATGGATTTTAAAAAATTAACAATTACAATCATAGGCAAATTGTAAAAATTACAATTACTATTTAGGAATTCAATTTCAATTTTTTTAAATACGATTTTAATCGAATTCCTCAAAAAATGTAAATAACCTTGAAAATTGATTTAGAATTCGTCAAAAGAATTCAATTATTTACTACACCTCTGCAGGCTGCCTGCCTGCGCAGGCAGGAGCAACGAGAGTAACGGAGAAGTTTGAAGTCACTGACTCTCTTACTATTGTACGTTACCATGACAACCTGCAGGCAGGCAGGCTGCCTGCAGAGGTGTAACCGCAGCCTTAAACTTCTGTTGTGAACACAGCGTAATAAAATCTCGAATGACACGTCACTGTACAATCGTTGTGTGAACTCGATTTATAGATTTTTCGATAAATGTCGTTTATTTCCGACACGCGTGTGACACAGACCCTGTTTTGTCGAGAGAATTGATATTGGAGAATCACCTTCATGCTATGACATATTATGCATAACCCTTAAGTGCATTTGTGTATTTATTTACTGCATTAAAATAAATTTTTATACGGATTATATGGAATTGACAACTGTTTTTTGTAGACTCGTTCTCTAACTTTTTTCTCATGTCAGATTTGTCTTTGGTAAATTATTTTGAAGGAAAAGGAATTTTTCAGTATGTTTTCGTGCTTTTTTGTGTTCTGATTTGAAATATTGAAGGTATTCACAATTTAATTTTTTTTATCTATTTCAGAAATTGATAAAACTCGCATTTTCTTTAAAATTTATTATTCAGGTTCATTTTTCCTAATAAAAATGTTTCATCTGTTCAGTTCAGAATAAATTCTAATAATTTTTTCAAAAGTTTTATTTTAATGTATTTTTCTTTAAAGAATTATTTTTTATAATTCGATAACATTTTTTTTCTTTGCATAATATTAATTTTTTTATTGATTAATTTTTTTGTGTGCATTTTTTAAATTAAATAAAATTTAAAGAAATAGGAACACAAGACAAAATAGATGAAATAATTTATTTATAACATGATCTAATGTTATCTAATAAATTCAAAAATTTTATTTGATCGTTTTAAATGTTGTTTACAGTCATTCTTTACAATTTTCCATTCTATCCTGGTTCCTGTGAATCCTATGAATTCCGCAAATTACATTCATTTCTACCCGATGTTAATGGTCTTCCATTCTTTCAACTTTCGTAAGAATTATTAAGGTATTTAGTTTTCAAATTTAAAATAATTTTTCCAATGGTTACTATTTCAAATAAATATTAAAATAAATGTTTCATAATAAAATAAAAAATAAATAGTATTACATCTATTAATAAACAAATTTTATTATATATTCAATTAATACTATTTTTAGTTAATTTAGAAAAACAATTGTTTTGTATACCTTGAAATAATATAGTTGTAATAAATATTAAAATAATTATTTACTATAAATTTAATATCAGTTACGATTCGTTTGCAACTCATTTTTAGTCGGTTTTCATCAATGCAAATAATCTTGTTGGTTATTAATTTTTTCAGTTGTGAGATATTATTTTATAAATTTATTTAGAATTAAGTGAAATAAAAATAATTCATTTGGAATAATTAATAAAATAATTTTAATGATAAAAAGATTACTTTTTTTGCGATTAAAATTTACAAAATTATATTGAAATAAAATTTTAATTAATAAGTAATAAATTCATGGTTGTCACAATAAAGATAATGTTAAAATAACAGGTGTCTCCAGAACAATACATATGACATTGCACACGAAAAAAATTTCATGTGAAACATTCATAAATTTCAGTATATTATCTAAAGCTTGAGTTCTTTCAGTTAAAAATGTAGCTATTTTAAAGACTCTTATTGCTCTTCTAGACGAATATTCTTTTATATTCACTTAAAAATTTAAGTAAAGAAACTTTTGATCTAATAACAAAACTTTTGCCTTGTTTAGAGCACTATTAATCTACACATTATTCGAAAGAAATGCTAAAAATTTTATATCAGGATATTATCAGGATATTTATTAGGCAAGCTTTAAAGCTAAAAAAATATTTCGAAAACCTCGATTAAATTTAAATTTTGTTTAGGTGAATTGATTAATTAGAATTTTAGAACAGGAAAAAAATAATTTGCTTTCATGGAAACGCTTATATTATACCCATTTTCAGGCTTCATAGTGTTTCGTCTATTTTTTATTTTTTTTTATTCAAAAAAATTATTCTTTTTTTTCTCTTTCTATTAATGTTTTAAATTTTTCTCCCATTTTTTACTTTTTTCATCTATTTTGTATTCTACACCCATAAATAAATATTTTTTACATCAAAAATATTTTATTTCAGTTTAAATAAACGACCATTTCTCTCAGAACTAACTTCGTTATTTATTTCTTCCAAATAAAAATTTTACTTTACTTTATAGCAATTTTATAAAATAAGACTTCAAATTTTAAAAAAATATGATTTTTTACTATTTTCAACACAAATTTCCCATATTCTCTTTTTTTGAACTTATTTTGTGTTTTGAAGCCTAAATTATTTAAAAAAAAAGAAACTGTCCAAAGTTGTGAATTAGGTCATTATTATTAAGCAAATTTTTAAGCTACAATCACAGTTTTCTGAAATGTATCATTTTGTTTGGCAACGTTTTGATACTGTATAATGTATCAATTTGATAGGAATATAACTATCATTTTTAAGAATGATAGTGAACTAAGTATCAGTTGTTGATACGTGTATTTCTATTAAAATATTACTTTCATGGCCGATTCTCATTAACTGGGAATTTGATTAATCAATTTCTTCACTTTTGTTCAGTCTTAAGTATTAAAAATTATTTTATTTTACATATTAACCGTGAGAAATGTGAAAATTTCTCTAAAATAAGCACATTAAATAGAAAAAACTTGTATTGGAACTGAATTGAAATACACTAACCTCCATTCATGTTGTTATGACATTTCGAATAAAGGTAACTTTACAATTTATGGAGATTTTTTGCTTCAGTTATTGTGAAATGTCTAAGGGTGAGTTCATAATACTATTTACTAAAAATGAGTTCTCTATGGGAATAGCCAATCGAAATTAGAGAAATTCTGAATATACTCAAAAACGTGGAGCACCTTAACATACATTTATTTTTTTACAATTAGGGTGTATTTATACGACTGTCGATAGAAAAAAAATTACCGAAAACAGACAAAATCGCCTTCACACCAAGTTGTAAAAGTGTTTCTGCAATAGCCGTAAATGCATTTGTTTTTTCTAATTTAAAGTAACTGCACATTCTGCTTAAAAATTCACTTAAAATTATTAAATACAAAGCAAATTATAGTAAATTTATAAGCAGAATATCAAATTACTTCCAATGAGACAAAACAAAGTATTTTTAAACTATTGTAGATACACCATTACAGATTCGTGTGAAGGCGATTTTCACATTTCTTGGCAAATTTTTTTTCTACTGGCAATCTACATATGTACATTTTGAACATAAACAACAGCAGAATTAAAGAAATAATTGTTTTTTTAGCAAATGATTATTAAAAATAAAACAGTTTAAATGAGACTAGACTTAGTCAGATTCCTTTTTTTAAATGACTCATCAAACGTAATTTAAAGCAGGTCAGAATAAGAAAACTATTATAAAGTCATTTAAAAAAAATAAATGAGTTCTTGAATGTTTATTCTAAAATTTTACATACATTTTTGAACATAAACAACAACAGAATTAAAGAAATAATTTTTTTTTATCAAACGATTATTAAAAATAAGATAGCAAGTCAAAATAAGACAATTTCGAATCAAGCGAATGACTGTTTACAATTATATTAAACAAAATTTTCTGAAAAAGTTAACATTTCATTAAAATTTTCAACAAAAAAACTAAAAATTTTAAATAAAATTTTCCAACTAGAAAATTTTATAATCCTGCTTTTGTGATGATATTGTTGACAGTAATTGACTCGATGCCGTGAGGCCCTAAAATTTGTTCAGCGTTTTTGCCAAATGTTATGAGGCTTAGAAGTGTTAGTTGATGCTTAAAATGCTTGTCAAAATGAATGTCAAACACCCAATATGTGGCTAACAGCAGAAGAATTGCATCCAATGGAGCTTCAACGAATAGTGGTTCAGCATCAACAAAACACTTGACGTTTTTGTCACAGTCACCCTGGATAATTAAATAGGGAGCTCTATCCGTTTTCGGCACCTCGTCTTCCTTCTCATTATTGTCCTGAAACAAACATTGGTTTTAGAATATTTCCCTAAATATAAAACAGAAAGTCTTCAGTTTATTTACCAAAGTGTTCCTAAAAATAATTTTTTCGATATTTAAAATGTGCTGAAATTGAGAAAACAGTCTGAAAAATACATTCTGATTTAAATTTAATTATAAAAGTTTGAGAAGTTAGAACTTTTAAAATTTACTTTAAGTAATTGTAAATAGTTACCTCGATTATTAACACTAGTTTACGATTTTCACGACCTCGCTTTTTGTCATTTTTGAAAAGGGAATCAATTTTTTTCAGAAAAAAAAGTTCATTGTTTGTTTCATTATTTTCTTCCGCTATTATTGAAATCAATTTCGGTATAGCCGTTTGTAAATTTTTTCTCATGGTTAGGACTGACATTTCCACTATATCTCCAAACTCCCATAGAAGCTGCACATAAATAAATTATCAAATTCAATTACTTAGTATATAATAACATTCACTGTTCTTATCAATTATCAATAAAAAAAGTAATAAATTGTTTAGTTAAAGGAAAATTTCAATTTACAAAATTTAGTAACTTTTAAGTAATAATAATTTATTAACATTCAAACATAGTTGGTGAAACTGGCCCTTAAAGTTAAATTTTCATAATGTTGAATTAACGTCAATTAAGTTCTATACTGAATATAAAATTTTAAACGGAGTTTAATTTTTAAAAACAAAATTTACTTTTATAAATAAAAAACAAATTCAATTCAATTTTATGTTAAAAGATTAGAAAGCAAAATAAGATCTCGATCCTATACAAAATTGCAAGTGAAGATTACATTGGCTAAAAATATAAAATAAAACTAAATTTAATAATTATAAAATTTTTTATTAGAATTGCAATCAAGAACAGTGTATCAAGTGTTAAAATACCTATCATATTTGATTGCATGTAGAACTTTTTTAATATACTTACAAATTGAGTTTCTTGCAGTACAGGATATTTTTGTAACATTTCTGAGGCTGGTAAAGTTCTCACGTCTATTTGACGTTGTTTTCTTGATAGTCTGAGATATTTCTTTACTGCTGCTGTTCTGCCCTTAGCATTACCTGCTTTGGCTAATTGTGACTGTAATTGCTCTTCACAAGCATCGACACCATTGCGATCTTCAATGTCATTGATGTTTTTTTGCTTATTTTTTCCCTTACACCTCTGTTTTTTGTTTTTCAAGCAATGTTGAAGGCGCATTTCCATTCTTCTCTAAAATTATGAATACAAAATTAGTAATTCGCGATGCGATGACATTTAGAATAATAATTGGATTTCTTCGAAGAATTTTGTAAAAAAATTTCAAATAATTGAATTCTTACTAAGAATTTTGTTCTTTATAAAGATAATTAAATTTTTCCAAGAACTGTATTAAAAGTTTTACAAATAATGGAATTATTACAAAGAATTTTATAAAATTTTCTTAAATAATTGAATTCTTGATAAAAATTTAATTACTTTTGAAAGTAATTAAATTTCTGCAATCATTTGCATTTTTTATAAAATTCTCCAAATTGTATCGCACATTTTACAACCTTTTTGTTCTTTTTTAAATTAAATTACGGACCATTCATTAAATAAGTAACTTATACAGACTGGAATCAAATTTACGGACCTAGTTTGAATCATAACAATGTTATCATTTTAATTGACAGAGCAATTTCTATAAGAAAAACAATAATTGTTGATGGAATCTTTTTTTCCTTTAAGATTATGTTATTTAGTGGTCACGTGATCCATGTACGTAACTATGGAAAACATCACACTGAATAACATGATATTAATTAAAGAATTCAAATCTTACAATTTAATTTATTTAATTTATTGAAATAAAAAAAGGTGTATGAAATTATGCCTCACTAATAATTATATTAATGTAATAATCTTTTTTAACTCACATGGACTGCTTCTGTATTTTTTCCTTTTAGAGCAGGAAATCTTTGAGTTGCTATGAAAGAGGCCATCAATACGTAGGTTTGGTTTGTTTTTTTCGCCTCGATTAATTTCTCCGAAATTATGCGAACAATTTTGCAAAAATGAATTTTTTCGAGTTCGGAGTCCTTAAAAAGTTTGCTCATTATATCGATATGAAACTCTTCGTTAAAATTATGTGGTATAATATCTTCTAATTTAACCTATATTTTCAATGGAGCAATAAATTTACCAAAATTTTATTAAATAAATAAACCAAAGCAATTACATCAAGTATTGTTAAATTTTTTAACTTGTAAAATATAAAACTTTAAACTTTATCTCACCCACTCAGTCTTGTACTCTTCTGGAAGATTGGAGATCACGTTCACTGCAGTATTTTCTAAAACGTAAAATACATAAAATTGATTGTAAATATAAAAAGAGAAGGAATTTTTATAACTAACTAAATTCTTTTGACGAGTTTCTTTAAATTAAAAAAATATTATTTGATAATTTAATTAAAAAATCTGGAAAATACTTAAATTACTCAAAGAATTTTTTCAATTTTTAAAAATAATCTTGTCTGTTCATAATTATAATTGAGAATTTGATTAATTTAATATTATTACAATGTATTAATACTAATAGAATTTTTGTGAAGCATTTTAGAATTTCTAAAAAGTAATTAAA
This sequence comes from Leptopilina drosophilae, assembly GCA_032873175.1. NCBI lineage: Eukaryota > Metazoa > Arthropoda > Insecta > Hymenoptera > Figitidae > Leptopilina > Leptopilina drosophilae. Next base: position 43,931,112 of record CM065483.1, read on the forward strand.
TTCTTCGGAAAAATGTTATAATTTATAAAAATAATTAAATGCTTGCGTACAATTTTATTTAAATTTTTGAAAACATTAAAATTGAATTGTGAAGAAAAATTTAATTATTTACAAAAATAAATAAAATATACAGGAGAATTAAGAGACATTTCTAAAAATAATTAATTTTTTGCAAAAAATGTTATAACCTTTAAAAATAATTTAACTATTTTTTAGAATTTTATAGAAATTTATAAAAATAATTTAATTCTTGTAAAGGATTTTTCTAAAAAGAATATTTAAAAGAAGGCAGTAGATTTGAAGAATTTGGTTATTTATAAAAATAATTGAATTATTGAGCAAAGTTTTTTTTATACTTTCTACAAATAACTGAATTCTTTTGACGAATTTAAGTAATAACATTTTTCAAGAAATTCGATTAAAATAGTATTAAAAATAATTGAAATATTGTAATTATTTTTACTATTCATGAAAATAATTGAATATACTGCGAATAAATTTGTAAAACGAAAATTATAATTACCATGTCTAATTTCTCTTGATTACTATCGAAAGCTGATAATAACATCCTTTAAACGAATTTAATTACTTTTAGTAGAATATAAAGAAATTTCAATTATTTGTTTAAAAAAATTCGTTTATCTAAAATCAAAAGAACTGAAAAATTTCTAAAATCTTATTTTTAGTATTTTTAAAAAACCTATGTGAGAAATTATTAATTTATTATTGCTAAAAAATCACCAATTAAATTAAAATACTTTAAATTTTTCATATTAAAAAATTTTTAATAAAATTATTTAACAAATTTAATTATTATTATTATTTTGCAGTTAAATTTCAAAAAATTTTTATCAATTAGATTCTTTTTTAAATTTATTTATTTTCTGGTTAATTATATTAATAAATTTATCAATAAAATTTTCTGATGTGAAAATCCATTAAATAATGTGATATTTTGTTTTTACGTTACCATCATCGTTTATTTCATCGTTCGACTCGGTCTCCATTGAATTTTCTTCTAGTTCCCCACTTACTTCTGGAGCAAATTCTAAGATCACGCAGGGCTCTATTTCTTCTGTGACACTATTCGAATTTGTAGCAGTCATTACCCCATTATCTGTATCTATATTAGAGTAGAGTGCTATTAGAAATTGAAATCGTACTAATAATTGAAGCTTTAGTACTGATAAAATATTTAATATTAAAAAAAGGTAATAAGCAATAATGCATTATAAGAAAATATGGGAGTGCAAAAAAACGATTTTACAAATTAAAAACTAAAAATATTATAAACAAAGAATCTGATAAAGAATCAAAACAATAGTTAGTCTAATGTCATAATTGAGGTTTAAAAAAAAGAACACTTTATTTTTTATATCATTTTTGTTAAAGCGTAAAGATATTATTTTCTTAATGTTTTGACCAATTTGAAGTTGCATATTAATAGAACTTACAATTTTCGGTCAATAAAAAAAGTTTAAGGTAGCATAACGTAAAAGTCAACAAATATTTCTTATTTAGATAATAAGAAACTTCAGAAAAATAAATTTTAAATTAAATTAGTTTCTTTCTTGTTTGGACTGCCCGTCAAATTCTTTCTTTAATATAAAATTTCAGTTTCTAGACATAGAATTATATCCAAATTTTTTACCAGTAATGTTGAAATACTTAATTAAATATAGTTTACTAAAATTACCCAATTTATCATGCTTTGCAGGAACACAATTGCAATAAGCACATTCTACTTTTTCAGTTCCTAAAAACTCATCACAATCTCCGCACGAACATCTTCCTCGCTTTACACCTCTGCAGTCAATGTTGGACATTTTCTGAAACATTTATTTTACACAATGTATGAATTATATTTAAAAATTTTATTTCTTCACATTAATCTTCGTTTCTTCTCTCATTTACAGTGTCTACGGCGTGCTCTCGGATAATTATTCGAATCACCCAGTGGTACTCAATTGCATAATCCTCTCATCATTTTTTAGTAGACTAAGTTTCAACATTTTTTTACTTAAAGATTATTTTAATAAATTAATACTTACATACCGCTAAAGTTATTTATTTTCAATTTATATAAACTATCAACTAATGAACAATAATATTATATAAATTGCACTAAAATATCACTCTTTTTCTTTCCATAAAGGCGAAATTTTTATTTTAATGCATAAAGCATAGTTCACATCCACACCTCTATATAAAGCCAGCATTTGTGCAGGTTATCATGGTAAAGTCCGACGTACAATAGGTTCGAAAAAATCGTTTGCAAACGATATGCATGAGTCGGAAAAGAAAATAAATATATCTCTGTTCTTTTCTAACTCATGCTTCGCATCTGCGAATGACGTTCGCGAAGCAGTTGTTCGAATAGTTAACGCAGAATAGATTCGCGGAGATCGTTTGCTAACGTAATGCTGAGATAGAAGAGGACATAAATATATCTCTGTTCTTTTCTAACCCACACCTTGCATTTGTGAAGCAGTTGTATTTTTCAGTCTTATGATTTTCTGCTTTTAAGCTGCGGTTACACCTCTGCAGGCTACCTGCCTGCGCAGGCAGAAGCAACGAGAGTCTGCGTCGAGTCCATTCTGAAACCAACCTTAAGGGACCATTTATACCTTCGGTAAAAATTTCCAGAACGGAAAATTTTTCATTGGAGCAAGAAAGACAGACTGTGCATCTGACTCTCTTACTCCAATGCAAATTTTCCTTTCTGGCCAATTTTTACAGGTGTAAACGCTCCATAAGGCCAACGCAGAATAGATTCTTTAACTCATTCTTACGGTTACGCTTACGATGCAGTTCCGGTTAAATATTCTATTCTGCGTTGGCCTTCCGTCGACAAATTCTCCACATGAGGGACACTCATGGCCTAGTTACAAAACGCAACGGAAAACGCTACCATGGGACTCCAGCCTTAGGCCGTGAGGGAGATACGTGTATGAGAGAGATGGAGATATATGTTTGTTTTTTTTTGTTTTTTATATATGTTTGTTTGTTGTGCAAATGCACATGCAGGTTGCCATGGTAGCGTTCAAGAGTGAGAGAGATCGAAAATTATTCTATTTCTCTCACTCTTGAACGCTACTATGTCAACCTGCATGCATAAGTTTTGCATGAGAAGGTCTGAACGCTCCTTATGCAAATAAAGCCTAACGCAGAATAAAAAAATAACGTAAACGTAAGCATGCGATAGAAAAAGACAGAGCAACTTCTGTCCTTTTCTATCTCATGCTTGCGTTCGCTTCCCGTTTTATTCTGCTCAGGTATTAAGGCTGCTGTTACACCTCTGCAGGCAGCCTGCCTGCAGGTTGTCATGGTAACGTCCAAGAGTAAGAGAGTCAGTGAATTGAAAATTCTCCCTTACTCTTATTGCTCCTGCCTGCGCAGGCAGGCAGCCTGCATAGGTGTAACCGCAGCTTAATGAAATACAAAACGCTGCCATGGAACAGCTACTGACGTCATACTTGAACTCGAAATATCTCGATGTAGTGAAACAACATAATTGAAACAGGCTTTTAGGGTTGAATTAGAGATTCACTTTTACATGGCATTATGTCATTTGCAATTTTGTGTTGATACATAATTATTCATAGTACGAAATTCTTTTAAGAAATAAAATAAAACCATTCTTTATTACTTTGATTAGTTTCAATAATTTTAAATTGTAAAGATTTCTCCAAGCTGTGATTAATCTTTTCGAAGTCATGGTTTTAAAATGTCATATATTAAAAATGTGTAAATACTGCATGTCTACTTTATAAAAGTAAAAACATATTTTGTAATACCTTTAAAAGTATTTCAAAAGTATTAATTTTCTATTTTTTCGTAAGTAACAAGTTATATAATAAATTTATTTAGTAAGATAATATACACTTTCTGCATCTATAAATAAAAGTATATTCAATTAAACAGTTCATTATAGTATTTACATTCTGAAATTTGAGATTACACTCTGTTTACATATAATTTTTACAAACAGACGTTTTTATAAATATAAAAAAGAATAGTTATTAATGTGTGTGTGTGTTACATATTAGTCATCAATTTTTTGGCTACAAAATAAATTTATTGAAATTTACGGAAAGTTTGTAAACAATTTGTAGAAAAGTTGCTCATGCGCATAAAGTTCCTTGATTATCATATCTAGTAATATTCATAAGTCGTTGCTATTAATTTTTCCATAGTACATGGAAGTGTATAATTTTGGGTTATGTTTGCAATTTTTTGTATGAAAACACAAAAAAAGAATCAACTGACAATATAAATGATTGATGTTTAGGTTTTTGTTATAACTAAAATATTTAATAAAAAATACTAATTTTAATCTGCAGTAAGTAAAAAGAAACTTTCAATCTATAAAAAAGTAACATTAACATAACCTTAGTGTGATTTGCCTCTAAAGTCCCTTTCTTAAGATCGCGTCACATATAACACAACTAACTGTTTATTTCTTTTATTTACAGAAAATTTTTGTTCCTTGATTTGTTTTTAAAATCGGCTTTGGAGTTGTGCGATTATTGCCACTTAAGTATATTAAAAAAATGGACAATCGAGGTTTTATTTGCGGATTCTGTAATCAAAGATTTTTACAACTTCATGATATTCAAGATCATATTCAAAATTTTCATCATGCAGCAAGAAACGAGGGACAAAGGTGTGGTATTAACAACTGTCCACTAACTTATCGAAATCCCAATTCTTTAAGAGCACATAGATCCAGAGTGCATCGGCGTGATGTAGTTATTGACGAGGAAATGCCTAACATACAAGAGCAGGAAAATAATGATCGAAATGAAAATATCAACCATGCTGATATTCCTGATGTAGGAAACGAAGATAACAATAGAGAATATGAAAACGAAGAAGTTGATTTCGAACAGATTTTAAGTGATGACGAACATAGCACTGATAACGAGGATGAGGATGAGGATGAGGATGAGGATGAGGAAGCAATAAATAATAATCCAGGAGTTAATGATGACAGAAAACGTTCTTTAGGTCGTTTTTTATTAAATCTGAGAGGCAATACTAACATTTCCGAAAAGCAGATAACAAATACATTAATATTGTTGCAAAATGTTGTAAGGACTTACGTGAGTAATTCACTTCATCGAGTTGAAGAAGTTTTGGAAGGAAGAGGAATAAATTTTCGAGAATATTTTAATATAGATGATGAAATAGTGTCGACAGATTGCATTTTCGATTTAAACAACAAAGTGAAGCGTGCTGAGTATTTGAGTAAAGAATTTGATGTTCTATTGCCTATTAGGCATACTTTAGGTAGACGTTTTGTCAAGCACGGAAGTGCCGCTACAAGCAAAAGTCGTCCAACAAAGCGCAAGAAGGATGAAATGATGTTTATTCCCATTAGTAAGACGATTCAAAGATTTACAGCAAATGCTAGTTTTAGATCTCTTGTCATGTATCGCGAGTCACGTGAAGGATATTTTTCATCCGTGGAAGATGGAAGTAGTTATAAAAACGAAAGTTGGTGGAAAGAAAATGATGAATCGTTTCATATCAAATTATATTCGGATGAAGTCGACATGTGTGATGGTTTGGGATCTAAATCATCTGGACAGCAAAAGTTATTAATGATTTATGCATCGCTTACAGATATAGATCCTGTATATCAGTCACAATTGTTGTTTAACTTCTTAGTGGGAATAGTACGAGCCGAAGATGTAAAACGCTATGGAATAAACAGAATTCTAAGGCCTATTGTAAATGACATTAAACTACTCGAAGAAGGAGAAGTTAATGGTCCTAATGACACGATTTTAAAAGCAGGTTTATTTGCTACCATAGGTGACAATTTATCCCAAAATGGTACGTGTGGTTTAAAAGAGTCTTTTGGAAAAACCCTACATTGTTGCCGGTTTTGTCTTGCTGACCTTACACAAATTCGGACATTAACCGAAGAAAGATTAGATCTCATCAGAAATCCTGAGGAACATGATAGGCAAGTTTCTGAAATTGAGAATGCTGAAGGAATCGAGAAGGATCAATTATCTACAGCTTATGGCATTAAGTTTAGAAGCATCTTAAATGAATTGCAAGGTTTTCATGTCACAGAAGGAGCACCCGTAGATATTGTTCACGACATTCTCTTGTCACTTTTACCAAAAGCTTTCCAACATTTTGCTCAAAATGTTATTTTAAAAAAAATGTCTATTAAAACATTGAACAAAAAGATACAGGATTTCGATTACGGGTACTCAGAAACTAAATATAAGCCTTCTCCTTTGAAACCACAACATCTAATTCCAGGAGCAAACATAAAACAAAATGCCATGCAAATGATGACATTAGGATACATTGTTCCATTTATCGTTCAAGATGTTGTAGAACCAAATTGCCCATATTTTTATAATTATAAAAATTTTTTGGAGATAACGACAATTGTTTTTAGTTACAGTATTAGTAATGAAATGGTAGAGTTTTTAAGTGACAGTATTTCGGAGTATTTACAAGATTACGTAACTTTGTACGGAGAAGATGGTGTCAATGCGACATTAACACCGAAACACCATTTCTTGACACATTATCCACGTTTGATAAAAATTTTTGGACCGTTGAGAAATTTTATGTGCTTACGGTCTGAAGCTAAGCACCAAGAATCGAAACGTAGGGTTCAAGGAATGAGAAATTACACAAATTTACCATATACGTTAGCTGTAAGACATCAATTATCTCAGACTTTGGAACTTCTTGACCCCCTAACAAAGACCACTGACAGGGGTCCTTTGAAAATTGTAGCTACAGAAAAACTACCTTTTTCCAATTTGTTTCCTTTGGAACCACTGCAATGCACGTTAAATTGGATTACATATAAAGGAGTAAAATATATATCTCAAAAATGTCTCATTGTAACAGGATACGATGATGTTCACTGTCTCCCTCGATTTGCGGCACTCTATAGCATCTTACTTAGAGACGAAGACATTATGTTCATCTGCAAAAAGGTTCAAACTGTCGAGTACAATACAGATTTAATAGCTTACGAAGTAATAATTGCCGAAGAATTTATTTCTATACATCCTGAAAATATGATAAACCATGAAATTTTTCACACAAGAAAGTCAAAAAATAAGTTATACGTCACAGTCAAACATGGATTTGGCAATCTGTATTAGTTGTAATTAAAAAATTGATTTTAGTATTTATAATCTATAATTTTACATTTTTAATAGATAATAAATTTTATTTATTTACAGAAAAATAAATCACATGTTTATTTTTCTAGTTTGTCATAGGTGTAGAAAATTTTTATTGTTTAATAGAATCTAAATAAATTGAATGTCATTCTTGACTAGTTTTTCTAACCTAATTAATTATTAATATAATCTTATATAATTCAGTTATTTCTAATTGTTATTAATATTTCCTTCGAAGTAAATGGTAAAATAAAATTTTTAAAAATCCGGCAAAATATCTTCTTCATGAAGGAAAAGGAGTCAAAAAGTATAATGTAAAGTTGTCCACGTGGTTTCATATGAAAGGGAAAAATTTAATTTTATTGTAGATTTTGGATCCTTACTGAAAGTAATAAGTCAGAAAATGGTAAAGATATATATGAAATTACTTTACTAACTCATTTTTATGATTGTTTACCCGTTCAATAAACTATTCTTTTTTGGCATTAAACTTAAAGAAAAAATTTTCAGGACTGAAATTTGACTATTTTATTGCACTCATTCAATTTTTTCACGTTTAAATTTTAAGAGAGGAGTCAGACCTCCGCATGCAAAATTTATGCATGGAGGTTGCCATCGTAACGTACAAGAGTCAGAGATAGGACATTTTTATATCTCTCTCACTCATGAACGCTTCCATGGCAACCTGCATGCGTAAGTTTTGCATGCAGAGGCCTGACTGTACCCTCAACGCCAACGCACAATAGATCTGTAACCAGAACCGCAATCGTAACCGTAAGCGTAAGAATGAGTTAGAGAAGAATAAACAATATACCTATCCTTCTTTAACTCATTCTTACGGTTACGCTTACGATTGCGGTTCCGGTTAGAGATTCTATTCTGCGTTGGCCTTCAATAGTAAATGCAAAAGAGAAAACGTAATGGTACCGTCCCATGACGGCGTGAAAGCGTCGGCGTAAAGCGTGATACATGTGAGTGAGTGAGAACGTAATATCTGTTTATCTCTTTCTATCACACGATTTCTGCTTCACGCCGACGCTTTACGCCGCCATGAGACGGTACCTTTATACCTATGCAGGCTGCCTGCCTGCCCAGGCAGGAGCAATAAGAGTAAGGGAGAATTTTCAATTCACTGACTCTCTTACTCTAGTATATTACCATGACAACTTGCAGGCAAGCAGGAGACGCATGATTTTCCCCTAATCGCCAAGTGGTCGAATACCAAATCGTCGAATCGTCATGTGGTCGAATGCTCAAAACGTTTAATCGTCATTTCGTCGAATGCTCATAACGTCGAATCGTCAAATGGTCGAATGCTCAAAAAGTCGAATCCGCATGTAGTCGAATTCTCAAAACGTCGAATCGGCAAAAAGTCGAAAAATTTGTTTGATTTAAGTTAACATTAACTTAAACCAAGCAAATTTTTCGACGTTTTGAGCATTCGACCATTTTGACGTTTCGACGAAATGACGATTTGACGTTTTTAGCAGTCAACCATTTGACGATTCGACGTTTTGAACATTCGACCATTTGATTTGATCAAATGACGATTCGATGTTTATAGCATTCGACTATTTGACTATTCGACGTTTTAAGCATTTGACAAAATGACGATTCGATGATTTGGTATTTGACCATTTGAACATTCGACCACTTGGCGATTAGGGGAAAATCATGCGTCTCGCAAGCAGGCTGCCTGTAGAGGTCTAACCGCAGCTTAAGAATCGATTGATAAATTATCATTTGTAATGAAATTTAATTTTATAGGTTAGAAATGTTTGTTTACTTACCTGACATTCATACTGAACATAATTTTCACTGCTGTTTTGGATAAAAATATTAGCCTACACAGTTAAAGTCCCATGTTGGCATAAAAACGTCAAAGCATTAATACATAAGAGTAAAAAAACCTCATATCACTATCTCTGTCACTCACATACTTTAACGTAGACATGGGAGCGGAATGAACGCACCCTTAGACATTTCACAATAACTGAAGCAAAAAATTTCCATAAATTGTAAAGTTACCTTTAATCGAAATGTCATAACAACGTGAATGGAGGTTAGTACATTTCAATTCAGTTTTAATACAAGTTTTTTCTAACTAATGTGCTTATTTTAGAGAAATTTTCACATTTCTCGTGGTTAATATGTAAAATAAAATAATTTTTAATACTTAAGACTGAACAAAAGTGAAGAAATTGATTAATCAAATTCCCAGTTAATGAGAATCGGCCATGAAAGTAATATTTTAATAGAAATACACGTATCAACAAATGATACTTAGTTCACTATCATTCTTAAAAATGATAGTTATATTCCTATCAAATTGATACATTATACAGTATCAAAACGTTGCCGCAGTTTGATGAGAATTATACTATCAATTTGATACTTTTCAGAAAACTGTGCATACAAATTTCAGAGACAATATAAAAAGCATGTAACATCTAAAGCCTTTTAGAAACCGCGTAATAATATTAAATGTTTTAAATGAAAGTATTACATTTAAATTAAATACATTTTTTCATAACTATTAATTGTATTTTTAAATTTTAATCCCTAATTATAAAAATATTCTAAAACTCTCTATTCTACTATTTAGTATACACTGCCATCTCGAATTATCGGTATTGATAATTAGTTCTGTAATGTATTTTGAGGATATATTAAAAACTATTTTTATCAAAAAGTAGAATTATTTAATTTTTTTTATTAATATAATGGTTTTAAAAGCTGATACTAGTTTTACAGTCATCCAACGCCCCTACAATTTTCAGTCAACTATCATGATGATTTCAACTCGTGAGAACCTTAGTTTGAAATTAACCATATTAAAGTTTAAAATGAATTATATGAAATTTTAAAACAAAAAGTCTTTTAATGTATATATTAAAAAGCATATTACAAAAAAATCATTGGATACAAGTCCGTCAGAAGTGTCACGATTTGTTAATACCCCAGTAGCATTGAATATTACAGCAATATTGAGAGAACTGCCGTCACATTACCAATATTGCCTCAATGTTACCAATGGTTCTAGAATACTGTTGTAATGTTCGTAATATTACGTGCTACTGGGGTATCTTCTGATATCTTTGAAAATGTTAACTTTTGTAACAATTAGGCAATATTGAATTTATCGATAATTTAAAAAAAATATAAATTTTAAAAATACATTGCAGCTTATAAGAAGAATATGGTTTTCGCTTGGCCTCAGCAAAGATGACAACTCAGTATTACGCATAGCAATGATTTTGCCTCTCATTCCAGAAAACGAAATTATTAACTGCTATGAGTACATCCAAAAAATAGTGGATAAAACATTAAATGAAAAAGAACAATTTTTTTGCAATGAATTGAGGTTAATTGTAAACAACCTGATCAATCACATCTCGCTAGTTACTGAAAATGAAAATCGATACAATAATGTTTTGGACTTTTGTAAACATGCGTATAAACCTGTTTACAATGCGACATCGTTAGGAGAATTGATAGGTAAATATGTAAATATTTTTAGTAACATTACTAACTCAGTGACGTAAAAATAATCTTTTTCTAATCTTACTAGGGGTGAGCACTCACCCCTAGTAAGACCCCTGGCGGATTGAGATCACCGAGAAATCACTGATTACGGTGATTTTGCGGTGATTTGTAAATAAAATCCAAAAAACCATATAAAACCACAAATTTTATTAGAGAAATTGAAAAAGGACATTCTGATGAACACATTTATATCAGCGTTTTAATAATAAACATTAATTTTTAATGTAAAAATAATGTTTAAAGTTAAAAACATCGTCCGTGATTATTTACACTGTCACGGTGATTTGTAAATTAAGCATGTAAATTCACTTACTTTAAACTTAACAGTGTATAAAATTAAAAGTCAGTATACTACAGAATAAATTGAAAACAAAAAAATGACCAATTAATATAATACTTTTTATAAAAATAAATAAAAAAGTGAAAAGTTTGTTTCTAAATGTGACACAAGAGAAGAACGAGTAATTTGCTTTGTAGGTAAATGAGTGAGTTAAATTATTATTTACCACGAGAGCTCGCTCGGTAACAGGGAAAAAAAGAAAGTGTTACCATAGTGCAAATTTCGACAATTTTACTCCCAATAGATGTCGCACTGAAACAATTCTAAACTACAATTGTCAATCTTTCTCTAAAGTGTCAAAATTAATTTTCTATTATAGCATTCGAAAGGTAAGTATGAAAAGTTTATTTATTAATTGACGGCAAAACATTTAATTTAAAAAAAATAGTTATATAAATTAAAAATTAGATACTTTTAAATAATAATTATCCCATCAAATAATAATAAATAAAAAATAATTTTTTCAAATAATTACTCAACAATTTTTTTTAAATATCACACAATATTTTTAATTTGTTTACATGTTTTAAAAAATTTGTTAAATTACTAATTATGCTTGTAAAAATTAACATTAAAGAAATTAAAACTTCTATATTTATTTCAGAATTTCTAAAATTGTAAAATTATTCGAAAGTATCCATAACTTAATTATGTATAATATGTTTAATTGTTATTATTATTTTACAACAATAAAAAGTTCAAAAAGTTTCCTAACCTTTTTGGAATTAAGTAGTTTTTTCAATTCAATTATTATTTTTAAGGAATTTTTAATTAAAATTCTTCTTTAAATCAATTATGTTTAATAATTTTTGAAAAGTTTTTTGAGAATTTGCAAAAAACATTCGCTTGAAATTTAATTATACGAAATGTCGATTATTCAGTTATTTTGTAATAAAATACACTGCAAGAAAATTTTTGGAAAATCTAAAAAAATGTAGGAAGGAAATTTTACTAATTATTTAAAAAAAATTTACTAACATTAAGAACGGAATTTTTCAAAAAAAGTATCGAAAATTACTTTTTAGGTTTCCGTACCCCGGTAGGAACCCTATTAAAACGGTTACGGAAAATTACCATGTATCCCCCCCCCTGGCACCCAAAGTTTTTTTCCTAGAGAGTTGAAAATTGGCATACTTATTCATTTTTACGCGTAGATTACAGGAAAAATATAGCGGAAGTGATTAGAATTGATCTTCATGGTGTTTTCATTGAAAAACTAAAATCTCTTTTTGCAAAGTCGAAAATTCTTTAACCCTTGCTAGTTCTCACAATTCATAACCTAGTGATCTGGTGTTAAACATTTTTATTTATTTTTTCGTGCAGATTTCAACAAACGTACAAAAAGAAATTATTGGAGTTCAACTTCATATTTTTTTTACGACAAACTAAAATTTTTTTTCGTTTCAGAAAAAAATTGTGTACCCCCCTCTGGATTTTTACAATTGAGCCCGCACAATAACAGCAAGTGCGCGCGGTCGAAAGGGATAATATCAGTCAGGTAGCAGTGAGAAGCCCAGAGGTGCTCACTGCTACCTGACTGGTATTATCCCTTTTGATCGCGCGCACTTGCTGTTATTGCACGCGCGGGCTCAATTCTTGATCTATTGTACTACAGTTTGGCTTATTTTATGTGGTTTTGTGTGTAGATTTCAGGAAAAATATAGCGAACATGAATAGATTTGATCTTCATATTTTTTTCAGCGAAAAACTCAAAGTTTTTAAAAATTACATGAAAAAAGCGTGTATTTCACTCTAGCGCCCAGTTTTTTACCCAGAGAGCTAAAAATTTGTATACTTTTGTATTTTCACGTGTAGATTTCAATAAAAAATCCTTAATGTTTCATATTTTATAAACAAAAAAATTTCTTAATTCAATATTTTTTTAATAATCGTTTAATCATATTTAAAAAAATTATTTATTTTAATTTCTTTAATGTATATTTAAAAAGGCCATTCATAAATTATGTGAAGTATTTAGGGAAGCAAAAATAGACAAAATTTAATGTTTTATTACAGAAAAAATACAGCGAAAAATATTCCAGTTGATTTTTATAATTTTTTTAGCAAAAAAGTTGAAGTTATAAACAAGGGTACGGAACCCTTGGTGTTAGTACGAGTTCCACTCGCACTTGTCCGGTTTTTTTCTATTCATTTTAAAAATTAAAAATAAATAAGACATCGACGATTTTTAAGTATTTATTTTTAAGATTAAAATAAACCTTTTCTCTACATTGTATTTAAGAAACATAAAATTTATAAATTAAATGTTCCTCTCGGATTGATAAGAATGATTTTTTTTGTACTTGCGGACGTCCATTTCCTGAAACATAGTAAATTTTAATTTTTTCATTTATTACAACCATTTATTCATTTTGTTAACTATATTAACTATAATTATCTGGTATTTTTCATTTTTTCTGTCACTGACAAGCAGTGCTAGAATATTTAAAATATTCCATTCATTACTTTAAATATTCCAGCACTACTTGTAATTATTTTGCATAAGTCGATAACAAATTCTAGGACTGTCTATGAAATGTTTACAAAATATTGTCCCATCCAAAAGTCAAGTGCTTTTACTTGTTTATTTTTTCCGTATATTTTGTATAAATTTTTGTTATTTGTTATGTTTATTTTGGTTGTACTACATTCTATTGTTATTTATAATTTTTATAATCAAAAAAATATTTACTTATGTGTTGAAATTGATTGCTTTTATTCACTTTTTAAAAATTTCCATTTAAATGGACAAATTCATATTTTTTATCGGTTTTTTTCAAATTTATGTTTTTTAAAACAAATAATCATATTAATTTTACAAAATTGTATGTTATTTTGTAAAAAAGAAAAAAGATTTGAATTTTTGAAAACTATTTAATTTGATCAGAATCTGATGATTAACTAAAATTAGGGTTCTTAAACTTTGTTAGCCATAGTTGGTCCAGAGAAGTAGTCGGAATCAGTAACCAAAGTCGTAACAACTTTTCCTAAAAATAATTTTACGTTTTCTGTGTGCATCTCAACTTAAAAATTAATGTCCTAACATACATTCAATAAAATTTTGAAAATAATTGTGACGCGCTCCGAAGAAAAGTACCTAAGAAGCAAACGGATTATAGGTTAGGGTCCTGTTAGATTTCTCTTGGTTAAAAGTTTATTTTTAATTATTTGAATTTGAAACCAATTTTTATGGAATATTTTGGATATAATGAAGACTTGAAGATAAATAATTTTTAATTAATAATTTATTTTCTTTCTGTATTTTCAATCAAAAAATTAAAAACCTAACCTCAAATTTTTTGCTTCTTAAGTACCTTTCTTCGGAGCGTAAAACAATTGTTAAAAATAAATTCTGCAGATATTTAAAATCAGTTCTATCAATTGAAAGATTCCTATAAAAATAAGCCGCAACGACTTTATGTAAAATTTAAGTAAAGAAAAAATTTTGTTGACTGTGCTGCAATTTTTTTATATCTAAGGTCACGCATTTTGCATTAAAATTTTTTATAATATTTATATTTGAACATTGAATTTAGAAAAAATATAGATTCCGTATAAAGTTTACAGGTTTATTTCTAAAATTAACTTTGTAAACTGGGTCAGAATTTCCCAAACGGTCACCTATAACTAAAAAATTTTCTTTTTTCACAAAATTATTTTTTTTACTCCTAATATGGTTAAAAATAACCCCTGAAAATGTTAAACAAAAAACCATTTTTTTAAAAAAGTTATTAACAATTGAAATTTTTAGTATTGCTCAATTAAATTTTTTTTTCCTTAAGTTCTAGTTAAATACATTTTTTGTTCTAAAATTTTTTTACTTAAATATTTTTTTTCATCATTTGTTTATAAAATTTGAGAATCAAATATGTTCTTTACGTCCTAATGAAAAATTAAAAATTGTATTATATTCCATAAAAGTCTCCGGATTCTAAAACCGTTTAAAAAAATGAGCCTCAATTGCAAAAAAATTATTAATTAAAAACTGAAGCCGTTTAGAGCGTTTAATAACGTTAAACTTGCGCTGCGTCCATTGGCATTATCAATATTTAAAAAAATCATTTTTATTTTATTATCTTTACATTACACATGATCAAAATCAATTTAAATTAATCTAGTATAACCACTAGAAAAATAATAATGAATATAAAATAATTTATTTAAATAGTTAAATACATAAATTTGGTGCTTTCTTACAAAAAAATCTTTTTTGTAGACAAACTTATGTTATTGGCAATTATTATGAACAATAATTGAGTTATCAATAATGATGGACAGCTTTACATAACTTTAAACTCACTAAAATAAGAAAACCAATTTTACTTTTTGCAGAAGGAACAAAGGTTTAAATGATTGATCAAATTTATCTGTTTGTTAATTAACATTGCTTACAACAATTCAAGTAAACTGTATTATACCTGCTCACAGAAATTATCTATTGAAGAAAAAACTAATTTCTTTTTAAATCATACGAAAAAAACTTTTTTCCAAACTTTGTCACACACAGTTTGACACCCCCCCCCCTCCCTAGGAGTGTGACGTTGTTTGTGAACGGCCCCTTATTTTTAAAATTATATTGAATGAATTTAATAATTGATAAATAATAATAATAAAATTATCCTTTTAATAAAATAAATATTATACAGAATTATAATAAAATATTTACAATTTTAGATCATTAAAATAAATATTTTTGTATTTAAAAAATATTATTTAATTTATTATTAAATGTGGAATTAAATTCATAACCTTCAAAAATAAAACAAACTATTAAAAGGTTAGAATGGAAATTATGATGAAAAAATTTAGATCCTATTTATATATATCATTTGTAGACTTGTGTTATTATTATTTTATTTTAAATTGAATTAAATTTTAAATATTTTATAAAGTTTGAGTCCAAAATAATTCAATTTTTATTACAAGTAAACTCATAAAATTTTCATTTTTAATAGTAAACAAAAAATTTTTTTTTTTAATTATAGGATATCATTTAAAGAAATTTTCTTTTTATAGAAAAGAAATTCCTCTTAGACAAATATTAAATACACTGTTTTTTGAATGAATGCGTTAACATTTTTCTAGTGGTCATAATAGATTAATTTAAATTGATTTCGATCATGTGCAATGGAATGATAAAAAAATAAAAATGATTTTTTTTAAATATTGAAAATTGTTAACTTAAAGTAAACAAAAGTATAATCAATTAAAAACTCTAAAATCGGTTTTTAGGCATCTCTTGGAAATTTTATTCCCTTTAATTTAAGACCGAAAGCATCAAAACCCGAAAAAATTTGAATGTTTTAGACAATTTACTGTAATTGAAAGTTCTACACGGAGCTGCAGATTTTAATTAATATCTTTTTTTCTGATTTATATTAATTTTTTTTAAAACAGTTTTACAATCCTAGATGTTTTACTAATATTTTAATAACTATTTTATTTTTTACTATTTTTTAGTAACTATTTCAATTTTTCGTTAGGATGTGTAGAACATATTTGTTTAAAAAGAAATTATGAAAAAAAAAATTTTTTAACTTAAAGAAAAATTTACAACAATAAATACATTTAAACAGTGTAATAGAAGATGAAAAAACACAGACTTTAATTTTTCAATCCGTTAACTGGTACTTGAGAAAACAGTTTTTACTTAAAAAGTACTAAACATTTTAATTCTTAATAACTTTACAAACAAATTTTTTTGTGTGCGATTCCATGGGAGATTTTAGTCTTTTCGGAGTAAGTAAACCAATTGCAATGAAATTCAGGAATTTTAATCTACGCATAAAAAGAAATGTTTCCACCAAATATTACGTCAAAATATTCAGTAGTTTTTGAGATGTCAAAATTTTGGAAAAATTTTGAAATCGTTATATCTCCTTTCCATTTTAACCAAATCACTTGATTCTTTTTAGAAAAAATTCAGCATAAAAAAACGAAAAATTGTTTATATTATGTTTACATAAAATTTTTATAAACAAAAAATTTATTAAATAATAATTGAATAACTTTTGGATTGCACCACGAAATTGAACGAATCAAACACTAAAATAAAGTTACCAGTGATTTCTTTAAGATTCCGAAAGAAAAATGGTACAAATTGAATGTCTTAATATAATATATTAATATTTTTGTTCACTTTTGACAAGTAAACATTAGAAGTTTCTGCTACTTGGCGTGCAAATTTAGGTGCGCGCGCAGACCTCTCTATCGAAAACCGGAAATTCGTAGATGATTAGAAAGAGAGGTCTGCGCGCGCATCTAAATTTGCACGCCAAGTAGCAGAAACTTCTAATGTTTACTTGTCAAAAGTGAACAAAAATATTAATATATTATATAAAGACATTCAATTTGTACCATTTTTCTTTCGGAATATTAAAGAAATCACTGGTAACTTTATTTTAGTGTTTGATTCGTTCAATTTCGTGGTGCAATCCAAAAGTTATTCAATTATTATTTAATAAATTTTTTGTTTATAAAAATTTTATGTAAACATAATATAAACAATTTTTCGTTTTTTTATGCTGAATTTTTTCTAAAAAGAATCAAGTGATTTGGTTAAAATGGAAAGGAGATATAACGATTTCAAAATTTTTCCAAAATTTTGACATCTCAAAAACTACTGAATATTTTCACGTAATATTTGGTGGAAACATTTCTTTTTATGCGTAGATTAAAATTCCTGAATTTCATTGCAATTGGTTTACTTACTCCGAAAAGACTAAAATCTCCCATGGAATCGCACTTGTTTAATATTTTTAGGGATTCTTTTTAATCATATTGGGAATAAAAAAAATATTTTGCTTTAAATGAAAAATTTTTACAGTTTCAGGTGGTCCCTTTGGGAAATTCTGATCCAACTATATACTTCTTTTCATGTACCTTTCTTAACATTTCTCCTTTTTATTCCTCTTCCTTTATTCCTGCCTTCTCCGTTCTCTATCACCCTTGTTCCTCTTCTTTCTCTTTCATGATTTCTTCTATCCCTTTCTCTTTTGCTTCCTCTACTCTCTCTCACTTGACTTTCCCTTCTTTCTCCTTCATTATTCCTTCCATCCCTTTCTCTTTCTATTGTGCTTCCTCTACTCTCTCTCACTTGACTTTCCCTTATTTCTCCTTCATTATTCCTTCCATCCCTTTCTCTTTCTATTGTGCTTCCTCTACTCTCTCTCATTTGACTTTCCCTTTTTTCTTCTTTATTCTCTTTCCCTTGACTATCTCCTCTCTCTTTATTTTCTAATTTTTTACTGCCACTTCCACCGGATTGTAAAATCTGAAAAAATATTCAAGTTTAGTTGGACAGAATTAGTTTGGCTTTTTGTGTAGGAAAGCCTTAGTTTACAGGTCCATGCGCGCTAAAGGGTTTTGGGAATTCAAAAGTACATTATTTCCGAGCGACATAAGACAGATATTGGGTTTTTAAAAATTTTACGTTCTAAAGTTCCATGATTTTCAAGTGATAAATGATAAAATTCCATGACATATTAAAACAAAATTTTTGTCACTTTTATTAAAAAAAAATTTTGTTTAATGTTTATAATGTAAAAAATTCCTTTTCTAAATCTGAATGTGGTATTCTGATCGGGAGAAAAGAGTAACTGAAAGTTATTCGAATTTTATTTAATTCACTATTAAAATGTTGAAAAAACAATTTTGTAAGGGAAAGTAATTTAAATGTCAGTAAATTGTCAAGAAAAATGATAGACTGAAACTAAAACAAAATTTTTTTTAAATTGCATCATCCAATTAGAAATTCCATGAAATTTACATGATTCTAATAATCAAATTGAAATCCCATGACAATTCCATGATTTTCAGGTTTTCCATAATTTGTAGTATCCTTTGGATATCTTGCAATCTCAAGCTGAATCTAAAATGAGAGATAGAGAGAGAGTAGGCACCGATTTTCTTACTTTAAATGCTGCCGCCCTCGCAATTTTATTGTTTCCGCCACTTCGCCCTCGTCCGTGGCGTATTCTTTTCACCTGCAAATTTTTTATTATAATCAGCTGCTAATCAGCAGTTTAAAAATTATTTAAATTATACAAAACATACTATGAACAATTTGAAAACGACCAACTAGATTATGATATTAAATTTTTTATTAATTTTCCCCTCTTGAATTTTCGAATACGACTTTTGATACGATTTCTTTTATTAATAAAAACTATTTTATTAATTAGAATTTACAACATGTTTAATCTTTACTCTAAATCTGAATCAGTGAAAATTTTTGCTAATTACAATCAGTGGCCCAGTTTTCTTTAATTCATTAGTGAAATTTCACTGCCAATCAGTGGTTTTTTACAGATTCTCAGTGAAATTCTACAAATGAATTAAAGGAAACTGGGACACTGATTTGAAATCAGTGAAATTTTCACTGATTCAGGTTTAGAGTGTTTCTATATAAAAGTGTCAAGTTCCAATGGTTAAATTCCGCATGTTTAAAAAAACTTTCTTTCTATCTTCCTTAAGTTTTACAGAAATTGACAAGGATTTTAAATTTTCCTTTCTTTTTAAGCATAAATGCTGACCATTATTTCTACGTTCAACAAAAAAATTTGCTTATGTTTATAATTTTGGTGAACTGTAATTAAAAAATTAACATCTTTGTCACCATCAAAATTAAAGTATGATTTTTGTCGTGCAATAGGGGAGATTCGGGTAGCCCCGGACACTTAAGCTTCTTGATAAATAATTTGTGTTTATATTTTTGGAATGTTAATTACATTTTTTTTATATCAAACAGAATGCTTCTTTTAACCCATAGCATAAATTCATTTGTAAAATAATCAAACCTTTTAGGAAAAAAATAAGGAAAAATATGAGTATTAAAATTTCAACCTTCAACAATTTGTCGGGTAGCCCCGGACATGCGCGAAAATATTTTATATTTTAATTATTAAACTTGATAAACTAACATCAAATTATATTTACAACAATGAAAATAGACCATGTAATAGAAATAAATTGAAAAATCTATTTAATATTCATAGAAAGTCACCATAAAAAAGATTTTATAAGACGTTCAATGTGACGTACATACATTTTCTAATGTGTCCGGATACTTTCAGATTTTTTAGAAAATTGAGTTTTTTAATAAAACAAAATGAAAAAACTGAGTCAATATTTCAAAAATAAAAGTGAAACTGTATTGTAAATCATTTGTAATTTATTTCAATAGTAACAACACATTATTCTATTAGAAATTAAAAGTGTCCGAAGCTACCCACTGTCCGGCGTTACCCGAATCTCCCCTACTTTACAATAAAGGAAATAGAATAATTGTGATACAACAGAATCAAAATACATATTTTGCACTAAAGGTAATGTCAGAACAAGTGATTTATAATAATTGATTAAATGTTCTTAAGAATTAAATTTAATTTTTTCAAATGATTTCATTCTTACTTGAATCTTTGATTCATCCTCTCCGATCGCTGTGGATTTTTCGGCGATAGATTTTGGTGAATCCTATAAAAAATGAAAAATAACTTTTAAAATTAATGCATTTTTTGGAACTTTTTAAATTAAATCTGTAAAATTTTGATAAAAAATATTAAGTTTTTCTAAATCAAAATAATAATAAAAAAGTTTGTATTAAAAAATTTTTCTAAGTTTGTCCCAGTATTTTCTATTTAGAAGTAGATACAAAAATATTATATACATTATACATAATTGTAAATTTAAAACAATTTTTAAAATAAATATTTTTCCTATTTAAATAAACCAATTGCATTTTTCTAATAGCATTTTTGAAAGAAAAGTTCTTCAACTTCATGACAGTAAACTGCTTATTTTAGCAAATAACGTAATTCTATAGAAAGTTCATGCACACATTTTCCAATTGAAAGTAAATTCAAATCGAACTAGCTAATTCGAAACTTCGAATTCGAGTTGTGAAAACTTAACTCGGTTATTTAATTTGCACAATTATTTTGACAGAAATCCTAACCTAAAATTAGTAGGCTGGTATTCATAATACAGCTATCTAGTAGTTTGAAACTTGTTGAAAGAAAAAAAACTTATTTTGCAAATCTTTTGCACAATTTTTAATAAATAATTAAATTTAATGTTTAAAGAAGAATTGAAGAATTTTTGGATAATTTAAAAAAATAATTTTATAAGGAATTTTAATATATAATTTTGAATAGGTATGATTAAAACTTAGGAAAAGTATAGGAACAAGAAAATAGGTATGGGAGAATAAATAATTGATTTTTTAGCACTTTTTGTCGAAAACTAAAAATCTTTATTTTTGGAGTTTGACAAAAGACAGGACAAATAAGCAAAGTATGGGAGAATAAAAAAATTGATTATTTAAATGTTTTTTTGGAAAATTAATAATCTCAATTTCTAGAGTTTGGGAAAGTGCGGGAAAAGTCGGCAAAGTATGGGAGAATATGAAAAATGTTTTTTTAAATATTTTGACGGACATTAAAAATCTCAATTTTTGTACAAAAAATTAAAAAGAAACATTCTTTTTAATTATCCCATACTATGCCGACTTTTCCCGTCCTTTGCCAAACTCCAAAAATTGAAATTTTTTTATTTTTGACAAAAATATTCAAAAAAATCAATTTTTTCATTCTCACATATTTGTCGACTTTTCCTGTCTTTTGCCAAACTCCAGAAATTGAGATTTTTAATTTTCGTCAAAAATTATTTTAAAAAATAAATTTTTTATTCTCTCGTAACTGTTTTTTTGTTCTCATACTTTTCCTAAGTGTCCGCGTACTATAATTATTGTTGTTAATCACGTACATTTCAATTCCATTCTTTGCAGGAGTTCAATTATTTTCATAAATAATAACGATCTTCGTAAGAATTGAATTATTTTTAATCAAAACTTTAATAAAATTTTACGAATAAATACAATTATTTTCTACAATTTTAATAAATACTTCAAAAAATTCAATTATTTTCTTAATTAAATTCCAAATCTTTTTAATTGCATATTTCAAAAATTGGATTAGCAAGTTATTATAAAATAAATTTTCATTAATTTGTTTACAGTTATGTTTTTCACATTATGAGAATCGAAATAAGTTGCATTTTATACTAAAATAATATGCAATTTTGTCACAAAATTTAGAAGAAATGTCAAAAAAGTGATCGTTTATGTTATTAAAAATTGAATTTATAGTTTGAAGTAAAATGTTCTCTTATTTGATTCGGAGTGGTTATATTTTTGTCAGTAATTGGTCCGTAAAGTCCGTATTTTTGAAAACTTTCCCTGCTTCGAGCCTTTTTTACTTTCAACACTTTATAGGTATTTGTATATTATTTACCTGTATATTAAAATTATAGAATTAATAAAAAATTATATTCACATTTTTTTAAAAAAGTTTTTAAATACTAGATAGCTGTATTATGAATATCCAGCCTACCAATTTTAGGTTAGAATTTCTGTCAAAATAATTGTCCGAATTAAATAATCGAGTTGAGTTGTACAATTCGAAATTCCGATTTTCGAATTGGCTACTTTGATTCGAATCGGCCAATTTGAAATTCGAATTTGGAGTTTCAAATTAGCTAGTTCGATTCAAATTTAATAAGAATTTTCAAGAATTTTTTTCATGTAAACTATTAAACTTTTATTTAAAAATCTATTTTTTTCTACAAGTACATTATTGAGATTTGAGTTAACAAAAAAAGAAGTTAAAAATATTAGAAAGTTCCAAAGTTATCTAGTACTTAATCGAAGGATTTAAAAGGAAACAAATATTTGAAAAAAATGTCGACCTGACAAAGTTGACAAAAAAGAAAAAAAACGAACGTTCAACTTTGTCAGGTCGCCATATTTTCAAATATTTTTCCTTTTAAATCTTTCGATTAAGTTTGATAATCTTTCAATAAAAGTAAGTTTAGATTTTTAATTTTGGACTAATCAGATTTCCATAGTGTTGAACACCGCAAAACTCTGTTTTTTCAAAGGACGTTACTTTAACAGTACATAACTTTGGAACTTCTTAATATTTTTAACTTCATTTTTTGTTAACTCAAATGTAAATTATGAACTTTTAGAAAAAAAATCAATTTTTAAAAAATGTTTAATGGTTCACAATAGAAAAAATCTTGTAAAAATGTCTATTTTATGACGTTACAACTGTGATTGCCCCCTTAACCTTAAATTGTTAATTTATTGTTAATTAAGTTGTTTTACTATTAAAAAAATTTTAAATCGTTGATGGAATTTTCATTTTTAATTTTGTCACTTATTATTTACTATTTCATTTTATTATAATATATTTATTAAGTTGAACAATAATAAATCTTCACTATTATCAAAATTTTATAAAAAAGCCACTTTATTTTATTAGTTATTCTTAATTTGTACATATTTTAAGCTTTGAAACGATTGTGGATTTTAATTTATTACTTGAAATCCACTAAAATGTCCAGAATAATTTTTACAGGAATAAAAATAAAATTTTCTTTATTTTGACATCAATTTTATTTTTTTATTCTTGTTATTTGTTTTTAAAAAACTTTTTACTAACATGAAGTTCAAGGAATTTTCTTTAAAAACTGCTAGTAGCAATATTCAGTTTGTTTATTTAAATAGGAGAAATATTTATTTAAAAATGGACAGAAATTGGTAATTGTATACAGGGGCGTCGTTTTGAATAGCTCGTAGTTAATTTAGTAATCAAGTTGATAGATAATAGAAAATTTACAAAAGAAAATTTGTTATTAAAAAGTAATTAAAAATTTGAAAAAACTCTATTAGTCACATTTTATTTAAAAAAATGAAAAATTATCGTACAATCCGAGCCCCTACGGTTAGGTATTGACGTCTCATTTTTCAAGAATACAATATTTCGGGTTCATATTGGGAGATAAATGATAAAGGAAGGTTCTCTGAGGGGCGCTTTTATCTGTTTTTATAATAATTTTGGGAGAAAATTGTTTCATTAACAATTGAAAGTAAAGAAATTTGAGGTAGAATAATAATTTTGTTAAGCTAATTTCATGTTATTATCTGCAACTCCCTCCAAAAACAGTATTTACAAACACTTTTAGTTATTTCTATATGATAATTTTTTTTCCATAAATCGAATTCCTAAAAAAAATTATCTCACTTAAAAAAATCGCATATTGGTGAATTTTCTGAAAGTAACATTTTTTATGTCTCGATTAATTTTACAAAATCTACTTTTTAATAATTATTATCAATTTTCATAGTGAAAATTTAGCACTTATTTATCATTTTTAAAAGAAAATTAAATAATTTTATTCAACTTAATTTACGATATAACTAAATTACTTTCATCTCCGAAGCCTTTTCAACACGTCTCCAATAGGACTTCTACAATAAAATTAAATTTTCATGGTTTTTTTCAAATTCTCAGAAATTTTTTAAAAATATTGTCAGAAAGTACAATTTTTTTTTTCTATCATTATATGCATTTTAAAAATTTGTAGACCTCACTTTTATTTTTGATAAAAATTAAAAATGTTTAAACTTTGCCTTCAGTTTTAGGTTAAAATTACTTTACAATGATTACTAACATTTTTTACTTTAAAAATATCTTAAACAAAATTTTAATCCACATTAAAATAAAGCTGAGAATCTGACGTTAAATTTTCCTATATTTTATCTATAAAAAGGAGAAAAATTATTGCTGTTATAAATAATCGAAATTTACATTTTTCTCCGAGTAAAAATTAATTTCATCTCCGAAGCCTTCCTTTTTAATAAATAACTGAATGTTGAAGTAAATTTAACAGAATATTTCGATGGTAATATAAAATGAGGGTGTGAGATTTGTATATTTTACTAAAAAACATATTTTAATTGCGCCCTAATGTATACAAATATGAAAGAAAATTTATTTTTCATCTCCGAAGCCTTTTCCTTGAAATATGCTAGTTTTTCTTTTCTTTTTAGTATTAGCTGCATTGCTTTGAAAAAATTAACCCAAATTACCATTAAATCAAATACTTTAAATAAATTTATATTTTCATCTAATTGAATATATTTGGTATTAAAATATGCAAATTATTAATTTTTAAGCAGTGTAATTTTATTTTCGATTTCGTGAACGCGATATTCGCGTGAATTTTTAATAGAAAAGCTTGCCAATTAAATAAAATTAATTTAATGGAGCAACAATAATATTTTTCAAATGAAAAAAACTTTAATATTTTTAAGAATTAATTTTGCGCAACCTAAAAATCTTACTCTTGAGTATGAAATTAAGTAGTTTTAATAGAAAAAAACCATATAATTGAAGATAAAAATTAATTGAAAAACTGAAATTTAAAAGTCTCACTTTCAGAAAATTCACCCATATACTTTATTTAGTGGTCACTTTAGCAAAAATAAAAATTAAATTTTGAAATATTTTTAATTATTTAAATATTATTTTTATAAAACATGTTTATTTGACTATTATTTGTATACTTACAATTTTTTCCGTCGAGCTCATTATCGACTTCAGAGCTCCGAGAAACAGCGCCGCCAGTTTCAATCTATTAAAAAAACCAATTATTAAAATATCTATTCACAGAAAAAAGGAGTGGTAATGTTACTAGGGGTAAAGGGTAATAACAACTTGTGTAGAGGGTAAACCTTCTTTTTTTATTGAGTAAAAATGATAGAGGGTAATATTTTGTGAGGTAATTTTGACAGAAATTGACAGATAGTGCATTTTCAAAGAAATTCGTATAATTAATTTTTTAAAAGTGAAATACATAATAATTAATGATGCACCAGTATCTTCTTTAAGTGATTACAAGTTTTTCTATTAAGAATTAAGAAAGCAGATTAAAGACAGTCGCTATAAATTTGGAGAATCAAAAATTGTAAAAAGTGTAAATAAACGATGATTTTGTATTTGGATTCAATGGTTAACATTAAAGCAGTTTAAAATATTTTATTTTTTGCATAATTTATTCTAAAAAGGCAGAAAAAACTTTTTATTTTACAAGTTCATATTAATTTGTATAATGATATTTAGGTTATAAT
Source organism: Leptopilina drosophilae (assembly GCA_032873175.1). NCBI lineage: Eukaryota > Metazoa > Arthropoda > Insecta > Hymenoptera > Figitidae > Leptopilina > Leptopilina drosophilae. Next base: position 43,957,141 of record CM065483.1, read on the forward strand.
GTAAGTCTCTGTTATTGTTTACGTTTTATGATTTTAAAGACCTTTTTGACAAATTAAAATGGTAAAGAAAAATAAAATTTTATTTTTTAGTAATAAATACAATACATTTTAGTATAATAAATATTTATTTATAGCATTATAAATATTCTTTGATTTTTATGTACTCACTTAATAACCAAAAATTTATTCTGATAGTAGAATTTAATAAAAAGGTTATAAAATTTTTTTATTTTTGAAAATTAGACAATTATTAATTATTATTAATTAATAATAATAATAATAATAATTATTATTATTATTATTATTATTATTATCTCAATTATGTTATATATTCTCAATTTTATACTCTTATTTAATAAAAATTAAAAATTAAGTTTAAATAGATTTCAAAAATAGACATTTTTAAATTTGTGAAATAGGAATGATACAAGTTTTTCCTGATACATTTTAAAATTCACAACTCCTTTTTTAGTTTTAATAACTTAAACAGGGTTGCCACGGACCTGGAGAACCTGGAAAACCTGGAATTGTCATGGAATTTTTTTCAGTCATGGAAAACCTGAATTTGTCAGGGAATTTTATAAACCTTGATACTAAAAACTCAATTTTTTTGTATTTGAGTTGTAAAAATTTCAAGTTGACATTATACAACTTTTTGATTTTAAATTTAGTGCTTACAATTGAAATGAATATGGCATTTTTAAATTTTGGTTTCTTTTACTCAATATCTTCCTTTAAAAAAATTTTAAATTAATACATTTTAGCAATCCAAAAATGTTATGAAACTGAAGTTACCAACTTTTATGTAATGAAAATTTTTTCTTTTGCTAATTGTTTTTTAATGTAAGAAGTTCCTTAAAAAATTGCTAGTGCATCCATATTAAGAAATAAACAATTAACAATAGAAAAAAATAGCTTCTGAAGCGAGGAAATAATAATTTAGTTGAAATTTCGGGATATTTGGAAAATCCACGACAAAAATAATTAAAAATCACTGATTTCCTTGCCTTAGATCCTCTTACAATTTTTTTTAATGACTTCTAACATTCAAATAAATAATTACTAAAAGAAAAAATTGCTTATGAGCTGAGGAAATAATAATTTTCTTGAAATATATGGTTTTTGAAAATTCGTGTAAAAAATCAAAATTACTGATTTCCCCGACTTCGATTTTTTGAAATTTTTTAAAGTGGTTCTAACATTAAAATAAATAATTATCAAAAGAAAAATTTTTATTGAATAAACGTAGGTAACTTCAGTTTCATAAAATGTTATTAAAATGTTTAAAATACTTGTTTAATTGTGAAAAATTCTGAACTAAACTAAATTTTTAAATTTAAAGAGATTTGCTCCTCACCTTTCTTCGGAGCGTATCTCAAATAATCTCACAATTATTAACTAAAATTTTTGTTATTAATAAAATTAAAAATTAATAACTTATTTTATTAACAATTTACTTGAAGGATATTATATTTTTTGTCGTAATTAGCTAAAAACATACCAAAACAATTTTATTTTTGGGTCTGGAATTTTATAAAAAATGATCTGGAAAACCTGGAAAAGTCATGGAATTTTAAAATCATGTTTTGTGGCAACCCTGTTAAAATTTTTTAAATTGAGAGTAAGATGTTAAATAATTCGTATCTGTGTAATTATAATTTATAAAACTAATAATAAATTATCAATATTAAACAAATTTATAAATAAAGTTTATTTATATTTTTTATTAATTAAATCTAAATCTATCACCGTTTTTGAAAGAAATTAGAGAAAGTTATTTTGATTATAAAGATTAAAAAACAAATGGATTCCAAAATTATTATTTTTATAAAACGTATGAATGGTAGATAATTTTTAAATTAATTTTTGTAGAAAAAATAGGTTTTAAGGATTTTATAAATAAAACAACTAGTTTGGAAAAAAAACCCCTATTGGGGAAAAAACCAGATTATTATTGATTATTGTTACACTGAAGACACGCAACAATTAATTGTAAACATTTTTACTATAATTTTGAAGCTCATTGACAATGAGTGTGTATACTTAATTAAATGTCTGTTACTGTAATATTTAAGCTTACTTAAAGTATACAATGGAAATATTTTGAAAGAATATTAATTCACGTCAAAAATGTATTTTGCTTCATACAAAATTCTTTACTTAACTGGCATGTATTTCATTTGCTTTGAAAAAGCACCAAAAACTGTAAAGATCCATTATACATATTCTGCTTCACTGAATACTTATTACGAGTGTTTGAAAATTTTAATCAATCGCTATTTATAGATAACTGCTTAAAGTGACACCAAAATGTTATCACATAAATGATACATGACAACTATTACGAACCAATACTATTTTTGAACCAATTAGTCTTATTCCCCAATCCGTAGGTGACGAGTACTTGCAGGCATTAAAATGGTTTGCCCCTACCGCTTTAGGTACCAAACCACTATAAACACTTAAATCCTTGAGTTAGAAAGTTCTAACTTCAAGCTGCAAGAACTCATAGATTCTAATACAGTTCAACCCATTCCTACTAATGTTAAACTACAGTTATTGATATTGAAATATTGTGTTTAATTTAATTCGAAAATTGGTATGACTTGTTCAAACATTTCATAAGGATCTTTTCAGTTTTAATTGGTTCTGAATAATTTTTTAGTGCAAATTCCTTCCACGCCAATAAATGGAGAAAATTAGGGCCGTTCGTTTAGCGCAGAATCTGAAAAAGAAATTAAGTTATAAATTTACAACAAAGATAAATGTAAACTTAATAAAAGAAAAACTTAGTAAAAGAAAACTTTTACTTACAGCAATTCAATGTAAATTTCCAAGCGCTTTTTTTATAATGATATATTGTTTGTTATTCCAACGGTGTCCATGAAATACATCAGGTGTCAATAAATCATTATATGTTAGAGAAACATATTGTTCATTAATTTCTACTTCATAGGCCATTAAAATCATATTGTGCTCAACAGTTGTAACTGTTCGACAAACGAAAATTGGATTCTCGTTTCTCCAAACAATGGCATGCAAGACTACGAATTCAGGTAGATTTTCTTCGCTGTACCCTGTAGCTAAAAAGCACTTCAACGGAACATATTTAATTCCATTAATCTTTACCCAATTTGCAATTTGGAAACGTCTTACATCAGGAAATAAATCTTGATAAATAATTGCATCGATAGGAACCCACTTTAAAGGACCTTTAGTCATTTCTCTTCCCAAATTTCCTTGCAATATAAATGCTTGACGCAACTGGTGTTTTTTTGCTAATGTCAGCGGTAGATTTTTATACGTGCGTAGACATTGAGCCATCCGTTTAGAAACTTGATGAAAAGCTTCTGCCCTCATCGTTTTATAATTCTGTAAAGGCCCATATCTTAAAATTGCAGATACTCTATGTAATAAGAAATGCTGTTTGGGAGTGAGATGTTCATTGTAGGCTGCTTTAAATGTTTCCAGGTATTCTGAAATGCAGCAACTCAAATAACCTAACATCGAGGAATTAATTGTATCGGCATGTGAAATAAGAATATATTCAATCATTTTCAAATAATTCTCTAACGCAAGCAATCCTTCAGGAACTTTATCAGAAATGATTAATGGCAACATTGTAACTAATTGTGCCATTTGTGCCGCTGTCTGCTTAAATCCTTCATTCATATCCATTACATGCTTTTGACTGATTGGTGATGGTTTTGCAGATTTTTCTGTGTATCCGTAATCAAAATCTGTTATTCTACCATTTATATCGTCAAGAAAAATTAATTGTAACGTGTAACATATTTCTCTTAGAAATAGTTTGGTGGTTCGAACACAAATTCCCAACCAATCATCGTGAACTAAGTCTGGTGGCGTGGACAGTAAAGGATGAAATCCTTCTATTAAAGTCAAGGCGGTATTTCTGTTAATACCGTACTCCGTTCTTAATTCATCTTTTCTCCGTCCAACAGCGTTTTCAATTTGGTCTACTTGACGATCATGTTCTTCTTGGGTACGAAGCAGTGTCTGATTTTCTCTACACATATTTCTCACTTCAGTCAATGTTGCTTTGCATGTTCTACAAGGGTGACGCGCAACAAATGATTCTCTAAAACCACACAATTGATATACAGCTAGGTTGTCACCAAATATTACTGAAACAGTACCATAAACCATGTCACCATTTGGTAATCGAATACCTTCTTCCAATTTCTTAATATCGTTTACAATGTGATTCAAAACTGAATTCATCCCATATGTTTTTAAATGAGGATTCGATACAATACCAGCCAAATTTATAAATTTCAATTGTGATTTATGTTCAGATTTTATATCTTCATCTACCCAATAAAACATTCCCAGCTTATTAATAGATGATGATTTGCTACCGACTGCATCACACATATCAACTTCATCGTAATATAATTTCAAAAGTTTGCAATTTGGTCTCTGGTTTCTGTAAGGATGTTCTTGCATATGCTTTCCATCCATGTACGTTTCCAGTATTCCATCCTCACGTCTTCTCGGTATATTTGTAACGTTAGCATAAGAATCGTTTTGTATCCATCTAGAAAGTGTTTCCGTGATTGGAATATGAATAAATTCATCCCTTTTCATTCTTACTGGTTGATTTCCGTCCACTGACGCTGTTCCGTAAGAAGCAAACCTTTCACCCAATTCAATTCTTTTCGGCTGTACAACACTGAATTTTTTCTGGAAATACTTGTCTTGTTTGTAAATAGAGTCAAGTCCTTGGCTGCAATTAATGGTTCCACTTATTTCATCAATATTAATATAGTCTCTTAAGTGAATGTTATGATCTTCAAGTTTTGTTTCAATTTCATTTAGGCTGCGATTAACATACCATTGAACTATATCTTGTAGTTGGGTTAAAATATTAATAACATCCTCATTAGTTGCACGAGTAGAACTCCTTAAATATAAAAGATATTTTCCTATTATTTCTTTCTCAGGATTGTCAGGCAAATCTTCAACATCATTTATTTGGTTTTCATCTTCTGAATCTTGACTTGATTCATCATCGGAATCAATATATGGAGGTGGATTGCCTCTAATTGGTTCCATGATCAAAACTGAAAATGAATAAATATAACGGCATAGAATGAAATAAATCACAACTTATTAGTACTTTACAGAACAGTTTAGGGTAAAAATAATTTTTTTCATCATAGACATGAAAAAGTGTCTTTTGGGACGTATTTTGGGCAAATAAAGTAGCACTTTTTCAGGCAATTGTGCAGATCTTGCCTTATGTCAGTTTCCTGAGATTTCAATTGAAAGATTTAGATTAAGAGATTGACATTGAGAGATTGAAAGATTAAAAGTTTGATAAATTAAATGATTGAAAGACTAAGACTGACTGGTTCACTTTTTTATATCAATGACGAAAAAAATAGCGTATGCAGCTCGCACGTAGCAATTTCTATGCTCAGATGCTTTTAATACACGCTGTCTGTGCAACTTCGGCTTGACTCCTACTCTTTTCCGTTTCGCCATTTATCTCACCTACGTCACTAACAACAGCTCATATTAAAAAACGACATCCTCACCTAAAAAGTATTGCTTTACGTGCTCGACACATAATATACTATTTCGTCCAAAAAATGCTTATAAAATAAAGTTAAAGAATTAACGTAATTAGTAAAAGAAAATTAAGCACATTACTTGGTGCAAAAACAACATAAGTTGAAAAATCAAAATTTTTGATATACGGTAATAAGATCAAAATAATAAATGTTATAGGAGAGAGTGGGGCAAGATGGGATGGGGGACAGACGGGGTACCAGCCTTCCCGTGTAGAAATTTCGCTGGGGCCCTGATCAGGGCCTGATAAGGCGACCTATTAGGGAATGAAACGCCGCGCCCGATGTGGCCCTGATAAGGAAATCCACACTTTCTTGTCGCCCTGATCTGGCCCTGATCAGGCGCGGCGTTTCATCCCATACTACAGCCCTAGTAGGGTAATTTCTGCATGGATTAAGGAGCATTCAGACCTCTGCAGGCTGTCTGTCTGCGCAGCCAGAAGCAATAAGAGTAAGGGAGAAGGTGTAATAAATTTGAATTTCCTTACTCTTTTACTTTTGTACATTACCATGTCAACCTGCAGACAGACAGACTGCAGAGGTCTGAACGCTCCATTATTTAACAAACGAATTAACCAATCGCGATTAATTTTTACATAATACTGCACCGAGAGGATAGTTTCTTGTTTACAAAATTTAAAAGCCATAAGAACAAATCTTTTATCTTGTTTTACTAAAAAAACTGTTTTCTACGATTTTCTTATAATTTTTTCAATTTTTTTAATAGATGTTTATTATTTAATAATAACGGTTAATGAACTGCACAAATTTTGTTCAAATTGGCAAACGTTACAGGAGAAGAGAAGAATATGGTTTTTTTTCTTTGTTGAATCGTAAATTGTAGTAATTAATCTTTTTCTTCAATTTTGTAGGTGGGAGCAAGATAGGTTAGGGGAGAGTGGGGCAAGATGGGGTTCACAAATTAAGCAAAAGAAAAGAGTAATAAGAGAAGTTAAGAAAACTACTTAAATCAAGACTAAACAAGATACAAATGACCAAAAAGAAGAAAGCTCGTAAGGTTAAATCATGACTTAGCGATGGTAAAGTGGAAAATACACCTTGTCTGTATTGTAACGATTATTATTTAGATGAGGCGCATGAAAAGACCCTAATGGCACGGTCACACCTCGGCTGCCTGCCTGTGCAGGCAGCAGCCACGAGAGTAGGAGAGAGGAGACGAATAATTTAAATTGTCTGACTCTCTTACTCTTATATATTGCCATGACGACCTGCAGGCAGCCGAGCTGTGGCCGTACCATAAACCAGACTTGTTAGAAATGTTATTTAATAAAATTTAATTACCTAGAATATCATTGTAGTAGAATGTATTAATGTTAGAATGATAGCTTGGGCGAAAGTAAAGTAGAAGGAATTTTAATTTAGTAGGATATTTATTCGTCCGAATTATAATTTGTCAGAAAGTCAATTTGATCGAATTTCAATTTTCCAGAAATCTAATTTAACAGAATATCAATTTATGCGAATCGTTTTTTCGTAGAAACGTAATTTTACAGAAGCGTAATTAAATAGAATCTGAATATTGCCGAAAATCTTTTTGATGGAAATCTACTTTATCAGAATGTACATGTGTTTGAATATTAATTTACTAGAAATTCAACTTATCCAAATATCAATTTGATAGAATTTGATCAAATTGACTTTCTGTCAGATTATAATTCGGACGAATAAATATTCTACTAAATTAAAATTCTTTCTACTTTTCTTTTAGCATATATAGATAGTTTTAAATCTAAACTTTAAGAAAAATATTATACAAAGAGAAAACAGCAATTTTCTCCATCTAGAACACCATAAAAGTAATAATAATGTCCATGACATTATTATTATGCATGAAAACAACTGGGAATGTTTTTAAAATTAATTTTTCTGGAGCAATTCCGAAATGTTAAACTAGAAAATTTTAATTTCAAACGCCTTTTTTTAAACCATGTTCTGTAAAACAATGCGCAGTAAAATTCGCAGAGTTTTGTCCGACTGATCTGAAAATATAACTGTACATTCCTAGTTAAATTATCAAGTGAAGTACGCACGATTTTTAAAATTAATAAGGAAGACTTTTTTATAAACAATTTAAATCAATTTTTTGTAAAAATTGCTATTTTTTGAAAGTCTCTATGGTTTACCGCAGATGACTCCAAAAACATGTTCTTTTTATACAATCCTACTGCCGACATTCTGTAAAAAAATCTATAATAAAATTTTTTCTCCTTAAAAATTGCCCTATTGAATGGTATATTAGTTACTAACGATAATTTGAAAGTGTACTCCCAAAAAATTTAAAAAAAACACCCTTCTTATAAGTCTCCAAACAGGTATTAATACTTAAATAACCTCTTTGAAAAAATGAACAGTAATAAAGTCATATTCTAATCATTTAATTTTGGTGAACATTACTAATATGTTTTAAGAATTATTATTTAATAGAAAATCGACATAAAAACAGGAATATTAGTTACTTCTTCAGGAAATAGTGTATAACATTATTTAAATTCGTTTCTAGGTATATCTTTATCCTTCATAGTTTTAAAAAAAATGACTCATTCTTCAATAACAAATTAGCCACTTCTTTTATAGAGAAAGTCGGATTCTTGCCTTACAAATGCTACGAAACATTCCCAAATAGCACGCTGTATCACCTGAATGTCATGGCGATATCTATCGGGAATATTCCTGTGATATTGAAGAAGTATCATAATGTCCGCTTTTTTTAATATCCCTGTGACATTTCTGCGATATTGAGGGGATATTGCTGTGACATTGAGAAGATACTGTTGCGATATTGAGGTGGGATATTGCTGCGATATTGAGGGGATATTCCACATAATTTTTGCTATAATATCAAAATAGAACTTATAGAAAAAATTATGTGGAATATCCCCTCAATATCGCAGCAGTATTCCCTCAATATCACAGCAATATCCCACCTCAATATCTTCTTAATGTCACAGGGATATTAAAAAAAGCGAACATTATGATACTTCCTCAATATCACAGGAATATTCCCGATAGATATCGCCATGACATTCAAGTGATACAGCGTGCTACTTGGGTTGATTAATAAAAAGAAATAAAATTTAACTCTGCATCAACAAAAAAAGGAAAGAGAAAATTTAATTTTCTCTTTCTTGTTTAAGAACTTTTTTTAACTTTGAAACTATTACCAAAGTTTCATCATTTTTTAACCTTTTTTTGAAAATGTTATTCATCTATTTCTACTATTATTTGTCTGTATTTCGAAGCAAATTTTTCATGAATTGAATACAAAGATAATAACAAGAATATACAATATTTTTTAAAATTATTGTGTACATTAAATTATAAATCATATTAATAATTATTTCTTGACTTTAGCATTTTTATAAAACGGTTTACACTTTGTAAATTTCGGAAGTTCTTAAAGTCAATAATTATTGTCATAACTTTTCAATTGAGGTGTTTAGACGGTTCACGACAAAACGTGCCTTCCCAGTAAGAAGTAAGGAATTAACAAGAATTCAAAATTTTTAATTCTTTTGAATTTCGTTTCTGACCAATTCTTTTCATTTTCATTGGGAGAAGCCGAAAAGAATCTAAATTTATTCTTTTGAATACCGTTTTAATATTTTAAGCGGAAAAAAAATTTGTCGGTTCGAAGATTTGAACCCTGAAGTTTCATTGTCGGATTCAAACAGCTTGTCCGCTCAGCTATTTAAAACTGTACTATGACTACCGAATTTTAGAAGCACTTATCTTAAAGTGATGCAAACTTCAAAGGAATTAAAAAATTACAAATATTAAAACGGAATAGACAGGAATTGAAATTACCGAGTATCACACAGTATTTCGGAATTCACAAAAATTCAAAAATTAAAGAAATATTAAAACGGTATTGATTGGAATTCACTTTCAAGAAATCTTTGCTTCAAAAAGGAATACATAGGAATTGGACAGAAACGGAATTCAAAAATATTGATAATTTAACATTTTCTGTAAAAGTTAAAAATGTTCAATTCTTTTCAATTCCTTGCTTCTTACTGGGTTAGCTCTCAAAAAATTAATGTTGAATTTTAATAGTACTTTATAGATTTTGAGTTCCTCTTTCAGGTGCAAAAGTCAAAAATACTTTCAATTTATAGATGTTTTTGTTCTTAATGCTCAAACTTGAGCATAATTTAAACAACTCAGGAAGACCCAGCTTCTAATACGCTTCCCGTAAAATTCACATTCGGGAGTTAAGGTACGTATTCTCGTGGACTGTCACATATATGTTTCGATAAGGGAAACAATTATCGCCATGGATATGAGAGTAAATCACCATTTCTTGTAAAGAATGTTTGCTCCTGAATATTTTGACGGATTGTCCTAAGATTTTGAAGAGATATAAACGAACACTAACAACTAAAATTAGACACAAGGATGCACAAAAATATCTAAAAAAAATTTACCAACTTTGAATTTTTGAAAAAAATAATTTTTCTTATCTTTTTAAATTAACATTTCTGTTTATAGGCATTTTTATTAATGTTCTTATGAAAATATTAAATTATTTGAAATAATTATTGTAGGGGAGAGGGCCCCAAGGTGGTCAGAGCCCTAATGATAGAACGTTCAAGCGCCCGTCCTGCCGGAAGGATGTTCCGAAAATAAGGCTTTTAAAAAAAGAGAATTCAATTTTTCTTTTCCGGAACTCCTTGGGATCAAAGTAGACGAAAAGACGAAAAAATCCGTATATTTAACTTTTTAAAATAATAATATTAAACCATTTTTCAAAGCCCTCAAACTTGCTGTTTCAAATAAGTAAAAAAAAAACATTTTTTCGTAAATTTAAAGTAAAATCCACAAAAATCAATATATTTTGGCCGGTCTGGTCTCTTTTTCTTCAGAAACGTTCAAAGAATGAAATCTATTTGTTTAATTTAGAAAAATTTCATTTTTAATGTTAATCAGCAAAATTGCGGCCAATTGAATAAAAACTCTCTTCAAATTTGCTTTATAAGATGAATATGGTAGCAGATAAGTACAAAAACGAATACATCGTTGGAAAGGTAGTGAAACAAGCTTTCCAATGATGTAAATATCAAGTTTCTAAATTTATATGCCTAGGCTTGGTAGCCTTTTAAACAAAGCGAAAAGCGTCCTGCCGGCAGGACCGGGTTTCCTCATTTTGTGACTAAAAATTATAATGAATTTTTGGAAAATTCAACTTCTTTAAACTACCCTGCTCTTCGGTTTGAACTTACAAGCTCGACATTTACATGCACTGAAAGCTTGTTTCATCACCTTTCCAACGATATGTTTTACTTTTAGTTTACGTCGATCCATGTTAGTTTTATTTAGCGATTTCGGACGGACTCATCTGAGTCTTTTTGGTCCTGCCGGAAGGACGTTGGACGTTCTATCACTAAGGTGGTCACCCTAAGAAAATTTTTGTATATTAGTTAGTATCTTCAAAGGTTTTCTGTTAATGTTATTATTTGAGAAGACAAAGATTTTAGTAAAGTTTTGAGGTAAATAGTCGTATGAGTCTCTTTGTAACGTGAACGTTGTAAAATTTCTGTTTTTAAATGATCGAGAAATTTTTTTCTCAGGGTGTTAAAATCATCGAAATTAACCATTTTAAATTAGTAAAAATCGTTATAATTATCTTTATATATCGTACAATAATATTCCAAATGAATATAATTAATATTGTGCTTTAAAAATTTTTTTCATAAACGTTTAAAAAATTGTGTCTTGGCCCTAAGGTGGACACTTTTTTGTCTACAAGGTGGTCACTTTTGATTTTTTATGAAAATGTGTTTATACTTTATATTTATCAACATTTATCACTGTGAATGTGAATTTGATCAATTTTTAAGTTTTATGATGAATAATAATGAAATAGAATTATTTTCAAAATTTTACCTGTCTAATACATACACAAAAAGTATCACTTTTGACGAAAGGACAAACTGCAAAAAAAAAATATGTAATATGTTTCTGTGATCCTGAAAAATAATTAATATTAAATAAACAACTTAATAATTCGTTTTTTAAATTTTTTAATTACTTTTTTAGTGAATTTTCGTATGGTGACCACCTTGGTGCCACTTTTTTAAATGTCGAATTTTCAACTTTTTTTAAAAAGTGACATAACTTTATTTTTATTAATGAAATGAAAAAACTTTATGATAGGAAGTTAGGTAATAAGACAAAGCTTCAAACGCCGTCTTATTGACCTTTATATATAATTCCATTTGAAATCTACAGTCGTTCAAAAGATGGGTGACCACCTTAGGGCCCTCTCCCCTATAATAAAAAATTAAGTAGGGGAGATGTACAATAGGGCGCACTTTTTTATTTGAAAGCTGAGATGTTAGGCTAAATTTTCCACATTACGAATTTTTTATTAAAGCAAGAATGACGAAGTTAAACAACAAAAAGTGAAAAGTGATCCATTACGCCACGGTCTCCCCTAATTATCGTAAAAGAAGTTTAAAAGTTTTCTTTCTATTTTATTGATTGTTCATTAGGGTAAAATTATTTTGTGATTGCGTAATTTAACATGGGCTAATTTATAGTTTTGTTTTAAATAATAAAAAAGGAATAAAATATCTTTTTCCAAATTGTCGAAGACAATCACTAAAGGAGCCTCTGCAGGCTGTCTGTCTGTGCAGCCAGAAGCAATACGAATAAGGGAGAAGATGTAATGAATTTGAATTTCCTTTCTCTTTTACTCTTATACGTTACCATGGCAACCTGTAGACAGACAGACAGACTGCAGAGGTCTGTACGCTCCATTATGTTGCTCTTGTACTATAAATTTAAAATAAATTTCTAATATGTTACATGCCGTGACAAAAGGGACCTTAGCTGTTTTTGACAGAACTAAAATTAAAGGTCTAAATAAATAAAAATGACCAATTTTCTTTACAAACTATTAATATTTAATTCATTATTATGTGCAATATTTCCAGAAAAATATGCTTTTGATGTTAAATAATCAATAATAAATTTTTAATGAAGTTAAAAGTACTCTAAACATAACCTAAAATTCTAAGCAGCTAAGGTCCCTTTTGTCGCGGCACGTCACATATTGATATTTTCTTTCACTAAAAATGAAAAAATATTTTGGAAAATTGAAATTATTCTTTAAAATATATCGAAACTGCACTTCTTTCAGGACTTCCCCTTAAAATAAGAGTGTATACTAACCAGCAGTTTTGCTATTGCACTGTCTTTAAATATTGTTCACAAAGCACAATTTATATGTATAACAAATTCTTGCACAACTTTGTATACTTTGGTAACTTTTTTCTGTTTATTTAATTTGTACTTTTGTCATCAACAATGGTAAATGTTTAATGTTAGTATTGTTGTTTAGTAAACAATGTAAGTCCACTTTTTCTTTTTATGAATGCATAACATAAAATGTATAAAATGATATAAATACAATATGTATCCAAAAAGGGATTTGTAGCATTAAAGATAAAGATCATAGATGAGATTATCATTTATAAAATAGGTACACTATAGATGGCGCTGTATTGAGTCTAAAGGCACAGATCTACTGTCTGCCGGTTGTTATGGTAAAATCTGGTAAAATACAAAAGAGTATTGTTTGTTTGTTTTGTTCAAATGGCCTCTTGTTAGACAAATAGCCAGTACGTATACAAAAAAGTAAGAAAGTCTGAAAATTCAAATTATTTGCAGACAAGCAATAAAACTGTGCGAGCACCTTAAAGTATAAAGGCTATCGCAGGTGTAAAGGTGCGGTTACACTTTTGTAAACAGCCTTCACCGCAGATTTAAAAGAACTGCACCTTAATGCTGGAGTCCCATGGCACCGTTTTGCGTTGCGTTTTGTAACTAGGCCATGACTGCAAATAGAGCAAACATATCTGCAACTATGAATTCTACTTTATATTTTTTAATCTCTTTTCATATTTTAGATGAACATGGTGATTAAGTATAACTTTATAGGTTAAGAATGTTTGTTTACTAACTTAAAATCATTTGCTGTGTGGTAATTTCTACTGAAATTATATTCTTTATGTTTTTTAATAAAATACGGTTTCAATACTTTTTAATAATGTTGTCCAAGTATAAAATTATCTTGGTAAACATGCATCCCAACCTCAAAATATATTTGTAAAGCATAAAATAAACATTCTCTGCAATAAAATTTTATGACAGATGATTTTTTAAAGAAATATTTATCATTTAAAATTATCTGTACTAACTTTTCTATCTATTCTATAATTTTTAGATTTAAAATATTTAACAATAGTGAGATTTTTATAGTTAGTTGATATAAAATAATTTAAAATACCAATAGAAAATTCTGTTTTGTAATTTATATTCGCATCATAATGTTTTTGTAAATAGATTACAGAATTATAAACTCTTTAATGTAGGGGTGAGCAGCGTTGAAAGTGTCGTTTAATCAGGGTGGCCACATGTCAGTAAAGTCAGGGAAATGTCAGAAAAAAAAATTTATCAGTAACATCAGGGAAACGTCAGGAAAAATTTTTCGGTCAGGGCAATTAAAGAAATTATGTTATGCAATACATTTTCTGCTCTAAACGAAAACCTTTTTGTCAGGAAAATTCGACGTTATGTCAGTAAAAATGTCAAAAACAGAAAAAGATTTATAAATTTCAAATAAGGGAAGTATTATTTAGGTTAAACAATTAAGTAAACGTTACAAATTAATAACAAGTAATGTGTACTTAATTGTTTTATTGATCGGAGTGATTAAAGTACACACATGTTTAAATAACTGCGGTATACAAGAATTTAAAATTAAATGCTGAAAACAATTGTATTTTAAATGTAAATCGTATTAGACAATTTCATTAACTGTGGTTGAAAATATTTTTTTCTAGCGTTTTGAAACATTTATATTTTCTAATTTTTCTATTTATCATTTTAAAAAAATTATCATTAACTAAAAAAATTGTAATGGGTCAGACCAGTATATGTCGAATAAAGTCGTTGCGGACTAATTTTAAAAAGAATTGAATTTTTCAGAAATGATTCTTCATGATGTCTAGGGAACGAAGTAAAAAGAATCCTGTTAAAATATTTATTACTTTTCTCAAAATATAAATGTAAAGTGGAGAAGGTGCGGAAAAATGTCACTTTTTTAGCTGTTAGAAAATGTATAAAAATACATAGGAAAATGCTTCAAAATGTAAAAAAATTTATTGATTCTTGTTTAAAATTACTTGATTAATTAATCCGTATTCAATAAACTAGTAAAAAATTAAAATAATAGGTAAAACATGGTTATAAAGTTGGTCTGCCAAATAACCTAATTTTTGCAACTTTTATCAATGAATTACAAGAAAGTGAAATTGTTAAATTAAAAAAAACTCATCGAATATAGAGTATTTTCAATGAAAATTTTTCCTTTAAATATACAAGAAAGATTAAGTTGATAATACGCGATTTCCGAATTTTTGTAAACTTTGCAACTTAATATCTCCGTTAAAGAAAAATAAATTTATTTCAGGTTAAAACTGTATATTGTCTTTTAACTGAAGTTGGTTTGAATTTGAATTACCGTGATCGGAACATAGTCAAGGAGAAAAACCAACTTCAGTTAAAAGACAATATACAGTTTTAACCTGAAATAAAGTGAAATATTTAAACATTTGTATCTCTTAAATTAGATTCGGGACCAAGACGAAACTTTTGGTGCGTGTAGATTTTGGTGTGATTTAATAGCTGTAAAAGTGCCAATTTTTTTTATTTTTCTTTAACGGAGATATTAAGTTGCAAAATTTGCAAATATTCGAAAATCGCGTATTATCAACTTAATATTTCTTGTATATTTAAACTGATAAGAAAATCTAAAACTTCATCGAAAATACTCTATATTCGATGAGTGTTTTTTTGATTTAACAATTTTACTTTCTTGTAATTCATTGATAAAAACGTCGAAATTAGGTTATTTGGCAGACCAACTTTAAAAACATGTTTTATCTATTATTTTAATTTTTTACTAGTTTATTGAATACGGATTAATTAATCAAGTAATTTTAAACAAGAATCAATAAATTTTTTTACATTTTGAAGCATTTTTCTATGTATTTTTATACATTTTCTAATAGCTAAAAAAGTGACATTTTTCCGCACCTTCTCCACTTTACATTTACATTTTGAGAAAAGTAATAAATATTTTAACATGATTCTTTTTATTTCGTTCCGTAGCAGGAGACATCATGAAGAATCATTTCTGAAAGATTCAATTCTTTCTAAAATTAGGCCGCAACGACTTTATTCGATATATAATGGTCTTACCCAAATTTGATTTTATTCTTTTAGATGGAAAAAATTTTATTCTTTAGTTTTGTAGTTTAACAAATACCTATTGTAAATTATAAATTTTATTATTCATAATAATTATAAAAAGTAAATAATGCATACGCTGTTATATTTTGCTTGTTATTTTATGATATTAAAATTAAAAATTAATTTTATTGTCTTAGAAGTCACATTTTTTGCAAAGTATGAACTTAAAAAAATATAATCGTTTATAATTTCTTGAGGTGTCAATAAAGAAAACGACAAAAAATTGTGTACATTTTCTTAAATAATTTTTATTTTAAAAATGATTACAAAAGGTGTTGTGGGAATGAGTGGTAGTTAAGCATGGGTGTGATTGTGGGTGCTGAATGCAGTGATTTTGGGTGTTTGGTATAAAGGACTGAGGAAAAATGTGTTGAGCATGTGGTGCATATGTTTTTAGGCATGGATTGGGTACTTGTTGTATGCATGGTTGAGGGTGTATGTTTTGTGTTTGTTGTGTGTATGGTTGAGGGTAAATGTTGTATGGTTGTTGTGTGTACGGAAAGAGATTTTGTGATGATAGTGTGTATGGTAAAGCATGTTCATTGTTTTGTTGGCGTATTTTTCTTCTCAGACGTTGCAACTCTCTGAAATTAAAAATATGTTGATTATTTATATTATACATAAAAATATATCACGATAATGTAGACGTCAAACCATTGTTTTATTCAAATTTTTTAGTTTAAATGATTAAAAGTTGATAATTATTTTTAATTTTATTTAAAAATACTATTATTTATGTTAATTTTACAATGATTGCTACTGTCGACAGGAGTAATTATGGAACATCAGAAGTAAATCAGAGTGTCTACAACTAATCTAAACCAAAATTTATCTAACATTTTCAGGCTTTCTCTTCCCGCATGGAAGGGGAAGTTTGGGTGAAATCCACTCTCTAAATCTGAATATGTGAAATTTCACTTATCATACGTTATAAGTCGTCTTCTCGATCAATAAGTGCATATACACTTATAAATAAGTGAATTTTTCACTTCTTTTAAGTACAATCTCACTTATTATAAGTGTATATGCACTTATTGATCGAGAAGACGACTTATAACTTAGAAATAAGTGAATTTTCACATATTCAGATTTAGATAGCAGCAAAGTACGGGAAAGTTCGACAAAGTACGGGAACAGTAGGTAAATTATGGCTAATAAGCGTTTCCCATACTTCGGAATGTACGTAGTTAACAACGATAATTAAAGTACGTGAACAGTTACGAAAAGTACAGGAAAAAGAAAATAGGTTTTTCGGGAACATTCTCGAATGAAGAACTGTACCACCATATTAAAAGCGAGTTTTATGGATACGTAAAATCAAAAAAAATCATGTTCCGAATTTGTAAAGTTTGACGAAATACGGGAAAAGTCTGCAAAGTATAGGAGAATAAAAAACTTGATTTTTAGTATTTTCTTCGAAAATTAAAAAACTTAATGTTTAAAGTTTAATATAGTACGACAAAGTATAGCAAAGTATAAAAAAAAATGATTTTTGGAAAAAGGTCATATTTCTAAAAGAGTGGAAGAAATAGTACTTGAGGTATTCTCCCGTACTTTGGAAACTCAAAAAATTGAAATTTTTAATTTTCCAAGAAAATATTTTTTAAAAAAACATTTTTTTTTATTCTCCTGTACTTTGTCGACTTTTCCCGTACTTTGACAAACTTTACAAATTTGGATGAATTTTTTTATTTTACATCTGCATAAAACTCGCTTTTAATACTGTGATACAGTTCTTCATTCGAGAATGTTCCCGAGTAACCTATTTTCTTGTTCCTGTACTTTTCCTAACTGTCCGCGTATTTTAATTATTATCGTTGTTAACCATGTAAATCCAGAAGTATGGGAAATGCTCATTAACCATACTTTGCCGACTTTTGCCGAACTTTCCCGTATTTTGCAGGATTTCGCCCAAACTTTCATTTCCACGCGGGCAGGTTTTAAGAATGGACATAATAAGGGATAAAAAAATGCATTGCTTAAATTTTTTTGAAAACACTTATAAATAACGTGGAACCAGAGACAGTATTTAAAAATACGTAATTTACGGACCAAAAATAAAAAATAACATACAATTTACGAAAAATAACCAGTCCGAGTTAATAAACAAATCTATTGTTTTTTTGAAACAGTAGTTAAAATTTTAATATAAAAAATTGTTAAATATGAATATTTGAAAACATTAATTATAAAAATTCAATAAAAAAAATAAAACTACATCTTAGTAAGCGAAGAATGTTGAGCTGTTTCACTACACCGAGATATTTCGACTTCGAGAATGACGTAAAATAGCTGGAAGGAAAACAAACAGACGGCACAATGCTATTTTTATGAGAGAAAGTATTTGAAATTCATTAAATTTGTAAACAATGAATATTTTTTATAACTTTAAAAATCTAAATTTCAGTTGCTTAAAAATCTCGTCGAGAGTCTCGGTCTCGTGACAAATAGTATCAGTATTGTTTGGATTCATCCAAAACTAGTATCGTCTCGAAAAGCAGAGACGATACTATACGAGACCGGGACTAGTCTTGGTATCGTGGGCAGCACTAATTAAGTTATGATGAAAGAAGTTCCCTGACGTTTTTTAGCTTTCCACACGGAAAAAATAAGTACATGGAAGATTACTTGACAGTACTTGACTTTTGGATGGGACAATAATTCTGTAAATATTTTATAGACAGTCCTAGAAGTTTTCATTGACTTATGTAAAATAATCACGAGCAGTGCTAGAATATTTAAAATATTAAATTGTTTACTTTAAATATTCCAGCACTGCTCCTGATAATTTCACATAAGTCAATGAAAACTTCTAGGACTGTCTATAAAATATTTACAGAATTATTGTCCCATCCAAAAGTCAACTACTGTCAAGTAATCTTTCATGTACTTATTTTTTCCATGCAGATGTTGTAGATACCTTGTAAATATTTAGACTGGTTACTGAAAAAAAATTGTCAATCTGAATTCAATTAACTAAACCTAAAAAATAACTATTATTTAGATAATTATTATAATTAATATAATAAATAATTATTAATACTTGTACAATTTTAGTATTAATTAAAAAACTTTTTTCTTACATTTATTAAAATCAATAGATATTTAAAAATACCTAGTTTTCAAATTTTTAAAATTTTGCTTGAAATTTAAATTAAGTTTATAGCTAAGCAGGAAAAGCAATACTTATTGAATAAAGTCAAATCAATTATTTACAGTAAAATGTTTTAAATCTTTACAAATAAAATCAGACTTTTGTCTGTACATTGCTTAGAATTTGTAAATTCATGTTTAGTTTATCTACTAAAGTAGTATGAATTCTAAAAATGAAAATAAAAAAAAATTATGTATGTATGTGTGAATGTCTGTCTGCAATATTTTGTCCGTTAATAACTCAAAGACGGGTTTACCAATTACAACGAATCTTTGCAGTCTCTTAGGTATTAGACTAACTTCAAATCTTAGCCACATTTGACGATAAAACGAAACCTAAATAATAAATCCAAATTTTTAAGCCAAAATCATATTTTTGAATTCGACAAAATTTTTAACTAATTTTTTTGTTGAATATTGTTTATTTTTTATAAAATCAATGAACGTGAAGTTTAAGGTTAAGGTTTAAAGTTAAAGTTTTTTTTTTAATTTTAGAAATGTTTGAGCACGTTGTTGCTTTCCAAAATACTATACGGTCATTACGCAAAAACGGGTGAATCGATTCTCGAATTTTGATTAGTTTAATGTAGAAAATCTCCAAATAGAAACCCACCTACACCCAGAGAAAATTAAATAAAATAAAACATAAATAAAACATATATTTGAGTTAAATAATATTTTATTTAAAATAAATAAAATTTATTTGAAACAAATAAAAAGTCTAGTTGGTTTTGAGACAAATATACCTTTTCTCTGGGTGTAGAATTCTATATTAAAAACCATGTAAAATCCCACTTGTATAAAAGAAACCATATGAATTTCCATATAAAATAATATGGGAAATATACACCCAGAGAAAAAAGTTATTTATTTTAACCAAAAGTGTACATTTAAAAAAAATTTATTTGTTGCAAATAAATATTTTATTCAAAATAAATAAACTAATATTTATTTCAAATAAATGCACTTAGTACACCAAGAGAAATTGTATATTTGTCTCAGAACCAACTAGACTTTTTATTTGTTTCAAATAAATTTTATTTAGTTTAAATAAAATTTTATTTAACTCAAATATATGTTTTATTTATTATTAAATGAAGAAATATATTTGCAATTTAGGAAATAGTATATTTGTAGCAAATAAAAAATATATTTGATTCAAGTAAATGTTTGTTTGACTTATAAGTGGACGGCTGCGCATATTGCATTACTACACCCAGAGAAAATTATTATTTAAACCAAATATATTTTATTTGACTTAAATAAACGTATATTTGTCTCAGAACCAACTAGACTTTTTATTTGTTTTAAATAAAAATTTTATTCAGCATAAATAAAACATATATTTGAGCCAAATAAAATTTTATTTAGACCAAATAGAATTTATTTTAAACAAATAAAATGTCTAGTAGTATCTGTGACAAATATATCATTTCTCTGGTTGTATAGTAAAAAAATAAGAGGTTTTGCTTTTAAACCAGCTTTTAACAGTTAAACGCGTATAAGTATAAGAGATTTATTCATTATGAATAGTTAACTTTCATTATTTTAAGTACAGAATTTTTCTTTTTAAGTGGAAATTTAAATTAGTACAAAGTAACAGACTTGAATGTGATTTCATTTACATTTTAGTGTCTTATTTGAGATTTTGTGCACCCAGAGAAAATTATTATTTAAACCAAATATATTTTATTTGACTTAAATAAACGTATATTTGTCTCAGAACCAAATAGACTTTTTATTTGTTTTAAACAAAATTTATATTTGATTTAAATAAAACATATATTTGAGTTAAATAAAATTTTATTTAAACTAAATAAAATTTATTTGAAACGAATAAAAAGTATAGTTGGTTCTGAGACAAATATACCATTTCTCTGGGTGTGAGAAAAATGTGACAGTGGACTTTTACATATGAAGTTGAAAAGTAAAGTAAAATGACTGAGAAGATCTGAGTTTATTTAACAAATCAGGGTGGCCGCAAGATTGATTTTATCAATTTCCCTGAAATTTTACTGACATAACAACGAATTTCCCTGTCAAAAATTTTTTTGTTTAGAGCAAAAAATGTATTGCATGACCGTCTTAATTTCTTTAATTGCCTTGACAAAAAAATTTTTCCTGACATTTCCCTGACTTTACTGACAAAAAATTTTTTTTCCTGACATTTCCCTTCTTCTTTAATTGCTCTGACAAAAAAATTTTTCCTGACATTTCCCTGACTTTACTGACAAAAAATTTTTTTCCTGACATTTCCCTGACTTTACTGACAAAATATTTTTTTCCCTGACTTTACTAACTTTACTGACATGTGGCCACCCTGCAAATATTCTTATAAAAATAAACATTTATTTTAATGAATATTAAGAGTTTCATTTGTGATTGTGACTGTTAAATTTATTTGAAGGTTATAAGTGAATTTTAATATTTCAGAATGCTTACAGGATTTATTAAAATGAAAAATGTTTTTACTTCCTCTAAATATAAAATGTATTTAAAGAAAATATAAAATATTTTTCATTCAAATAAAAATGGATATTTAAACGAAATATATTAATTCAAATAAAAAATATTATTTGAGCTAAATAAAAATTTAGTTGGTTCTGTGACAAATATGCTTTATTATTTGTTTTAAATAAATTTTATTTAATTCAAATAAATCATTTTTCTTGGAGTATGTGATGTAAAATTCTGTATAAAATCTTACAAAGTCTTAATTTCCCATACGGTTTTCCCATACGGTGGGAATCTATATGGTTTCTTTTATGAAAAGGGCTTTTACATGTTATAGATTATAATTTGGAAATCGAATACTGCTTATCGTTTCTACTAATTACAATACCAATCACGCGGGAAAGCTAAAAAGTATCCGAGAATTTAATTTGACCAGGAAAAATCAGTAAATTTTTGCCAAAACGAGAATTTTCTTATCAAGCCAAACAAGAGTGTTTTATATTAATTCGTTTTTAAAAAAATTGACTTTTACTTTAATTTTTATTGATATAATATTTATGTAAACAGACCAGAGTCAAAATTTAAGATCTACTTTCAGCCTGCTATATGAATGATATTTTAGATTTTAGAAGTTGCAATGCCTTCTTGTGATACAATTAGTTCGAATTAGAATCTGCATAATTCCAAAAACTGGTGGAAATTTAAGTTTAAGTTTTAGATAATTATAATTGAATTACTACAAACGGAGAAACTACATCAATTTGACAAATACCATTCTCTTCATATGAATTAGTAGTATTTGACAAAAAAGTAATTTACTAATTCAAATAGTAATATTTTCCAAATGAAGTAAACGGTTAATGGTAACTCATTCTTAGTTTTTCAGTCAAATTGAATTCCTGGTTGTTGTCAACCTTTTTAAATGTATTAGTAGAAACTGAAACCCGTCGAAGACGGATACAACAACTAGTAATAAATAAAATTAAAAATAAGACATTACTCATTACTAACAATAGTCCAAAACAACTTTAAATAAAATATAATGGTTTTGTCTATTAATAAATTAAAATAATTAAAAATTTTTTTAATAATTTAAATATAAATACGTTGATACCTTCTACTTTTTTTGTTCTTTAGTTTCTTTTTTAAATTTCTGCTTCTATTCTTTCCCTCTGTCCTTTTTGTATTTTCTTCCACTACGTCTGCTTCATTTTTTTTTTAAAAAACCATAATTTTCTTCTTCTTCTTTTAATATTTTTACTTCTATTTTTTCATTTTCTTCTTCTTTCTGCATTTTTACTTTTTGTTTATTTCTTCCATTTCCAAACAGAATTTTCTTTAGGATTCCAAAAACTATAAATTTAAAAAACAAAATTCATTAAAAAAATATGTATTGTACTATACAGTTTGATTATTTATTTAGTATTTTTTTTAAATGTAAAAACTTTATATATTTATTAAAATTTTACTAAATATTCTAATAATTATCTATATTGTTCTAATAATTACCCATTTTTTCTACTCAGCAGTCTTCTCCCTTTTGTGATTTTTGGTTCTGTTAAGATCAAAAGCTGCATCTCCATCAAACTTTATATGCTTTCTATAGTAACTTTTTCTTGAAACATATTTTTCAACGACATCTGTGCATTGACTTGGTATTAATACAAACGTTTATCCTTGTTAAGGCCAACGCAGAATAGAATCTTTAACCAGAACCGCAATCGTAAGCGTAACCGTAAGAATGAGTTAAAGAAGGATAAACAATAACCTATTCTTCTTTAACTCATTCTTACAGTTACGCTTACGATTGGGGTTCCGAGACGCATGATTTTCCCCTAATCGCCCAGTGGTCGAATCGGCAAATGGTCGAATGTTCAAAACGTCGAATCGTCAAATGGTCGAATGCTAAAAACATCGAATCGGCAAATGGTCGAATCGTCATTTCGTCGAATGCTAAAGGCCAACGCAGAATAGAAACGTAACCGCTAACGTTAACGGAAGAATGAGTTAGAGAAGGGTAAACAATATATCTATCCTTCTCTAACTCATTCTTCCGTTAACGTTAGCGGTTGCGATAGCGGTTTCGTTTCTATTCTGCGTTAGCCTAAAAACGTCGAATCGGCAAATGGTCGAATGCTCAAAATGTCGAATCGTCATTTTCGTTGAATGCTAAAGGCCAACGCAGAATAGAAACGTAACCTCTATTGCAACCGCTAACGTTAACGGAAGAATAAGTTAGAGAAGGGTAAACAATATACCTATCCTTCTCTAACTCATTCTTCCGTTAACGTTAGCGGTTGCGATAGTGGTTACGTTTCTATTCTGCGTTGGCCTTAAAAACGTCGAATGTTCAAGTGGTCGAATGCTCAAAACGTCGAATTGTCAATTAATCGAATGCTAAAAACGTCTAATCGTCAAATGGTCGAATGCTCAAAACGTCGAATCGTCATATGGTCGAATGGTCAAAACGTCGAATGTTCGAATGGTCAAAACGTCGAATCGGCAAAAAGTCGAAAAATTAGTTTGATGTAAGTTAATATTAACTTAAACCAATCAAATTTTTCGACTTTTTGCCGATTCGACGTTTTGAGCATTCGACCAAATGACGATTCGACGATTTGGTATTCGACAATAGAACTTTCGAATGGAACATAGACGTAACGAAATGTTTTGCACAATGAAGTTGTTGACGTCACGATGTTCAGTCTACTACATAAATTGATACCATTGCACATTTACATCGACTACTGCGCATCCAATGTATAGGTAGCTCGAAGTAGATGATTTTAGTACGAAACGTAGAAGTTTTTTTTATTATTATATTATTTATTATGGGACTGGATCTTAATGCAATATGAGAGCATAAAAATTTCTAGATGTAGATTTTTTTTATTAATAGATAGAATATAATATATAATATAAACATAAACGACAGACGATATTTATTTTTTTATCACTGAGTTTCAGTTTTAGTCTACTAAGGCCTTAAATTTTTAAGCAAAATATATAGGCAACTAAAACTATAAAATAAAAATAAAACTATGCAACTAAAAAATATTCCTAGCGATTATAAACGAAGAAAGAAAATGAAATGTTGAAAGATAAAAATAAGAATCGTGGAAAAATAATATAAACAAAATTCAATCGAAAAAATGATCCTCGGAGTACGTCATTTACTTATTTTCTTCCGATAATAAGCCACACTGTTTCAAGGCAGATGTTAATGTGACCTTGCTCAAGATGTCTTTTTTAATATCTTCAACCCCTTTATCTCTCAGGACTGCAATCGAAATAAATGCAAACTGTTGTTTTGCATTTATTGGAAAAGCAACGTTAAAAATCCAATAAACAGCTACTAACAGTAGTACAGCTTCACACCCTTTTGCATGAAATATTGGCTTGCTGTCTACATAGCACATTACTTTAAGCTCGTTAAATGGTCCATTCGTGATTGTTATTAATTTTGGTGGCTCACTAATGTCGGGAACAGTGTCACAAATTGGAGTTCCAAACTAGAAATGAGAGAATGAGTTAGAAAAAACTGTGATTTCAACTTGAAGAACCTATTGGAGAAAGGCCTTTAGGTTGATTTCACAATAGCATCTTGAACGGAACGCAATAGTAACGTAAAAATACTAAGTATATTGTTTCGTAATGTTCCGTTCAAGAGTGCTATTGTGGACACTACCTTAATGCTGATTCCACACTTCCCAGTCGCTCCGCTTTTCCGAGACGCTTTACGTGAGATAGAAAAAGACAGAGACTATCTCTTTCTTTTTCTGTCTTACACGAAGCGCCACGGAAAAGCGGAGCGACTGGGTAAGTGTGGAATCAGCATAATGGGGAATCCACACTTCGATCTAAGAAGCTAAGCGGGACGTTTTTTCGTGGCGCTTCTTATGATTTACTATATCTATATACATAAGAGCGTCACGGAAAGCGTCCCGCTTATATACATCTTAGATCGAAGTGTGGATTCTCCATCAAATCTAATGGGGAATCCACAACAGATTCGCGAACGAAATGCATAAAATTAGCTTACTGGATAGCAATGTAGAATTTTCCCGTTTTCTTTCGATCTTGAAAATAATTTAGGCAGGTATAAAAGGGAAGATATTGTTTGTCCATTACTGTCTAAATTACTCGTGTTAACGTTTAGCACTTTAGAAATTTCAGGTAGAGCTGTCAACCAGTTTTCTCTAATTTTCTCGACTGTCAAATTCTTTAACTCCGCAAGTTCCCAGAGCAGCTATAATATCAACAATTTATTTATTTATACACTCGTCTTTTTGCCTTAATAATAGCTTTTTCAAGTGTCCCCGTGGAAACTTTACATACTGTAACTTAGACTAAATTTTGCGCCTACAGAACGACTTGAAAATTAAGAGTACTAGCGTTTGCCTGGACCACCCGTCTAATGAGTTTTCTTGCTAGTGAAGAGGGAAACTGTAGAAAACCTCTACAAGTTTAGAGATTTCATTTTACGTTGTTCCTATCTCCATAGTTTGCGATTTAGGTTTTATTTAATTGTCCGTTGATATGTTTTTAAGATAAATTACCTGAATCTGTCAGTGATTTACGTAGCAAGTGAAATAACTAAAAATGCCATTGATACGAAAAGGATGAAGATACTGCAGTCCTTTTTAACGTAGTGGAATCTTTTTGTTTATCTATTTGCTACTAGGACCTTTGACAAATTCATATATTTTCTTAAAGCTCTTGCACAGCCCTACTGCCTGTCTGCGCAGGCAGACATGATTGGTCGCAGTAGTCATGTTGACATGACAACCTGCAAGCAGTAGAGCTGTGCAAGCACCTTTAGTCTGTACCTAGAGTTGCAAAACATCTTATGGCACGGTCACACCTCAGCTGCCTGCCTGCAGGCAGGCAGGCAGGCAGCCGAGGTGTGACCGTGCCATTATATGCTTTTAAACAGTGGGTGTTTCCGACATTCGCTCTCTGAGCGCTTTGAAACTGCGAAACATGATTGGTTGGCTTAGGGGAATTGTGCATTTTGATAGGCTACAACTCTAACTTGACAGTTTCGTACTCTGCTATCACGCTCCGTATATTGACGAAACTGTCGAGTTAGAGTTGCAGCCAATCAAAATCCACAATTCCCCTAATCCAACCAATCATGGTTCGTAGTTTCAGAGCGCTCAGGGAGCGAATGTCGGAAACACCCAGTAGTATAGTTTTAAAAAATTTTAAATTTTACCATTTCATTCTTCTTGAGAGCAGGATATTTCTCTAAAATCTGCTCTGCGTTTAAATTTCTAACAGCAGACATGCGGTTCTTTCTTGTTGAACGTAGTTCAGCTTTCATTCCCGGCTGTTTTTTCCGGATTTATTGTACCCTTTTTGGTCGTACATTTTTGGGACTTTCTGTCCAGACTCTTATAGTACTTAACACTATTCTTTAACCGACATCGAGTTTGCTCCTATTAAATAAATATAAAACGGATGTTAGGTTACCTTATTTTTAAATGGATTTTAACATTAATAATTCTCTTCCTCAATAATTTAATGCAAAATGCAGCTGTTAAACGCTATCATGTAAACAGAGCTTGACACTACAAGATAGTTACAAGATAGTAAAGGACCTATGCATATTGAAGACTTTAGACGTAAATAGTTAACTTCCCATAAGATAGAAAAGGGCAAAAGATAAAAGCAGCCTTTTATCTCTTATATAAATATTACGATATAAACTATACGATTACACGGAGAAAGGAGTTATAACCGTTGCTACAAAATGCGTTTAGTAGAAGAATTACATGGAGAACGATAGTAACGCCCCTGGCAGTTTAGTTCCCGTTTAGTAACCTTAACAAAACGTACATTCTGTCCTGCTGTCCGTGTAGTAAATCCAAATGTTAAATTAGTCAGTCGAGAATTAACAAACGCGTCGCGCATCTATGAAATACACTTACATATGGATCGCCATACTGACATTTGAAACAGTCTGGATATTTTTTGCACAATAGAATAGCAATTTCCCATACGATGAATGTTTCATCCATTCCTGCTTCATTCATGTTTTGCGCTGTGAGTCGTATAATTCTACTCTTTTGAGATTCTGTCAATTCTTTTTTTTCATCCAACAATTCCTGAATTTCATTTGGTAATTTTGGAATCAAATTACTGAAATCTGTCTACAATGTAAAAAACACGCAGCATGTAAATTGCAAGTTCTCAAATAAGCCATTTTTGTTAACTGCTTAACTTTGTTGAAAGAAATTTATCAATTTTTTGCTAACTGTCCAGCTTCACTAGATGAAATGTTCGAAAATTTCAAAAAGCAAAGTTGGACAATTAACAAAAATATGGCGCACTTGGGAACTAATGGAGCGTTCAGACCTCTGCAGTCTGTCTGTCTGCAGGTTGCCATGGTAACGTACAAGAGTAAAAGAGTAAGGAAATTCAAATTTATAAAAAAACCTTCTCCCTTAAGGAGCATTCAGACCTCTGCAGACTGCCTGCCTGTGCAGCCAGAAGATTGTTCACACCTCACTTTTCCCGTTGAAAAATGCAGGAAGATTTGAATTTTAATAGATATTTAAATCTTCCCTCATTTTTCAACGAGAAAAGTGAGGTGTGAACAATCTTCTGGCTGCACAGGCAGGCAGTCTGCAGAGGTCTGAATGCTCCTTTACTCTTATTGCTTCTGGCTGCGCAGACAGACAGCCTGCAGAGGTCTGAATGCTCCTTACGCTGCTTCTACAACAGCTTTTTTTACACTATTTTGCATGGTGCATTTTATACACTCAGATGCATTAATGCTGTCCTTCCGGTTTGACGGTATTTTGCAAAGTCGTATGATTTCTGTCAACATGTTTTCAGTTCATGACATATGATAAGGCCAACGCAGAATAGATCTGTAACTGGAACAGGAAACGTAACCGTAGCGTAAGAATGAGTTAGAGAAGGGTAAACAATAACCTATTCTTCTTTAACTCATTCTTACGGTTTCGCTTTCGATTGCGGTTCCGGTTACAGATCTATTCTGCGTTGGCCTATAACATTCGTAAGTCACGAACTAAGAATATTTGATAGAAATGACACGACTTTTCAAAATTCCTTTAAACCGGAAGGACAGCATTAATGCATCTGAGTGTACCTCTGCAGGCTGCGTGCCTGCGAAAGGAAGGAGCAACAGAAGTAAGATAGAATATGCATTATGCTGCCTCTACATTGTGAAAAAAAATGATAAACGTGCGACGCTGACGCGAAACGCGAGAAAAATACATGACAATATCTCGCGTTTCGCGTCTGCGTCGCGCGTTTATCAATTTTTTTTGCAAAGCTGCCTCTACAATAAGGAAAGATGTAAAATGATATAGCAGTTAATTTTTAAGTATTAGTAATAATTGTGTTCAAAAGGTTCTAAATTATTCGATTGAAATATAATTTAACCAATTCTAATCACTATAATAATATCCATACGTAACCTGAAAAATTTTAGCTTTACAGTCACGAAGTCCTTATACTAATAAGGAGATTTCACGCCACATAAAAATCTGCATACATTAGGGGGACAGAGATCTCAGAGATTGCACCACTAGCAGAGGTTGCGCTTCTGTGGTTAAAGTATTGTACTAACATTTTTCTTCTGCTACTGTATATGAACATAAAGGCCAACGCAGAATAGATCTGTAACCGGAACCGCAATCGTAAGCGTAACCGTAAGAATGAGTTAAAGAAGGATAGGTATATTATTTATCCTTCTCTAACTCATTCTTACGCTTATGGTTACGATTGCGGTTCCGGTTACAGATCTATTCTGCGTTGGCCTTAACCTAAAAATTAAAGAAATACGACAAAGTGTAATGGTGACCATGATATACATTTCAGCCGTAATGGCGCAACCTCTGCTAGTGGTGCAAATACTCATAACTCTAAAGGCGCTTGCACACTTCCAAATTTTTCGGCGAGCAGCGAATTTTCACGGTTGTGAAAACTCACGTCACTAAATATGATTGGCTCTGACAAAGGTTCATTTTCACACAGCTTTTTGCAGAACCAATCATATTTAGTGACGTGACCGTTCCATTAACCCCCCCAAAATGTGTTGGTTTTTACGCTGCAAAGCATTGGCGTGAGGTCTGCTTATACTACTTCGTGTTTACAGTCACCTTGAAAATATATTTCTTGCGAATGTACTTGTATTGTCTACTTCAAACTAAAATCATGACCTGCTTTTAAATTTTTTTACATCTATTACATTAAAAGTAAATTATCGTAAATTTATATGCATAATATAAATCTATTTTGAATCAGACAAGACAAATACGAGACGCATGATTTTCCCCTAATCGCCAAATGGTCGAATACCAAATCGTCGAATCGTCATTTGGTTGAATGCCTAAAACGTCTAATTGTCAACAGGTCGAATCGTCATTTCGTCTAATGCTAAAGGCCAACGCAGAATAGAAACGTAACCGCTAACGTTAACGGAAGAATGAGTTAGAGAAGGGTAAACAATATATCTATCCTTCTCTAACTCATTCTTCCGTTAACGTTAGCGGTTACGTTTCTATTCTGCGTTGGCCTAAAAATGTCGAATCGGCAAATGGTCGAATGCTCAAAATGTCGAATTGTCAAATAATCGAATGCTAATAACGTCGAATCATTAAAGAATCGAATGCTAAAAAGATCGAGTCATCAAATGGTCGAATGCTCAAAACGTCGAATCGTCAAAAAGTCGAAAAATTTGATTGGTTTAAGTTAATATTAAGTTCCATCTAACAAATTTTTCGACGTTTTAAGCATTCGACCAAATGACGATTCGACGATTTGGTATTCGACCACTTGGCAATTAGGGGGAAATTATGGGTGTTTTCGACGTCGTCGGTCGTACCGGTCAGTTGCCACATAAAGGTGCTCAAACTGTGTATTTGATACTATTTAGTTAAACCTAAATAGTCTCAAATAAGCACCTTGTTGTGGCAACTGACCGGTACGACCGACGACGTCGAAAACATCCTATGCGTCTCAAAAATACATTGATAAGATATTGTAGAAACACCTTTACAGTTGAGTGAGGAATTTCGATAAATTCTTTGTCTATCAACAGATGTGTGAATGTACCTTTAGTTCACATAAGAGCACGAGTAAATGCATTCTAACCTAACTTCATTCTGTGTTGTTTACACTGTTTACATTGTATAATAATGTAATAATATTAAAAACATTTACTGTTTCAGTAATTTTCGCGGGATTTTCTTTTTTCAACTCAGCAATTGCTACATTTTCGGTTACTTCTGAAGAAGTAGATGGAAAAGATTTTTCAACTTCGTCCTCCGTGATAATTTGAATTGTTGCATTCTCGATAGTGTCATTCACGCATGAATCATCTTTAACAAGATTCACTTCTTCTTTTAATTCTTCGTATTTGAAATGTTTTATGGGCAAGCAGCCGCAATAGCCACACGATGAACTGGCAGCTCCTCGCTGCCACTCGAATTCGGGGCATAAATCGCAAGAAAAGCATTGACCCCGCTTAACACCTTTTGAATCAACATTCAAAATCTCCATAATTTTCTAAATATAACAAAACGTTCAAATAAATATCAATATATAATTTACTTATATACTATAACACAGTGGAACAATTTTGGAAAATTTTTTTTGGGTTAAGACTTGACTATAATAGGATGAAAGTACTACCCCACAAGAGTAAAATCCCAAAAGAGTTTTGAAAAATTAGTAGCCGTTTGATTTTTATTGTAATTTTAAATTTTAATAATCCAGTAATTTATTTAATAATCGCTCAAAGCAGCTTTTGGTCAGTAAATGGTGCATTTTTGACAATAACTTTTTACGTTCTTGAGTAAATTTGTGGTTTTCATTCCAATAAACAAATTACATTAACAAACTATAGTAAAAAATCACTTTCATTAAAATTTTTTTAGCAATTATTCGATTTTTCTCAATTTTTTTTCACACTTTTCCGCAAAATATTTTATATTTTTATTTAAATCTTCACTAAAACGTTACTTAAATTAAAAGTTAATATTTTTTTTAAATATTTAAACAAGAGGAATTTTACTTAAGACAAATTAGTGGTTATAAATTGCGCCTTAAAAACTAAAATATTAATTTTTTTCAGGTTTTTGGCCTATTATAAGAAAAATTGCATTTTATATATTTTTATATTTAAATTTATTAGGTTTTCTTTTCTATTTTAGTTAAGATGCGCACATATTTTAAATATCTTCTGTGATAAATATTTACAAATAAATGTAGTATGTTTAAAATAATAAAACTTACCATTTAAGTAACGTTTTAGTAAAGATCTAAATAAAAATATGAAATATTTTGCGATAAAGTATGAAAAAATTGAGAAAAATCGAATAATTGCTAGAAAACTTTAATGAAAGTGATTTTTTACTATAGTTTCTTAACGTAATTTGTTTATTGGAATAAAAACCGCTATTTTACTCAAGAAAATAAGAAGTTATTGTCAAAAATACACCATTTACTAACCAAAAGCCATTATAGTCAAATCTTAACCCATTTTTGGGTGTTCCACTGTGTAATAAATCAATTTTTATTTTGTGGGAAATGATAATTCACGGAATTGTTTTCAAATTAAATTTTTGTACAGTTGTTTTTCTTAAATGTTTATATCTAATGGATACGTTATTAGAAGTGTTTAAAAAAATACAATATTACACATTTTTATATTCTAATTACTTATCATAAAACGTAAAATTATATCTTTCAATTATAATAGTTTTGTTTTGATGTATGTAAAATGTAATTGTTGGAAATACTTATTTTATTCTATTTTTATATCACAAATTTAAAGTACACGAATAATTAAAGCGTTTTATGCAGAAACCGCATAAGTCCATTTTTTCGAAAATCACTTTTTTATCGAAAATTTATCTTTAAATGAAGCTTTACAATCTAGTAAAATATTAAGTAAGTGACAAAACTCTAAATCCTTTAAAAAAATAATTAAATTATCATTTCGTGCAAAAACTTGTGATATTTTTTAATAAATTTAATTGTCTTTTGATAGTCTTGACGTGTATTAGTAATTTATCTTAAACATTTTGTATTATAAATGAAATTCACTAATGCTGTTTCTGCCCAAAACTCTTCAATTATATGTAATAATATAACTTTAATTTCTCAGTTTAATTTCATTTACAATATTAAAAAATAAAGATAAAATTACTTACTGTTTTCGTTGCTTCAAATGTCAATTGATGGAAAATTAGTTCATTTATAAAGTTGATCGAACAATTAATAAACTTTGCAAAAAGTATAATTGTATAAATATTTTTCTATTGGAAACGTCAAACAGGAATTGATTTCGTTTTAAAAAAGAGAGCACTTCACTCAAAACAACATTTTTTATTTTTGGGTTAAAAAATAACAGAAACATTTTCACAGAAAAGTTAAATTTTTAAAAATAAATTTTTAGTGAAAGTTAAAAATAATAATAATAATAATAATAATAATAATAATAATAATAATAATAATAATAATAATATTCGTTAAGTTTATTTTAACCAACAATTATTACATTTTATTTTATACCAACTACATTCAGATTAACAAAATTACCCTTAATAAAATTACCTTTCATCATTTTTACCTTCTATTCAAATCTGTTTTACCTTCATTCCAAATCATTTTTACCCTTTACCCCTAGTAACATTACCACACCTTTTTTCTGTGTTTAACCGAGAGAAACTCTAATATAAAAGCAAATCTACAAAATAAATAGAGTCAAAAGCATGTGAAAATTCGACTGATTTTTAAATTTAAAACTCCAACTTGTTTTCCCAAGAAAAATAAAATTTCAAAATTTTTGATTACTATCTTTTGAAATTTGATAATCACAACCCTTCCAAAATTCAATTATTTTCTACAATTTTTCTTTAAGAATATTGCATTACTTTAATAGAAAAATTACATTTTAAAAAAATTATGCCTTTAAACTTTTTAATATTCTAATTAAAGTCACAATTTTTTATCGACTTTTATTCCCATTCAGAAAATGTTAATATATTTGCTATTAAAAAATCTTTATTTACATATTACATTGTATAATATCAGATTAAACCTTTTGACATTTAATTAATTAAATTACAGAAAGAATTTTACTAAAATTATTAAAAAATAATTTTAAGTATACTCTCTAAATCTGAATTAGTAGAAAGTTACTAATAAAATGGTGAAAAGTCGTCCACTAAATGATTTAGTAATAATTCTACTAACAATTAGTAAAATTTTACTAATTGTTAGTAGAACGTTACTAATTGATTAGTAGAATTCTACTAACAATTAGTAGAACTGTTTTATTAATAGTCGATAAAACAGTTTCACTAATTCATTTAGTGAAAAAGTGACTTTCAATTAGTAGAATTCTACTAAAACATTAGTAGAATTTTACTAAAAATTAGTAATATTCTACTAATTAAAAAGGTGAAAAGTCGTTCATGAAAACTACTAATAATTAGTAAAATTTTACTAATTCTTAGTAGAATTCTACTAATTCAGATTTAGAGAGTAGTAACAATTAAGCTGCCGGATGAAAGAACGGCACATAAACCCGCTGCGCTAAAAAATCATGAAGTGCTATTTTCGCGAGCGTCGTTTAATGGGCGAATTTTAAGCACCAACAAAATTCCAATGAGAAACTTGTTTAATGTAGTACAAATAAAATTTTTAGAAGGTTATTATAATTATTGCACAGTTAAAAGTTTGAAAAATTTGAATACACAGTGACATATTCTGTCCAGCTATTACAATGAACATCAAACGTTCAGCTGCGCATACAGCTTTCAACATTCACCAATTTGTTACTAATCGTGCAAATACAGGGCTCGGATCGTCTTTAAGACTCAAAAAAGTCGCTTTAGTCGCATAAATTCACAACAAAATTCACGAAAAGTCGCATAAAATTTCCGAAAAAGTCGAATCAAATTTTAGGAAAAAAAACGCCAAAAAGGAAACACGAAATTGTCAAAATCGTAAAAAAATTACATTTCTCGCCAACATATAATTTAACATCAAACAATCTGGAATAATATTTAATAAAATTTAATAAAATACATGGCAAAAATTTAATTAGGTATTTTTAATATTTAAAAAAAAACATCTGTTCAAATTTTCAATTGGTTTTATAAATAATAAAAATCTTTTCCAAAATTCAATTATTTAAAAAATTTAAAATAATGCCTGAAATAATTTCAATTATCTTTATAAACAATTAAATTCTTCTCTAAAACTCATTTATTTTCAAAAATAATGAAATTCTTTGTAAAAATTCAAATACATTCAATTTTTTTTTAGTTTCTCGACAAAATTTTATAAATAATAAAATTCATAATGAAAATTGAATTATTTTCGAAAGTAATAAAATTCTCCGCAGAATTTCAATTATTTTCACAGAATTTTAATAAAATTTTTGTCAGAATTTCAATTATTTATTCATTTTTGAACATTTGTAATTATCTTTATAAATAATAAATTCATCCTAGAAATTCATTTATCTTAAAAAATAAGAAATGAAGAAATTATAAAATTCTTTTCTGTAATTCAATTATTTGCAAAAAATTTTTATAAAATTATTGTCAACATTTTTAAATAACTTTATAAATAAAAAATTCATTCTAGAAATTCAATTATTTTTAAATTCTTTTTTTATAAAATCTTATAATATAAGTAAGTAAGTAGTTTAATTTCAAAAAGGTTTGACTTTGAATCTTTTGAAGAATTTTAATTCTTATGGAAAAATAACAATTAAATATTTATTTGAAAAAGAAGTTATAGATGTTTTTTTGCAAAATTTTTAGTCGCATTTTACTAAAAAAAATCTCGAAAAAGTCTATTAGTCGCATCTTTTCACAAAAAAGTAAAAAAAAGTTACATTTCCTTAGAAAAGTCGAAAAAGTCGCACAATCCGAGCCCTGCAATTTAGCGAGTCATTTAGTTTTTGTTCCATTAGAAAATATATAAAATTGACAACAATATCGCGAGTTGAAGTGAAAAATTCAGTGAAATTTAATGTTTCCAAATAAATTGTTTTTTTATTATTTCGAAAACGTGCATAGATGAAAAAATTTTTTTTTAAGAAAAATATATGCGCAATAGAATTTTCTTTGTGAATATGATTTAATTAAAAAAAAGAAAATATTCCTTAAGGCAGAGACATTTTTAAATTTATTGTTAAGAAAGGTTCTCTTTAAACATCTCGAGGTTAAAAAAGATTTATTTATCTATTAAAAAAAATTTGTGATTGAAAAAAATAATTATTTATTATTCTATACAAATTTTATACAAGATAAAAAAAATTTTTGAAAACCTGTGAGTTTAAAAAAATTGGAATCAATAATTTTTATTTGAAAAAAACAGTTTCTAAAAAAGTAATAAAATGTAAAAAATATGTTACCTTTCGAAGTACTGCTTGCGCTTTGTGTCTTCGCTGCACTGCGAACTAATGAAATGACGAACCGAACCACTGCTGATTGTGTATTAGAAACGTTAGAAGATGCCGAAAACACTACCGGTAAGGTGGGGGTAGACCTGTTCTAACACGCGCGGCACGCGCCACGAAAAATGCAGGCAACAAGTGGCTAAGGTGTGATACTTCCCCACTCTGGAGCTAAGCGGATATCTTAATTTCTTTAGGTGGGCATGTTCTCCCTTTTATCTCATATAAAACAAACGCTTTATCCCTAAAGCCGTAAGCACAAACTTTGTCGCAAAATTCGTTCACGAACACGATGCATAACTTAGAAAAGGACAGAGAAATATGCGTGATGCGACACGAGAAAAGGGAACTATCACCTCAAAAGACTTTTACAGGGGGGGGCGTTTATAGCGACACTAGGTGTAGAAAACCTGTGTATTTACACAAGCACATTTAACTTTTGTGTTTTTATATTTATAAAAGTATTTCAGATTTTTTGCGTAAGAGAACAAATAAAAATGTATTGAATAGTGTTGTAATCTTGAAATTGACTTTTTTACGGTAAATCACTTTCCTCCTGTCGCGTCACATTTGTTTTTTTCTATCTCGTTCATGACGTTCGTGAACGAGGTTCAAAGATTTCTTTTTCTCTTAATATTTAAAATTAAATTTTCTGTTTTAGTGAGATATTAGTTTTATCATTTTCCCTAGTGTGTGGAATTTCCATCATTCTAAAAATTAAAATGCATTTTAAGAAATGAATAAAATTTTGCAATGTGGAGACAGATTAATTCAGAAAAACTTTGTGTTGTCAGTCGATGGGCGGGAACGGCCCCCACTTTTGCGGCAAAAACTTACTCCTTCCTTATGACTATACACACTATACGCAAGAGTGGGAGCGGTTTGTGTCCACCACTGCCGTTGATTTCATTATTTGATCGGGAGCTTTCTTGGATAGCGTTTGTGCCGTAAACACTTTGGAAAACAAACAGTTATTGTGGTTTTTATCCTGTGAGTGGATTTTATGTATAAAAAGATACTCTATAGTCGAGGAATCGGAAGTAAATCGTTGAAAAGCAACTGCTTTATCGAAAGGTTTTTATTATTATTATTTTTTTTATTATTTTATTATTGTTAAATTTTATAATTTGACACGTCTTTGGTGATTTGTCCCATTTTTATAATAAGAAATAAACCATTTTTTTAATGACATTCTTCCATTATATGTTTTACATCAACTCGCGATATATTAGTCAATTTTTTATATTTTCTAATGAAAGAAAAACTAAATTACTCGTTATAATATTTTGCGAATTTTGACAAAAGAAAAAAATATTTTTAGTTAAAAATGAAATAATTAATCATTTTTTTAACAGTTACAAAAATCATAAAGTGACATCTTCGCAAGCTTTGTTTAACGATCTAATTTTAAGCAGGAACAAACTTTCAATGAGAAACTTGTTTATTGTAGTACAAATAAATTTTTTAAAATATTATAATACAATTATTGCATAGTTAGTAAAAAATTTGTGAATGTTTCAAGTTGTGTGTGCCTTTGAACGGTTCACTCTCGTTTGTTGTTGTAATAAACTTGATTGAATATGTCACTATGTTATCAATTTCTTGCTTTTTTACCATTCGATATTTTCAAAATATTATTTACAAATTAGAAATTAATTTTCTGGTAATAATTAATTTTTTTAAATGTATGTTTAAAAAAAATACAAAAGTTTAAATTTCTTTGGTTTACATAACCTTTAAGGCAAAATAAACAAATAATTCAATGTTTTTACTTTTTAATTATATAGCTACACTTTATAAACATAAATTAACAAAAAATATTTATTTCCAGAGAATTAATTTCTAATTTAAAAGAAAAAATTAAAATTTCAAGTGAGAAAAAATTGAAAGACTTGGAATCTCGTAACACAGTGACATTTTCAGTCGAGCTATTGCAACGAATATCAAACGTTCAGCTGTACACACAGCTTTTAACATTGACCAATTTGTTACTAATTGTTCAATTATAATATAATTTTTTCAAAAACTCTCTTTGGACTACAATAAACAACTTTCTCTTTAAAATTTTTAATCGACAGTTGAATTTTAAGTGGACGGAGACAACTTGTTTAGCGCGGCAGGTTTATGTGCCCTTCTTTGCCTAATTATTATTGTCAAAAATTTTAATAGAATTCTTTGTGAAATTTAATTATTTAAAACAAAATTTCCAATTCAATGCATGCAACTGTGCACGCAATTGCCAACTACTAAACGTAATATTCTTGTTGGTTCGTTACACCTGCTTTGAATTTGTTTATTTTTGCATAACCTCCAATTTCTGTTTTTACAAAAAAAATTTAAATTATTGAATTCTGTTTGGAAATTTTATGAAATCAGTAGATATTGAAAATCAATTACGAAAAGTTGTTTTAAAATAATTAAATTTTACAAAGAATTCTATTAAAATTTTTGACAGCAATTTAATATGGAATATCTGTATGGTATTTAATGCAACTTTTTTTTAACTAACAAAATTCATAATAAGCATTTCAT
This sequence comes from Leptopilina drosophilae, assembly GCA_032873175.1. Taxonomy (NCBI): domain Eukaryota; kingdom Metazoa; phylum Arthropoda; class Insecta; order Hymenoptera; family Figitidae; genus Leptopilina; species Leptopilina drosophilae. Next base: position 43,995,667 of record CM065483.1, read on the forward strand.
TATTGATGAAAATAATTGAATTCTTGCGAAAGATTTTATTAGAATTTTTCTAAATAATTTATTTTTTGGAAGAATTAAAATTAATTTTTTTAACTGAATTGTCAAAAATAATTTTATCCTAAAATTATTTAATAATTGCATTATTTTGACGAATTTTTAAAATATATTTTCAACATTAATTACATTTTTTAAGAAATTCAATTCAAATTGTATTAAAAATAATTGAAATTAAATTTTTGAAAAGAATTTTGATATTTATGAAAATAAATGATCCCTTCAAGAAATTATGTTATTTATAAAGAATTTTATAAATTATGTTTAAATAATTGATTTTCTTATAAAAATTAGTTCCAATTATTTTGTAATTAATTGAATTTTTGTGAAATTTATATTGTATACGGAAAGAATTTAACTTTTTTCAAAAATTTTTTGAAAATAATTGAAACATTACCAAGAATTTTATTATTTCTAAAAAGAATTTAATTTCTTCGAGATATTTTATTAAAATTGATTGAACTCTTGCGAAAAATTTCATTATCTTAATAATAATTGCCTTTTATGTACAATCTTTGTGAAAATAAAGCAATTGAATTTGTTCCAGTAATTTTATTGAAAATAATTTAATTTCTGACAAATTTTTATTATTTCTGGAAATAATGGAACTTTTATGAAGAATTTTTTAAATAATTGAATTGGTACGAAGTATTTTACTACATTTACTCATTTAATTGAATATGTAATAAAAAATGAAAAGAAAATTTTTGAAAATATTGAATTTCTGCGAAAAACCTTATTACTTATGAAAATAATTAATTTCTTGTTATGATGAATATTGTTATTTATGAAAGTAATTAAATTTTGCAAAGAATTTTATTAAAATGTCTACAAAAAATTGAATTTTCAGGACTGGGTTGCTACGGTCAGGGAAAACCTTGAAAACCTGGAATTGTCAGGGAATTTTGTTCGGTCAGAGAAAACCTGAAAAATCTGGAAATGTCAGTGAATTTTATTATATATTTTTTTCAAAAATTAATTGGATGTATCTGAATCGCGAAAATTTCAATTTTTCATTTTTATTCACACTTCCAATTTTAAAAAACTTCATTGACTTTTATTTTTTCAAATTAGATTTAAATCTGTTCAAAAATTCAATTATTTTCAGTACAATTGTAATAAAATTTCACGAAAGAAATAAGTTTTTTTAATTTTTAAGAAACAGTTACATTTTCAAGCAAAAATTTTAATAAATGTTTACAGTATGATTATTAATTACAATTATTAAAAATATCGACATAATCAATCATTTTCTAGAAATTTTAATAAAATTTAATTATTAAATTTTTAATTTCAATTATTACGAAACACGATTATTTTAGAAATTTAAAATAAATTGTTGTTGAAATTCATTTATTTTGAAAATTATTAATGAAACTTTATTTTTTAAAAAAATTCAAACAAATTCTTCGAAAAATTTAATTAGGATTATCAATCATTTTAATAAAATTCTTCGCATGTATTAAATTATTTTTATAAATAATAAAATTCTTCAAAGGAATTGAATTATTCTCAAATTTTTTGATAAAATTCTTTGCAAGTGTTCAATGATGTTCAATACATTAATTTTAAAATTGAAAATATTTAAAAAGAAAAAAATTAAAAAATGTTACGAAACAAAAAAGCAAACAATTAATTTGATCAGGGAATTTAAAGAAAAGGACTGGAAAACCTGGAAAAGTCAGGGAATTTTGAAATGCTGAATTCATTGCAACCCTGCAGGAATAATTTTGTAATTTATCGACAAAATTAAATTCTTAAAAATTATTTATGTAAATAATTGTATTCGTTTAAAGAATTTTATTAATGTATAAAAGAATAATTGCATTATTTCCAACAAATTAAGTTATAATTGTATTTAAAATCATTGATTTCTTTCGAACAATTTTATTGAAATATTAGAAAATAATTGAATTCCTGGGAAGATTTCTAATATTTTTGTAAATATTTAATCTTTCAAAGAATTTAAGAAAACATTTTTTTTAATAATTGATTTTTTTTAGGGATTGGAATGAAATTTTTATGAATAATTACAGTTTTTGAGCAATTCCTTTATAACTATATTAAAAATTATTTATATCCTGCGATGAATTATATTATTTATGAAAATAATTGAATAGGTGCTAACAGTTTAATAAAATTTTAAAAAATAATTGAATTTCTGAGAAGAAATTTATTATTTATGTAAACAATAGAATTATTACCAAGAATTTTATTAAAATATTTAAAAAGAATTGAATTTTTGTGCAAGGCTTTATTTGTGAAAATAATTGAATTCTTGGATTAAATAATTTAAAATAGTATTTAAAATAACTTTAACCCTTTAAGGCTCAGCGGTTTCGATCGAAACCACTTTTGACTTTAAACCTTAATAACTTTGACGAAATTTTAAATATTTTTGATTTTCAAAATCCTAACACTCACAAATTTATTCTACTTTGTGAACAAAATTTTAGTGCAATAAAGAATTAACAATCTTTTAATTCTTACAATAATAAAAAAGTATGTGTATGGTAAGGCGCACAATAAAAAATTACAAAATCGAAAATTAAATAAAGCTAAGCTAATGAAAATGACCACTTGGGAGCTTTTGAGGTCGCTAATTTCAAATCCGAAGTCAGTTTTACAAAATAAAAATGACGGTCCAACAAAATAACGAAAACTGCACTTTTCTAAAAAAATGTTGGTCTTTAAAGGGTTAATTCTTTGTAGACATTTATTATTTATGAAAGTAATTAAATTCTAGCTTAGAATTTTATCAAAAATTTTTTTAAATAACTGAATTTCAATGGAAAATGTTATTATTAGTGAAAGTATTTGAATTGAGCCTTCCAATTCTATAATTCGCCCTACGCTCGGAGGCACGCGCTAATGCTAATCGGGTAGCAATGAGCGTCTCTAGGCCTATCACTGCTACCAGACTGGCATTAGCGCGTGCATTCGGACGTCGGGCGAGTTACAGAATAGGAAAGCTCAATTATTGTTAAGAATTAAATAAATAATATACATAATAATTCAATTTTTTGAATGAGTTTTATCAATTATTTTTTTGTAAATAATTGAATTCTTTTGCGAAATCTTATGCACTCAGAGAAAAAGTTTATTTCACTTAACCAAACTGCGTTTAGTTAAGCTATTTTATTTGTTACGATAAAACAATTTCGCTGATTTAAATAAAAATTTGGTTCATTTTAATAAATACGTTAAATTTGTTTGCTCATCCGAAAGAAATTTTTTATTTGAAGGTATTTGTTTCATTTAAAAAAAAAGTGTTTAGAGTAGAGAAAATTATTTAGTTAAATACAATTTGTTTGATTCAACCAAATCATTTTATTAGAGTGAAACAAAAATATTTGCTTGTCTCAAAAAGTACATGTGTGAATTAAAAAATGGCGATCTCACTTGAATACAGTCCTCGTTCGTGTCAAATTCATTAGTTAGATCGGTAAATCGAAGAAACAAAATTATAAGTGTCTGTTAAATAATTACAATGTGTTCATTGCAAGACTTATTAGTGTATATTTAATTTGTACCGGGGAGAAGAAAATTTCCAATAAGTTTTTGTCAAGTTTTCAGTTGGTTGTTTCGAATAAACTTTTTTCAGAATGCATATATAACAATCATATACAATACGTTTAATGTAAACAAAATTAAGTAAACAAAAATATTTATTTGAATGAACCAAATGCGTTAAGTAAAACTATTTATTTGAATCAAACAAATCTTTTCTCTTAAAATAAACAAATTTTTTAGTTATATAATATAAAAATGTTTGGTTAAGTGTAATAATCATTTGGTTAATACAAATAAACGTATTGGAAGAAATTATTTGGTTGAATCAAACAAACGTTTGGTTGACTGTATAGCAATGCATTTATTTGGTTGATTCAACCAAAATTTGGTTGTTTCGAACAAAATTTGGTTGTTTCGAACAAATTTTTTTCTGAGTGTGAAATTATAGGATATTGAAAATAATTTTGAATATTTTTTGAAAATAATTGAATCGTTAAAAAGAATTGGATTATAATTTTTGAGAATAGTTTTTTCATTTTTAGTGTTAGCGAATTTAAAGTAGTGTTAATTCTAAAAAAATGAGAAATTGTTGCTTTTAGTGGCTGATATCTAAGAAGCACCTAAATAAGTGGGGCGGTAGCGATTCTACGCAATTAAATTCTACAAATGTAAATTAAACACAATAAACTCTATACGAGAAAACTCTCACTTTATATTTAGACAAGTAATAATAATTCTACGCAAATTAATTCTACATAATGAAACTACGCATTCTAATTAAATAAAATATAATTTAATTAATTTTTTTAAATTCTTCACGATTAAGTACTACACCGTTAAATTCTGCAAAGTTTAATTCTACGTATGATAAAACATGCTTTTTTATTATTCTTTATAAATTGTTAACTCTATGCAGTTAAATTCAACACCTGATAATTCTACAAAAATAAATGCATTTTTTTTACATTCTACGCAATTAAACACTACATTTCAAAATTCTATACAAATTTAAATTGGATTTTTTTTTCTTTTTTCAATGTCAATTAATAATAATTCTACGCTGTTCAATTCAACATTAAATAATTCTACGCAAATAAACTCTACACGGTAAAACTCAACTTATAAAAAATATATTTCATCATGCGTAGAATTAAACTTTGTAGAATTTATCGGTTTAGTATTTAATCGTGAAGAATTTAAAATTTTTTCTGTTCACTTTTTTTTAAAGGTGATACACTTTCGAAAAGAATAAGATATTTCAAATGTCATTTGACCAATAATTTATTTAGATATTTTTATAAAATCATTATTTCCAATGTTTTACAAAAAAATTTAAAAACTTCTAAAATAAAGAATGTTTTTTAATAATCTTAGGTTTATTTTAAAGGTCATTTGCTGCACAATTAGAATTATTTATAGGCATTAACGTAAAATTTTTTTCTTAGAAAATGCAGTACGTCAAACTTCAATAAAAAATTCCAAACAATTTTTCTGTACTAAAAACTATTTTATGAAATATGTAAAAACGTTTAAATTTAAAAAATTGTTTTTCTGTTGATAAGATTGTTTCAAAAATTAAAAAAATTTTTTGCTTTAAGTTTGACGGCCTGCATTTTCTATTAAAAAAGTTCACGTTAATGCCTATAAATAATTCTTATCGTGTAGCAAATGACCTTTAAAATAAACTTAAGAACATTAAAAAACGTTTATTATTTTTGAAGTTATTATAATTTAAAAAAAAAATTAAAAATGGCAATTTTTTTTAAATATCTAAATAAATTATTGGCTAAATGACATTTGAAATATCTTACTCTTTTCAAAAGTTTATCACTTTTAAAAAAATGAATAGGAAAATTTTAGTTTCCATACATTTTATGTTTTAAAATGTTTTTCAATAACCTACAAATGGGTGCTCTATTAATTTTGACTTGCAGTGTGTAATAAAATTATTAAATTAATATTAATTTAAAAATAATTTTAGTTACGGTAATTATAAAATAAATGTATACGTCAACGGTACTGAATTTTGGTAATGAAAAATTAATTTTCTAAACAATCAAAAATAATTTATAAAAAAACTATCTGTCATGCCCGTCTATCGCTAGTAGACCTTGCCTTACGACTTTTAACATCTAAAATACCACCTATATTGCAGGTTGAAAGTACACGGAAAAAAAAAGTTCGCCGATCATTTGGGAACTTCGTTCGTAGCTCTTAGATACGATGGGTAGTTCCCAGAGAACTAAACGTTATCTCTTTAAATATGTCATTTACTATTTCACCACTTCTCGGCAAACTGTTCTTGAAAAAGTCAGGAACTGTTCAAGAAAATCGAAAAGTTAGACGAAGGCATGAAAAAACCTATCCTGTTTCTCCTCCTTGACACACGTGCGCGCGAGCACACACACATACACAGGGTTGCCACAGAAGTACTCGACCGCCCCGCCACTAGTACGAGACAATACCGCCAAAAACCGCCATTTTTTTTAAATATCTTGGCGCCTATTTATAAAATATTATATATAACGATATAAAATAAGGAAAAAATTAAAATGTTAATTATAGGGGAGAGGGCCCCAAGATGGACACCTCTTTGATTGATGGTTCTAAAATCCAAACCGAATAAGATATATTAAAATGTTTTATACTAAATGAAAGTACAATTTATTAGGTAACTTATGGCCACTGAGATAAAATTTTATTTTGAACTTAAACATTTTTTATAGCATTTTTTCTAATTGTTAAAATTTTTGACCAAAAAAAAGTGGCGCCAAGATGGACACCTTCTTAAAAATCACTTTAAAGTGTGGTAAATTAAAGATAAACATACTGTATTAATTTTTAAACTAATGTTTAAACATTTTATTCCATTTTCTAGGAATAACGTTATTAAAAATCTTAATTTTATAACTTGAGAATAAAAAAATAACATATTTAACTTTAATTTGACAAGTTAAGAGTAACAAAGTAATAAAATCTGCAATTCTAAGCAGAATCGTCCTAGTCAAAATTCGGACATTCGTAACGATATTAAACGAGTTTAATTTTATTTCTTGACGAAAGCATGAAAATAAATACATTGAAATGTGGTGTCCATCTTAGGGTCTCGAAATTGTCCATCTTAGGGTAAATGACACCATTTTTTGAAACCCAGAAAAAATTGTATACAAACAAATTATTAATAAAATCATTTAGAAATATTATTATATGATAAATAAATAATATTATAACGATAAATACCTATCTAAAATCAAAAATTTAAATAACTTTATCGACTTGAGAAAAATCGGAAATAAAACTTTTTTTGACAAAAAATTCAGGTGATATACGCAGTAGAAAAAAAACTGGTTTTATTTTTCAAGTATGCATAAAAATCTTCGTTTATACAAACAACAAAAATAAAAAAATTGAGAAGATGCTGTCACTTTAAACAAAAATTTTATAGGAAATGTCCATCTTGGGGCCCTGTCCATCTTCGGGCCCTCTCCCCTATATATAATTTTTTAATAGTAATAATGATAACACAGGTCGACAAAATTTCATCAACTGCATGTTGACTAAAATGTTACAGCCGATTCTTACAGGATTTTGTCCGTAGAATACGAATCTGACCTTGAAAATATTGGATTGGCTCTAGTTTTTAATCAATTTACGTTTCAATATACAAAATACGCATTTTTGGCATTTTTTGAATGAATGTAAAACAATACACAGAAACAGTAAATTTGTACGCATAGCACCAAATGAAAGCTTAAACATTGCTCTTCAATACCCAAAAACAAAAAAATTAATTTTTGAACACTTTAACCTATAATGTCAAAAGAGACATTCCCTGTTCCACAAACATATTGAAAACAACAGTACTTTTGACCATGTAAGGCAATTTAAATAAAAATTAGTCTCTCTTGGGATTTTTATGGTCGCTGCTTACTGATCTGTATTCAGATTTTAATATTCAAAATGGCGGATCCAATATGGCAGAATTTTTTTAAAATTTTACATTTTTATCATAAAAGGCGTAAATTACCTTTAAAAATTTGGTCCGCCACTTGTATTTTTTACATTTCATAGCAGATTTGTAAGTAGCGATTATTAAAAAACCCCAGAGACACTAATTTTTACTTCAATTACCTTACATGGTCAGAAGTAATGTTAATTCTAATACGTTTATGGAACAGCGTATGTTTCTTTGGTCATTATAGGTTAAAGTGTACATAAATTACATTTTTTGTTTTTGGATATTCAAGAGCAGTGTTTGAGCTTTCATTTGGTGCTATGCAGACAAATTTACTGTTTCTGTGTATTGTTTTACATTCATTCAGAAAATGTCAAAAATGCGTTTTTTATATAATGAAACGTAAATTGATAAAAAACTAGAGCCAATCCAATATTTTCAAGGACAAATTCCTATTCTACGGACAAAATCCTATAAAAATCAGCTTCTATTAGTTAGTCCACAAAATTTTGTTGGCCTGTGTAATAATAATATAAATTTAAGAATATAACGCATTTTTATTAAATTATATGATACAATCATTTTCAGATTTTTACATATTAGGACAATAATACTCTTTCGGTATAAATTGGTTAATTTTGATTATTTGGTAATTTTGATTTTGATTTTATTATTATAAAAATACTTTAAAAAATACTTCTGTATGTAGTTCACGGAATTCCACGTCAAGATCACTTATAGAATTCAGCGTAAATGTAATAGTTTTTCGTTTCATGATGCCGTGGGGATGCATCTTTATGGGTCAAACGGCGCGATATTTTAAATATACCGCCTAATTGGCGGATACTTTTATTGATACCGCCTGATTGGCGGTTTTCCGCAAAACCGAAATTTCACCCGCCAAATTAACCTTTAATACCGCCTGATTTGCGGGAGACCGCCTGTCGGTGAGGGCCCACTCCCCGTAAAGGAGGGACCGTCTGGGCAGCAGAGGGAGTAGAAAGGTGAGGAAGCGACCATTGGTGGGAAGTAATGACCACCACTGGAAGCGGAGGAGACTGTTGCCTGCGGGGCCTTAACTAAGAAACGGTCCCTCTGGTTTCCGTGGCAAAGGAACTAGAGTATTGAGCGCGAGCTCTGCCCCCAATCTAAGACGTACGGATACGTGTCGATGGATGGATGGCACCAGGGTTACCAAAGCCGCCGCGTGTCACGGGCGGATCGGCCGGACGTTGGTCTGGGCTGTACTGGCCGGGCTGTGAACCCGTAAAGCTCGGGGGATCGGTCCGGTTGGGGCTCTGGCTGGTGGACGGTCGATCTGTCCGGGGCGCTGTGGATGGTGGTGTCGCAAACGGCGGTCAGGGATACCGGGAGACCTCCCTGTACTAATTTGACTCCTTACTCCTACATGCGGGGCTCTGTAGGAGTGGACATTTTGTTTTCCCTAGCTACTCGTGGGACTTATATGGAATCTCATTTTAAGAACTTAAAAATTGACACACACGCCAAGGAGACGAGGCGGCTGCGTCTGAGGTCTCCTCGGAGGCTAAAGACATGACGGCCCCTGTTCCCGAGGTGGTGAGCCAACCGCCTCCATCGGCTGGCCCAACGGTCCCATTGCGGGCTGACGGACCAACGGTCATGGAGCAGGTTGGATCTGGCTCGACTGAAGGGCCCCAGAATAAAAAAAGGAAAAACCTCACCGGTTCTGCAAAGAAACGGTTGAGGAAACAACGGCTGGAGGCCGGTAATAATGATGCCACTTCTTCGAAAGTGGTCGAGACCGGGTCGAAAAGAAAAAACGACCAAAAGGACTCCCCACCGGCGGATAAGTCGGACCATAAAAGACCAAAGTCGGTCCATCATGAAACCAGGAAAGATGGTGGAGGGGCTGGGCTAACTTTGGCACAGAAGACTAATCCTCTGACGATGGTGGTCTCCGACGTCGGCTACCCGGAGGAGGTCCTTTCTGAGGAGCAATTTTGGCTTTTCAGGAAGGCTTTAACGCCGCTCGTTCGCAACGAGCCGGCGGACCGGCTGCCGAGGTTTGAGGCCTCCTTCTTTAGAGGAGGAGTCTTCATTTTTGTCGCATCCAACCCGGAGGCTAAAGCTTGGCTTACAAAAACCGTGGCCGAGCTAAGGCCCTGGGAAGGAGCGCGATTAAAAGTCAGTGGGGTGGAGGTGCTCCAAAGGATGCTGAAGGCTACGGTGCGGATCCCGGGTGAACCGGAGGACGTGCAAGTGGTCTTCAAGACTCTTGAGGCGTACAACCCCTCACTGAAAACGTCAACTTGGCGCCATGTCAATATTGACGGACCTCAGGCGGCTAGTATGGCTGAGAGGAACTTTCTCTTGGTTATACAGGTCCCTGAGAGTCAAGCGAGAGCTCTTGCTGCTCTCGACTTCAGACCCTTCTATGATTTCGGTCGGGTAACCTTTAGGGTTGCTAGCCTTGGTCAGGATGGGTCTGAAGAAAAAGGGGCAAGTGAACAGCAACCATAATGGCTGCCCGTAAGCTTACCCTTAAACAAATTAACTTGCATCACAGTAAAGGCGCCTCAGCAGTTTTGATGAGGGGCATGACAAGGATGCACACAGGCATATCACTAATTCAGGAACCATGGTTAGTTCGAGGTGCTATTAGGGGACTTGGGGGGGCTGGCTTTAATGTTTACAGGGATCCCAAGGCTACCAAACCAAGAGCGTGCATCCTTACGAAGGGCATTAATGTTGTACCTTTGCTGGACCTGTGCACTGGAGACCTGATGGCGGTATTGACCGACTTCGAGGGTATCGGAAGGATGGTCATTGGATCGGCTTACTTTCCGTACGATAGCAAAGTTAATCCTCCAAATGAGGTATGTAAATTGGTGGATTACTGTGCAGAGAGGGGACTGCCCCTTTTGTTGGGCTGTGATGCTAACTCGCAACACAGGGTGTGGGGGAGCTCAAAGAACAACCAAAGGGGACAGGACCTATTGGAATATCTATTGGGAACAGGACTGGATATTCTAAACACGGGTAAGGTACCGACATTCAGTAATGCTGTCAGGGAGGAGGTGATTGATATCACCCTCTGCTCGTGCAGTATTGCACACAAGGTAAGAAGATGGAGAGTATCTAATGAACCTTCACTTTCTGATCATTTACAGATAGTCTTCGAGCTGGACGCTGTGGTCCCTTCGGAAACCAAGTGGATTCGTAATCCCAGGAAAACGGATTGGGCTAAATACAGCGCAGAGCTGAAGGAGACACTTTCTGTATTACCAGGCAGGATTAGAGATCATGAAACCCTGGATGAGGTGGCTGGTACTTTTACAACAGCCATAATAACAGCTTTTGAGAACAGCTGCAAACCAACGAAAGTTCGTTCGGCAAAAGAGACCTACTGGTGGAATGAGAGGCTAGAAAACCTCAGAAAAGAGACCAGGAAGTTATTTAAACGTGCTAAAAAATACCGCACGGCTGACAGTTGGTCCACATATGCAAAAATGAGGGACAACTATAGAAATGAAATAAGGAAGGCACAACAGGATAGCTGGACTGCCTTCTGCTCCAGCATCGATAAGGGCAAAGAGGCAGCGCGGTTAGACAAACTGCTTTCAAAAAACCCAGATGCAATTTTAGGCACCTTAAGACTGCCTAACGGAGGATTTGCCGAGTCGGACGAGGAGACTTTGGCTCACCTGGTCCAGACCCATTTCCCAGGCTTTTCTAGATCTGAGAAGGGCGGTCCCGATTCTCGGCCTCTGAGTAAACTACCGCAGGCTGAATATAGGCCGCGGAGACAGTTGGCTAATGGAATCGTGACTGCCGAGAAGGTCAGGTGGGCCGTGGAATCCTTTAGCCCTTATAAGTCTCCCGGACCAGACGGCGTTTTCCCCGTCCTTTTGCAAAGGGCGATGGATCAGGCGGTCGGACCGTTGGTAAGGCTTATCAGGGCAAGTTCTAACTCTTGGATATGTCCCAAAAGCGTGGAGGGGCACTAAAGTCGTCTTCATACCAAAGGCTGGCAGGAACGGATATACCTCACCAAAGGATTTTCGTCCAATTAGCCTAACATCTTTCATTCTGAAGTTGGTTGAAAGATTAGTGGATAGATACATCCGCAGTGAGATCTTAAAGCAAAATCCTTTGCATAGAGATCAGCATGCCTATAGAACGGGATGTTCTACAGAATCAGCCCTTGCCAGAGCTGTTTAACTTAATAGATGGACAGCTACAGGATAAGGGTTTCGCAGTGGGTGTTTTCATGGATATAGAGGGAGCTTTCAATTATACCTCCTCGGAGATTATAAAGGAAGCCATGATCTCTCATGGTATTCCCACAACCATTGTTGACTGGACCTGTCACATGTTGGGTAACAAGAACCTATTAACAACTAAAGGGAGCTCAACCCTTCGAGGAACAGGAGTTAATTCTGGATGTCCTCAGGGAGGAGTTCTATCGCCCTTACTTTGGTGTCTGGTAGTGGATGAACTGCTAAGACTCCTCAGTGAGAAGGGATATCATGCGATTGGTTATGCGGACGATATCTTATTAATCGCTCGCGGTCCTCATCTGGATGTATTACTAGGTGTGGTGCAGCAGGCGTTAAATATGGTAGATGGATGGTGCGGACAAACTGGTTTGTCAGTCAATCCAGCAAAAACGGAAGTTGTTATTTTCACCAGACGATACAAGTGGAAAGCCACATGTATGCTAAAACTGGCTGGAAAAGAACTCCAATTCACAGAGAAAGCGAAGTACCTAGGAGTCATCTTGGATAGTAAGCTTCTTTGGAAAGAACACTTGGATGAGAAGTGTAATAAACTCACAGCTACTCTATGGCAATGTAGGAGAGCTATAGGATGTAGCTGGGGTCTTAAACCGGATACACTTTTGTGGATCTACGAATCGATTCTGCTTCCTAGGCTGACCTATGCGTCTGTGGTCTGGTGGAGCAGAGTTGAACTTAAAAAAACGGCAAAAGACCGGTTGGAGGGCGTAAGGAGGCTGGTCCTGAGGAGCATCACTGGTGCTGTGCGCACTACGCCCACGATGGCCCTTGGTGCTCTTCTGGGACTGGAACCTTTACCCCTGATTATTAAAGCAGAGGCGGCGAAAGCTGCCCTGAGATTAGGTGGGGACAGAGGCCGTAGGGAAGTTGGCAGATGGCGTCTCCCCAGCAAATTGGTGGAAAAACCCATTCTCAATATGATTAGAGATAAGGTGACTCCACTTTACCTCTTTGACAAGAAGTATAGAATAAGTATACCTGATAGAGAGGATTGGCATGATGGGCCTGCCCTTCTTCCCAGAGATGCTATTGTCTGGTATACGGACGGATCGAAGGGAAGAATTGGCGCGGGCGCAGGTGTCTATCAAGAAGCAGTGGGGGTGGCTCTCGCATATAGTTTGGGAACCATCACTACTGTTTTACAATCCGAAATTGTAGCGATTCTCTACGGTGCTTCTGAGGCTCTAGAGCGCTGCCAAGATAGAAATATCTATATTGCTTCGGACAGCAAGGCAGCTATTTGCGCTTTGAAACGATATGTTACGACATCCCAACTGGTCGGAGAGTGCCACGAGGCGCTCAACAGGCTAGCTGGAATTAACCGTGTTACCCTCATCTGGGTCCCAGGACACTGTGGAATTAAGGGTAATAACGTAGCGGATGAACTAGCCAAAGAAGGTGCTAGGAAACGATTCATCGGACCAGAACCAATAGTTGGTGTCTCCAACAAGTGTCTGACTTTGGAATTTAAACAATGGCGGACACTAGAGCACCAAAAAGAGTGGCGGGCAGTTGCAGGTTGTAGACAGGCCAAAGCACTCATTGGGGAAAACTTAAATCCTAAAAGAGCGGCGGATTTCCGCAGGCTTAATAGGAAAGAGGCGAAAATCATAACAGGCTTGTTAACAGGCCATGGAGATTTACGCTATCACAGGCATAAGATGGGCATCGTCGAGGATCCCAAATGCCGTAGATGTGGTGAGGAAAACGAAACCTCAGCTCACATTCTGTGTCGATGCCCTGCCTTGGTGAGGGAACGATATCAGATCACAGGTTGTTACTTCCTTGAGGAAACAGCAATCGCTACTAAAGAACTGGCCGCGGTCCTGTTTCTATGGAAGGGGCTTTGGGCTTAGGTCAGGCGGTTTAGTAGGACTTTGGGGACGTAAAGGGATTATCCAAGCGTCAGCGGCTGCTAAGCGGCTGCAACCCTAATAGTTAATAATAATTATATAACAAGTGATAAAATATATACATAGAATAACGCCATAAATAATGAAAAGAGCGTTTTAAGCTGTATTTTTTGTATATTAATGTCGAACAGATGAAGCTCAATTCGTCGACTCATAGTAACATTGTTTGTATGAAATGATTTAGAAGAACGCTATATACAATTTTGTTATTTATACCTAAGTGTTTGGTCGTTTTGATGGAGATAACATTTTCACTTCAGAGAAAATTCTATGGCAGAACAAAAAACTGAGGCATTATCGCTTGTGATGGATAGTACATAGTTAATATATGTGTTCACTCGATTAGTTTTTGTCTTGAATTTTTATTGATACATGGCTTTTTTTATTATTTTAAATTTTCATTTTTTTCCTTTTATTTGTACATCTAGTGACGGCGAACGCAAAAAAATAACAAAATTTGGTCATATTTATTAATTAATTTGAATTTTATATTACAATGAAGTGTTGATTTTTGTTTATTCTTTCTTTTCTCTTCGAACACTTTATACACCAGTATTCTAGAATAACTCGGGCTAATTCAGTCGATGTTTACAATTATATTTGACTTTTTGCCTTTATAGAATGTGTATGCTACCGACGCGGATTACGTGCTCATCGCATTGGCATGCGTATATATAGAATGTAAATGCATGACCATAATTCCTGTCGGCGTCTTACCCAGTTGAGCTAAACAGGCGAATTAAATACTTCAGCATTAAAGAAATCTAAAAGGCACGCAAGTCTTACTGGCTGTGAGACTTGTTGAGACTGGTGCGCAATGGGTTTCTGCGCACAGGATTCCTTGACGAGTTCCCGAAAGTTTCAGAAACAGTTGCGGCCAGTGCCATGAACTTTACATGAGAAAGTAATGAAGAAAAGACTATTGGACTATTTATAGTTTTTTCTAATACAGTTCCCAAATTTCTTTCAAACATTCATTGATTACCATTAAATATTCATTGCTAATTCAGTGTTGTTACACCGTATCCAAGAATTAGGAAATAATTCCTGAAATATCTGGGAACTTTTTTTCCCGTGCACAGCCTAAATTTTGACCGGGTCTGTTTACATTTATATTATATCAATAGAAATTAAAGTAAAATTAAATTTTTTTATAAACGAATAGTAAAATTTTTTTATTATACACGGAAAAAATTAGTTGCTGAAATTTTCCTTGACTTTGTAGAAGACTTTCGGATGTAGTCGAAAGTATTTAAATTTTTAAATCATTCTGTTTTAAAAATCATATTGAAAGATTGAAGAAAAAATGTACTACATTCGAAGAGATTTTAGAAAAAGGATTTGAAACTTTCAGCGACAGTCGAGGAAATTAAAAACACAGCCAGCGCGAACGATTCAGCGACAGTCGAGGAAAATGAAAACACAGCCAGCGTGAACGGTTCGGCGACAGTCGACGAAAAAAGACGTGTCCAAATTTTTTTCTACAATATTCTAAACTTTCAACGATAGTCGCGGAAAATGAAAAATTCTGCGGACCAGTAAAAAAATTCTTTCAGTTCTTATTTATTTCATTCCTTTTATGCCTTACATTTAATTACAATCCTACACTTATACATAATCACGACACTTATCACATGTAATTTGACACTATTTAATCACTAATAACCTGCCTAAAACTAAATAGCTAACACCAATACGCATATTATACTACACTTTCGCTGTTTCGCACGCTATATGAATCTACTTTTTTATCGTCCTTATATACTAAATGGAACCTTTTTTTACCGCTTGCGAGAAAAAGTGCAATATTTTGAAAATTAAAAATCTCAAATATTTCTCTTCAACATATTTTAGAATTTTAAAGAGTATTTCAGTATACGTTAAGGACTATTTTACAATTATTTTTAATTTATTAAATGAATAGAAAAACGATAATATTTAATTAAAATAATAATTAAGGCAATGAAATTATTTTCTGTTCATTATTCTAAAAACTTATTTAACGATTAATAATTATATTTTATATATACATATAAAAAGATTTTAATACTTCAATATATAATTCACAAACACTGTACACAAGAATTTGTAAATGAACGGTATTAAATTGACTGCAGATCGCGTTTATCGCCTGAGAGTATGCGCATCTTTTCTGCGCACCGTTTTCCTCGACTCGTTGACAAAACTTTCTATCAAAGTGTTACAATAATTCCACGACTTTTTTCCGCTACTAGGTTTATAAAAAGTCTTCGACTTTTTTTTAGAGAATTTCTGCTAAAATCATAGAGTATTTCCATAAGTTTATAAAGTATTTTTTTATATCCGAGAGTCTTCGAGCGGTAGCTGAAAACTTCAGCGACTAATTTTTTCCGTGCATAAATTAAGTACACGAAAAACATTTTCAGTCACAAGACTGAGAGAAATAGACTCAGGTTGATACATTAAGAAAAAGATAGTTTATTAAATGCTGTTACTGGACACACCCAATTGAT
The DNA here is from genome assembly GCA_032873175.1 of Leptopilina drosophilae. Classification (NCBI taxonomy): domain Eukaryota; kingdom Metazoa; phylum Arthropoda; class Insecta; order Hymenoptera; family Figitidae; genus Leptopilina; species Leptopilina drosophilae. Next base: position 44,011,874 of record CM065483.1, read on the forward strand.
TCTGTAACATGTTTTCTGGTTGCAATAAGCGGCGCAAAACTATTTATACGCCCGTGTTGCTTCTGCCCTCAATGCCATGCTATACTTTTCATGCAATTCGTATAAAAAATGGTGTTCCCAACAACATCGTAATCGCTAATTTTGTATCCTTAATACGATATTAACTACTTGCTAATGTCATGAAATCTTTATGTTTAGAGGTCACCTGAACCAAAAAAACATGGTCCAGTGTTGGTGTCTCTCTGTTTGTTCTATAAATAAGACACTTGTTTACAAGAGACATTTTTAACGTCCAAACGGTTTACTTTGCAGTGTTAGATTTATTAATTTGAATAAAAATTCACTTATTTTAACGGTAAGTAAAAAATAACAATAAATATTGCAATGGACGTAAGACAATGATAAAATGTTTACCAAAAAGAAAAATTGTGGGTTAAAACGCAAGTATGTAAACACAACAAAAAAAACAAGTTGTCAAAAAGATTCAATTTCTTTTTTTACATAGTAGACAATCTTTTTTATAGCGGATTTTTTAGAAGAAGTACAAAGACCGATGAAAAAGTTTTAGTGTTCTATGCCACTTGTCAGTACAAGAATTAGCTACCTTAAAAGTGACTAAAAATTTACTTAAAACGTTTTATATTAAAATGTTTATTACTTAAATATCGTAATATACATGTTTAAAGTAACTTTATAGTCACTTTTAAGGCGCCTCATTCTTGTAATACTAGCCGCTCATTTTTAAATAAAATTCCATAATATTTTGCGATTGAAAGTTGTGAAAGTAATCCCTAATCGATTGTCTACTTATCCACAAAATTTTGTTAGATCTAACCAAAAAACATAAGTCGTATTTCAATGATTAAACAGTTAAATAATTGCTGGAAATTTTGTCATGTGTATTGAAAATTTCTGTTGCACTACGTAATTTTTTAAAATTTTGTATTACTCAGATGGAAGAACAGAGCAGTACTTCGACTCCCTCAGCTCATTCAGATGAAGCAATGGAAAAATCCACGCAACAATTAGGACGAGGAATGAGGGTTTGCAAACCTAAAATTAGGTTTACTCCCTCAGAATGTGGTGCTTCTAAGCAGACTGAAAAATTAGATGTAATGTTTTATTATTAGTAATTTTAATGTTATACAGAGAAAAAGTATTCTTATATTTAAAAGAAACAAAGCACTAAAATCACATTTTTGGAACAGGCTTTTCTCCCACAAAAATTAACATTTTTATACTTTCTTAACGGAAATGGTAAATTAGAGTGTCTAAGTTTCCAGTGAAATCATTTTTTACTACGAGCAGTAAAAAGCAATTAGTAAAATAAATAATTCAAATGACCTGTAAAATAGCATTTTTGACGCGTTGCGAAAAATAAACTGTTTGAGTATATCAACCGCACTGACGATGAAGAAGTCTCACATCACCCATTGGACGGTCAGCATATGGAAAGGAAATTTTTCCCTTTCCTCCATGAAATTGCAAGGACAAAGGGTAAAAACTTCTTCATCGTCTGTGCGGTTGATATAGTCAAACACTTAAACTTTTCGCGACGCGAGAAGATTGCTCTTCGCGCACGCGCAGACAGTACCAAGGACGCATTGACAACACCATGCGAAAATGCTCATTTTGTTTTAGACTGAAACTTACTTATTTTCACTTGCTTTCAGGTATACTAGGTATAGTTACCAAATTCAACACTTCAATTTACCATTTTCATGAAAAAATTGTAAATTTCTATTCATTTACGAAAATGGGAAGGTCAAATAATTCCTCAATATTCGGTCTTTTACTGCTGCTTTTTTTCGACCATCCCATTTTCGTAAATGAATAGAAATTTATAATTTTTTCATGAAATTGGTAAATTCTAGTGTTGAATTTGGTATCTGTACCTAGTATACCTGAAAGCAAGTGAAAATAAGTGACTTTCAGTGTAAAACAAAATGTGTCTTTCTGCATAGTGTTGTCAATGCGTCCTTGGCACTGTCTGCGCGTGCGCGGAGAGCAACAGAGTTGACGTCGCGAAAAGTTTAAGGTCATGTTATTCAGTGGTCACGTGTCCAATATATTTTAATATGGAAACACGTGACCACTGAATAACATGTCCTTAAGTGTTTGACTATATCAACAGCACGGACGTTGCACAAGTTTTTACCCTTTCTCCTTGTAATTTCAAGGAGGAAAGGGAAAAATTTCCTTTCCACATGCTGACCGTCCAATGGGTGATATGATATTCTTCATCGTCAGTGCGGTTGATATACTCAAGCAGTTTATTTTTCGCGACGCGTCAAAAATGCTATTTTACAGGTCATTTGAATAAGTTTTTTTTAAGGAAAAAGTTGTTTGCTATATTGTTGATCTTTTATTTCCAGAAAAAAGTAAAAGAAGGGAATGATAGAGTCACAAGTGCAAATGACCTTGCGTGTTATGGAGCTGCTTTTGGGGTTAGTGTAAAAGTATATAACTTATAAATCTGAATTATTGTCATTTACATAATTTCTCCTTAGTAGAATAGTAATAAAGATTAAGATTATTTAGTATATGATATACAGTAAGAAAACCTACCACGCCAGTTATATCCCATGAATGGGAGTGAGAGAGACTTATACCAATCCCATGCTTTTTTATGACTTACTGATAGCTTTTCCTACTGTATACATTATTAATCAGTTTTTATCTTTAAATTTTAGGACATTGCGGAAAAAGAAAAAACTCTGCGAGATATTTTAACAACAGCTGTTGTTACATCGTCCGAAACACAGGTAACTTTGACAATAATTATTACTTATAATGAATCTCTTTAAACATAAATTAATTAATTTGTAAAATTATTTATAGACTGAAGAACATGGTAATCCATATGTTCAATTGGAAGCATTGCGCAAAGAAAACGTCAAGTTGATGAGAATTATAATAGCGCAAAAAGAGGAGATAGACACGTTAAAAAAATCACAAGCTTTAGAAGCGAATAGTGTCCAACCCTCATCATATGTAGGTCCTAGTCTCATCGAAATTCGGGGAATTATTGATGAAGCAATTGCTCCAATACAAAGGGACCTCAGCATTATTAAAAATAATTCTGAGAATCCTACGGATGCAGCGTTAGAGGCATTTGGTAGGGCTGACAGTGTGGTATGTATACCAAATTTTATTATTTTTTAACAAAATTTTTCTAATTTTAAAAATGTTAGAATAAAAAAGTTGAATATTATAACAACCAATTATTTACGACTTCCTCATTTGTTTGAAGGTTTCTTGTGCTGGAGTCAACATTACAAATAAAATGTTGAACAAAGCGAAGGGGACTAAAAAACTGTCAATGAGAATCACCTTGTTATTGAGAGGCTATTATACACCGGAGCAGTTAGCTGTGGCGTGGTATAGAGTACCGCAACATGTAACTGACAATTTTGTTGAGGTTACAAATAGCGACATAAAAAATATTGCAGGTAAGAATTTTACATCAATCGAACCACATTTAAAAGTTTTAATTTTCTTGAAAGTGACAAAAAAATCAAACCTGTGGACAAACTTGATACAGCCAGGGAACTTTTAAAAAAATCCTAAACCATTTATTTACCAAATTTGAATACTATAAATTTGAAATTGTCAATGTTGATTTTCATATTACACCTTTGTAGAACACAATTGGTTTTATAAGTGATACACACGGATCACATGTAAACTTTATTCTTGTCTAATTCCCTTTCTTTCATTAGGAGAACTTTATGTTTCGGGGAGACAGTTCCCGGGTAAACAATTTACCATAAATTAAAAAGAACAAACGTTATTCACTTAACTGGGAGTTTTTTAAGTCAAGTAACTTTAAAAACTATTTTCTAATGTTCTTTAATTTTTATATACAGTTTTCTCATAAAATAAAAAAAATCATGTGTTTCCGGGTTAAGGTCCAATCGAAAAAATGAACAGGGGTAAAAATTAATTGTAGAAACCATGTAATATGATCCTTCACTGGTTTCTTTCAGGATACATTTCAGTATAGTTCCTAGGTAAGTTGCCAAATGCGCCACCGGTCAAATGCGCCATTTTTTGTTAACTTCCCAACCTTGCTTATTGAAATTTCTGAAAATTTTATCGAGCAAAGTTGGGCAGCTACCAAAAAATTCAAAAATTTCCTTCCGCAGGGTTGAGCAGTTGACGATTTTTGAATTTTTCGGTAGCTGCCCAACTTTGCTCGATAAAATTTTCAGAAATTTCAATAAGCAAGGTTGGGAAGTTAACAAAAAAATGGCGCATTTGGCAACTTACCCTACAATTTATAAAGGTACATGTGTTCCTATATAGGAACCTTTATACGAAACATTAATACCAAAGTACCTGCACTGGGACCTGTATTGTATTCTTGTTCCAATATCCTCCAATGGATCCTGTGCAGGATACTGTAAAGAATCTTTGAAACTAGCAATCCTGTATTTATATTTAAATTTTCTTTTCATTTCATTTGCTATCTACTAATACAATTAGTATATTAGTATATTTCCATATACGCTTACAAGAGAACCGAAACACAATATTGTTTAGAGTTTATATTGATCCTTTAAAAATCAAGTATATATACATTTATTTTTTACAAGAATTTTTAAAAGCAAATGAATAAATATAGTGAGTTAAAAAATGATATTTCGATATTTAAAGTTTTTCTTGTTAAGCAGAAATTTAAAAGTTTTCCACTCTAAAAAACTTAAAAGAAAATGAGACACAGTTCTTGAGAATTAAAACTTTGATTCGAAGTTTTTTTTATTTTTTCAACAAACGATAATTATTCCTTTTTTTTAGACATTGTTCGGGAACTTGAGAAGGATGAACAAACGAGATTAAATCTTACAGAAGAACAATTATTAGATGAATATATAAAGGATCGTATTTTACAGTCCTTGAAAGGCGA